>CM074861.1:12412500-13012500 GCA_037501455.1 Lantana camara | reverse complement strand
ATAATGTGTGGGGGAAACTCCTTGGAAGAAAACTTTGGTTTTGGAAGGATCTATGTTTCTGTTGATCCATCTTGCCCATGTTGTCAACCCTTTATAGTATGCTATCATACGGTTCATGTCTTTGTACAGTTTACCTCCTTCTTCCATGTAATCCCAACTGATAAAAACAATAAAAACAAGAAACTTATAAGCAAATATATGCATACAAACACAAACGAGGATAATTACTCTACCATACTTTCAGATCTATATAATTACACAAACACCCCCTACAGAAATTTCAAAAACTTCCCTCACCAGACTTTCTACTTGGTGCATGCTATTATAGTTATGAATTCCAAGCCAAATATTGACGAGTATCAAAAAAAAATTAGGGTACTTATGAATTAAAAAAAAGAAGTAGAGAACATCATCAAAATTCAATCCAAATGACAGGGGAAGTTTTTGTAATTTCTCAAACCCCATTGAAAGATAGAAAAAAAGTTCGCGTAACCAGGCCAAAAACTCAGAGCACGCCGGCGTAATTTGCCCTAATACGGAAATATCATTAAGAGAAGACGGGAAGTGCTTACGGTTGAGAACTCCCAGTGTGTGTCCACCAATGCCAAGTGTTGAAGATCAACACATCCATTCCTCTCCAAGCATTTCCACTTCGAATCGAATCAAGCTTCAGAACTGTTCCCACTTTTTGGTTCTCCATATCCACCAGGTATGGTGTGCGATACAGTAGCAGGCTAACCCCATAATCCTGCGTTTTTTTTTTTATGTTCCTTATCAGAAAATTAATGGGAAATAAAGAAATATTGGATACATGTGAAACAAGATGAGAGTTTGAACAACAAATTGGAATGGCAAAAGGATTCCATGTCTAATTTAGTTTCTATTGTGTCTTGAGTTATATCATGGACTTTATTAATAATTTTGAAGTGAGTAAAGATTTAGACTACATAGAATATGAAATAAGTTGGTAAAGGTATTTGGATTAAAATTCAACCAATATCCATTTTTAGATTCGATTGAAAAAATAATTTAGCCCAATTGACACACCTTTAAAACTTTAGGAATAGTGGCCGGCAACCCCTAACGTTTGGGGATGTTCGCACTTTCTCCCTTATATTTGCAACTCAAGTCAAATAGCACAAAATCTTTGCAGCGTGTGTCATTAAACCCTATATATATATATGCAAAATTTTCCAGCCAAAAAGAGTCATTCACGGTTATCACTACGACCCTAACATTTGCAATGTGTGACTGTGTCATTAGATCCTCTGTATTATTAGTACTTTGACACGAATTACCTTCTCAAAACGACATGTGAGAAGCACATTGCGTCTTTTGATCGGAAAAATATGCATAGCGATGTAGTCACACACATCATTTAAATCAAGACTGAAAAATTGAAAACACACCAAAAATTGAGGTGGGAATTATCCAAAATTCTATTTTCCTAAGAAGGGGCAAGTAATGGATCAAATTGTGTCTTAGTATGTTTTGTAATGGAGTTAAGACAAAAAAACCGACACATGCTATAAAAGGGAACAAATGTGTGTGAAATGATTAATTATCATTAGAAACTTTATACAAGAAAGAGCAAACATAGGCACAATTTATGGACCATAAATTAGCTGCCCCACTTGAACAAGAAATTTGCATGATTTATTTTGTGGCAAAAATTCTAATTTGAAGATGACAAAATAATTGATTGTTCCGTAAAGACAAAGTCTTTTTTCTGTTGAAATATAGTTTGTTACCCAAATTACGTTATCATGATTATAAATTAAATTAAATGTACCAAAAAAAAAAAAAAAAGATTATAAATTAAATATAGGAGGCCAATTGGCAGTCATATATCATCATGTCACATTTTGATTTTTGAGATCAATATTGTCAAACATAAATACGCAATGATGATTTTTACTTTACTTTTATCATGATTTCCTCACCTTGCCATGGGCCCATTGTTTTCTTTCTTTTTCTATAATAAATAATAAATTATATTTATTAAAATAAATTGTCCCTCAGTTATTTTCTCCGACACACCGCATTTGTAATTTTTCTTTGTTTTTGACTTTTTTTTTTCTTTCTTTTCTTCTATTCTTTTTCTTTTTTGAAATATATATGCTTTTATTACTCCAACTCCAATTTCTAGCAAACTTTCCTAGAAAGGAAATTCTGCAAAAACTATTTGATATACTTTTAGCACTTATAATTACTATAGTCCTATTCTTGCAGGCACCTAAAATGTAAAAGAAGCATGAAAGTTAACATCAAACCTTGTTAAATCAACGGTTAATAATTCGCATTCGAATCTCTCTAACCACTAGAATGTATCTATTAAAAAAAAAGTACAAAATACTAATTTTCTTATCGGGTTTTGGTGGGTTCGGATCAGAATTATCCTAAAATTTCAAAAAACAAATTGGGCTGCCGGCTGCCGCCTAACCATGTTATAATTAAAGTAGGTTTTTTGGCATCAACATGCTTTATTAAAGTCTGTTCGTGGGCCTTCCCTTTCAATACAGTTATCACCTAAAAGGTTTCCCAATTATAATTACCAAATTAATTAAAAACGAATTCCAAAATCAATTTTGATTTCAATAATATTAGTAGTTATGGAGCTTAGCCGCAGCTTATATGAACCAATTTTTTTAAAATATACATGTTCGAATTACTATTCTATATAAAAATTCACAACACTATAGATATATATAGAATCTACGTTTGGGTAGAATTTTTGAAAGGAAGCATAAGTTGGAGAATTGAGACAAAAGTGGCAGGAATCAATGAATACACATTAAAAACCTTACCTCCCCAAAAGTTTAAATAAAAGAGACAACACATGCATATAAAACAATCATCTTTCTTTGGTACAAATTTAATATAAAAACCACTTGAATTTAATTTGTCACACCAATATCCAATGCCAATTCTTAATTTATACTTCTCAATGTATGATATTAAATAAACGAATTCTTAATAATTGAAAGAGAAAATTAATTCATTTCAAGACCCCACACAAAGATGCATGAGCGAGTCAGTGAGTCAACTCGGTGGATTAGAAAAGAAAACTTACGAGAAAAGTGAGTTGAGAGAGTCCATCTCTTTGAAAGAGCGAGGTCCGCGCCCTGGGGACCCACGAGTGGATCATGCAACTCAGTGATTGCCACATGTTGAAACTCAGTGAGTCGCCCACGAACATGATCTTCTTCCCCCTGAATTTCCCCAGGAAATTCAGCCCATTAAACCTGCAAAAAAAAAAAAATTTCCCAATTCCTCCTTAAACTCAGCCTCAACCCCAGTTCAAAATATGAATGCAGTACAGTTATACAATCACAGAAACAACACAGACACGCACGTACACATGTTTGTGTGTGTTCTTGATTTATATATACTGACCTTGGAAGGTTGCATGAGAATGGCTGCCATCTGTACTTGAGATAAGCTCGATCGGGTCTGTTGTACTTGAGACAATTGAACTCGTCGTCGATGAAGGGACAGGTGGAGAAGTCGTAGAGAGGGTAGGAGGCGTCGTAGACCCATTTCCCCCGGAAGATGTTGCAACTTCCGGCGAGCTTCCTGGCGGCGGAGCTGGCATTGAGGTGGTGCCCGCCCTCTTGCGCCGCCGCGTCGGAAAACAACAAAGCCGAGAGGAAAAGGGCTTCCAACAAAAACCCCATTCTTGGATCAAATCAAACCCAAACTGGATTCGGCTTTGAACCAAATAGCTGTATATATAGTACTGCTACTGCTTTACAGTTTACACTACTGGGTGGGGTGGGGACTGGTGAAAATGTGCAGTTCAATAGTCGTAACTCGTAAGTGTGCGAGCTGCCGGAATTTATGAAATCTTTGGTTGGGTTTCATTTTTTTATCTAATTGTGGGGTCGGATCCATTATTAAATTTAATCAAATTAAATTCTTTTTCTTGCTTATGCTAATTTCGTGGAAAAGAAAAAAGAAGATTTATAAAAGTTTTTGAAATAAAAATGATAATTTCTGAGCAAATATTTGAATTTCAATAATTTTATGTCTGAGATTATTATTTTTGTGAATTTTAATTTGAGATTCCTATTGTTGTGGTAATAAATGCGATAGTAAGTACTATGTAATATAAATATATAGAGTAGGCTCCTCTTTGGAATAAGGTAGTTCTCAAATTAAAAGTCCCTTTTGGAATGCTTTTCTATCTATATATCTTATAAAAGCACGAATAGTTTCTTACAAAATACGGATCGCCTAAAATATCCTCACAACAATTACTTCAATAATTATTAGTCAAGGATAATGATGTAAATACATGTTATAGATTATTAGTTAATTATATTTAAAAAGCACATATTAACATAAAATATGACTCTTTGTAGAAGTAAAATTTCTCCAACTTACCTAGAAAAGATATATAGTTCAACAAGGATTGTTTTAATATTACTATATTAATTAATTGTATTCAAATTTTATATTATAAGTTGTCTATTTTTTTAATTTTAAGGCCTATAATGTAAAATGTTATAATAAGATATATCTAATGAATTGAAAAACAACAAATTGATTCACTTTATTTTAATAAATTTTTGTAATTATGTAAAATAAAATATTATTTAGATAAGTTACATAAAATAATTTTCAATAAATCAAGCATAATGTAAGTCTAATTATATAAGTTCATAGTTCTATTTATCTAAATCAATAAACTTTCTTAAAATATAATCATATTATAATTCTATAAATTTATCTAATTAACAAAATAATATAATTTAATGATTTATATAAAATATTTTTCAATAAATTAATTAATCCTAATGTAATATTTTTAATTAATTAATACTAATATAATTTTAATTATTTAAATCTAATTAACCATATAATCTTCCTTTAGTTTATATGATAAAATATAAACTAAATACTTCAAAGCGCGAATAGCGTTTTTGGTTTCTTAATTCTATAATTTTAATTAATTGTATTCAAATTTTATAATATAAGTTGCCTGTTTTTTAATTTTGAGGCCTATAATTTAAAATGTTATAATAAGATATATCTAATGAATTGAAAAACAACAAATTGATTCACTTTATAAAATTTTGTAATTATGTAAAATAAAATATTATTTAAATAAGTTACGTAGAATAACTTTCAATAAATCAATCATAATGTAAGTCTAATTATATAAGTCCATAGTTCTAATTATCTAAATCCATATCTTAAATTATAATCATATTATAATTCTATAAACTTATCTAATTAACAAAATAATATAATTTATGATTTACATAAAATATTTTTCAATAAATTAATTAATCCTAATGTAATAATTTTTATAACTAATACTAATATAATTTTAATTATCTAAATCCAACTAACCATATAATCTTCCTTTAGTTTATATGATAAAATATAAACTAAATACTTCAAAAGATGAATAGCGCTTTTGGTTTCTTAATTCTACAATTTAGAATTGTAGGTTCTCAAACCAAAATTACTTTAAATTAAGAATACTAAGAAAACTCAATATGTGTGCATATAAAAATAAGATATAAACAAATTTTATACATAATTTTTACAATATTCGATTAAACATTTATATAAATATACTCTTTTAATTATTTCTACTATATATATAAAATCAATTATAAAAAAAATAAACATAAATCTGAAATAATACTCACTAGAAGATTACAAATAAAAAAATAGAATGCAAGATCAAATGACAAAGAGAATATAAAAAAGAGATAAATTAAATAAAAATGAAATAAAGAATAGTTGGTTTAAAAAAAAAGAATTACTTGATTTTAATGTATATGCACATGCATACCAAAATTAAGAACGACTTGAAATATCTTTACAAATATATGCGAGAATTAATATAGCGTAATGGTAACAAAATTTCGAAGGTTAGATTAAAATTTTCAAGATGTTAGATTGGGTGTCAGTTCAAGAAAGATATGGAATTTTTTTTAATTTAAACTAAATGAGATTGATCCAATAGTTATCAATTTATTCTTACATTCTCCAAAGTAGCAACATACAACTTATTGGCCGAATGATTAGATTAAAAATTTCAAGATATTAGATTGGGTGTCAGTTCAAGAAAGATATGGAATTTTTTTTAATTTAAACTAAATGAGATTGATCCAATAGTTATCAATTTATTTTTACATTCTCCAAAGTAGCAATATACAACTTATTGGCCGAATCTAAACTTGAAGGACATTTTGAATTGGGATCATTACTCAGAAATATTGGTTCTTGAACAGTTTTCAATGTGCTCGAAAAGCAAAAAAATAAAACAAAAATACAAAGAATTTCTAAAGCATTATGCATGAGACAAACAAGGTAAATATTCAAATGATTTGGAGGAAGAATTGAGGGCAGAATATAACAAACTATGGCAACACAAAGAGATTATTTGGCTTTAAGAGTTCAGAATTAATTGGCTCAAATTTAGGGATAAACAAACAAGTTTCTTTTATTTGTCAGCCATAATGAGAAGAAGAAGGAATCAGATGAATGCTCTGAAAATAGACAATAAATAAGCAACCAACAAAGATTATCAGGTGTGTATTTGTCTAATTTCAAAAATTAACACTCTACAAAAAAAAAAAAAAAAAAAAACGAGTTTTAGCCCATTACATTGTGCAACATATTGCTCAAATTAATACTCACTAGAAGAATACAAATAAAAAAATAGAATGCAAGATCAAATGACAAAGAGAATATAAAAAAGAGATAAATTAAATAAAAAAGAGATAAAGAATAGTTGGTTAAAAAAAAGAATCACTTGATTTTAATGTATATGCACATGCATACCAAAATTAAGAACGACTTTGAAATATCTTTACAAATATATGTGAATAAAGCCTAATGGTAACAAAATTTTGAAGATTAGATTAAAAATTTCAAGATGTTAGATTTGGTGTGAGTTCAAGAAACGATATGCAAATTTTTTTAATTTAATCTAAATGAGATTGATCCAATAGTTATCAATTTATTTTTACATTCTCCAAAATAGCAATATACAACTTATTGACCGAATCAAAATTTGAAGGACATTTTGACTTGGGATCATTGCCCAGAAACAATGGGTCTTGAATAGTTTTCAATGTGCTCGAAAAGCAAAAAAAAAAATAAAACAAAAATACAAAGAATTTCTAAAGCATTATGCATGATACACACAAGGTAAATATTCAAATGATTTGGAGGAAGAATTGAGGGCAGAATACAATAAACTATTGCAACAAAAAGAGATTATTTAGTTTAAGAGTTGAGAATTAATTGGCTCAAATTTAGGGATAAACAAACAAGTTTCTTTCATCTGTCAGCCACAATGAGAAGAAGAAGGCATCAGATGAATGCTCTGAAAATAGACAATGAATGAGCAACCAACAAAGATTATCGGGTGTTTATTTGTCTAATTTCAAAAACTAATGCTCGACAAAAATAAACGAGTTTTAGCCAATTACGTTGTGCAGCATATTGCTCAAAATAATCACCAAGATGATTATACTTCGTTCAAACCGTATATTAAAAAAATTGCGGGATCGAACTAGAATAACTTCATTCCCGACCAAGGCACCTATTACAATATTTTGATGCCTGAATAAGTGTTACGAATGCTACATCACTCCAACGATAAAAAAGGGGCATGGTGCTGAAATTGAATATTGAAACAGCGTACGAAAAAACCCAGTGGAATTTCTAAAAAGACTTTTAACTTTCTTCAAATTCCCGACGAAAATCATCAATATCATTATGAGCAGAATGTAGCGGATACAATCGGAGATTCTATAGAATGGTGAACCAACGGAGGTTGTACGAATGTGTGGCATTAGATAAGGTAATCACGTTCGTTTTATTTGTTTGTAATATGCATGGAACAACTTACATATATAATTGAAGAGACCATTTCGGCCGGACCTGGAAGCCAATTATGGTATATTAGAGAAGCTCTTACATGATCTCACACTTGCCTTTTGCGGACGACTTAATATTGGGAGTCAAACCTATCGTGGATGGAGCAAACTGCATTAAAAGTGTGGTTGAGACGTTTTGCAAGGAGTTGGGCCTCAAATTAAACTTATACAAATCACATTTGTTGTTTGTACCTTATATGACAAATGATTTAAAGCAGTAGGTTAGTAGAATTCTGGGCATGGAAAATACAGACAACTTAAGGAAAACTATTTGGGGGGTGCAAATGAACTTTAGTTGTAATTATAATGAGCATTTCCCGATTATGATTAATAGAGTCGAAAAGCATCTCTTGGGATAGAAAGCCAAAATGACCAATATTTATTGACGAATAACACTTATTAAGTCCATCACGATCTCGATCTCCATCAACCACATGCACACAAATTGGCTCCCTAATCAAATGTACGATAAACTTGATCCACTCAAGCACAACTTTCTTTAGGCGATTAATATAACAAGGAACGAACCCATCTTGTAGAGTGAAAAAGGTGACTGCAAAGAAGTAAGAATGTGGATTTGGTTTTAGAGAAGCCCAAAAGAAAATATAGTGATGCTAACTAAAACGGGATGAAGAATGCTTAACAAGGAGATGGCGTTATACATCAAAAAAATATTTAAAAAGGGATAACATTCTTGATCGAATATAAGCCTCGACTTATGGGTTTCCCGAGCATGGAAGGGGATAGTTAAAAACACTTGGATGGTGGAACCATTTTAAAAATGGAGGATTGGGAACGGTGAAGGGACATCTTTATGGAATGATAGATGGTTATCACAAGGTAAGCTGACGGACATCTTTGGAGATAACATTCATGAGGAGGATAAAGATCTTATGGAATGTAATCTCATTGGAAAAGATAAAAATTGAAACCTAAATAAGTTGAAAACATCACCGTCCAAAGAGGTGGTGAATGAGGTACTTAGTGTCCTAACGCGCTGCATGATAATGGAGATAAGAGAGAATGAATTGTGTCAACTAAAGATAAATTCTCCTATAAAATGACTATACTCTACTTATGGCGTCGGATGAGACATGCAAGAAAAAACTTTAAATGAATTTGAAAATTACCTTACCCCAAAAATTCAAGATTTTCCTGTGACTTTGCCAATATGATAGCTTGCTTACAAATGTATTGGAGTATGATAGAAAATTTAGGGAAAACTTGCGAGTGTCGGATGGGCTCAAAGAGAGCTTTAGTAGCAAAATACTGAATAATATGTTCCTAAAATATCCTGGGTGGGTTGTGTTGATCTTGACGCTCTAAAATTTTTGGAAAACATGGAACCGATGGAGCTATCAAAATGTTATGAAGCTTAGAAATGTTGTTATTCGCCACATAAAAGAGTTATCTACGACCTTAGTAATAATCAATAAGGACACAACACAGGCAAAAGAAAATCTGCACTTAGTTGTCGTGAAATAAATTCGAGAAGTGATGGGTAAAACTAAAATCGGATTGAAGCTTTTATAACTACACCAAATGGGGCGTCATTCGAGATGGAAATTGGAGATGAATGCTAGGATATGTTATGAATCTTGGTATAGTTTCAATAATGTAGCAAAGTTATTGAACTTACCTAAAGGATTAAAACTAACTTTGGAGAGATACTTTTCAAAAATTAATGTGGAGATTGATTTGGAGACGGTCGTTAAATGAATAACAATGAAGGATACTCAAAAACAACTAATGAGAAATGTAATATTTGATTGGCGAATGTTACTCCAAAGATTTTGAGAAACTTTGATTAAATAAATCTCGAGAGAAAGAAACATGATGATGGATAAATTGGCGAGGATAGGTTATAAGGTTCAAGATGGTTATTGCTGCTAGGATGTTCTCATTCTTGAACATAAGCTTCCACTTATGGCTTCCTGAGCATGCAAGGGGATAGTTAGAACCAGTTGAATGGACGTCTCTATGGAATGATAGATGGTTATCACAAGCAAACTAGCGGACATCTTTGGAGATAAGATTCATGAGAAGGATAAAGATCTGATGGTATGTAATCCATTGCACAAATAAAAACTGAAACTTACATAAGTTGAAAACGTTATTGTCTAAGGAGGTGGTGGATGAGATACTTAATGTCCTAATTGCATTGCATGATAACGAAGATAAGAGAGTTTTGATTGGGTCAACTAACGACAAATTGTCCTATAAATCGGTTATAGTCTACTTATGGTGTCGGATGAGACATGGGAGAAAAATTGGAAATGAATTTGAAAATTACTTTGTCCCCGAAAGTTTAAGATTTTCTTGTGGCTTGCTAACATGATAGCTTGCTCATGAATGTACTGAAATATTACAGAAAATTTAGAAAAAGTGATGTATGTACACGCTGCTATATAGGACATGAATATGTGGACCACATGCTCAGAAGTACTTGTCCATTCGCACTCCGGGTGTCTGACAAGATTATTGATGCACAAACTGAACGAAATTTTCATGGCATGCGAGTGTCGAACGGTCTCAAAGAGAGCTTTTATAATAAAATTCAGAGTAATATGTTATCTGATTATCATGCGTGGATTGTCTTGATCTTGACGCTTTAAAATCTTTGAAAAATATGGAACCGATGGAGCTATCAAAATGTTATGAAACTTAGAATTGTTCCACTCTTCGCCACATAAAAGAGTTAATGAAACCTCAACACTAATCAGTGTGGACAAAAAATACAGATAAAAGAAAAATATGCACTAAGTTATCGTGGAATAAACCCGAGAAAGGATTGGTGAAACTAAACTCTGAGGTGAGCTTTTATAACCAGGGGAATCATTTGAGATGACAGGGGTGTCATTGTAGATGACAGCTGAATATGGGTGTTAGGATACGCTATGGATCTTAGTAGAGTTTAAATAATATAGTGAAGTTATTGAGCTTACGCGGAGTATTAACACTAACTTGGGAAAGACACTTTTCGATGACTAAAGTGGGTATTGACTCGAAGATGGTCATGAAATGGATAACAATGAAGGATATTGAAATGGAACAAATGAGAAACGTAATTTAATTGATAAAGTTTACTCCAAATGCCATACGAAACTTGAATTAAATAAATCTCTAGAAAAAGAAACATGATGACCGATAAACTGAGGAGAATAGGTCATAAGTTTCAAGATGATTACTACGTTTAGGATGCTCCACCGACAAAATTGGGTGATCTTTTAGGTTTTGTTCTATAATTTTTACATGTTTTTTCATTTTAGTAAATATATTTGAAAGTTATGAACTATTACTTATGCTTAAAAGCGAGAATTATTTGGCCATATAATAACAAAATTTCAAATATTTTTATTGCTTATTTATTTGGATGTTCTCTACTTCAAATTTCTACTTGTCGTAGATGATTTGAAAGAGAAATTTCATATAAATATTTTTGTATGTGTATATTTATTTAATCAAAATAAATATTTTTAATCTCTTAATTTGTTCAATAAATATAATAACTAAATTTATTTAAAAAAATTAAATGATAAACGTACAACGCACGTCCACCTCACTAGTAAAGAAGAAACAAAGGAATAATATACTTTGGGTTTATTTATATATTCTGATGGGTAGCCGAATATATTTATAATATACATATATGTATTATTTTATATGATAAAGTATAAGGAATCTGGAATATTTTAGGAGTCTTTTCAAATATTTGAATCTATTTTTATGTGCATGCACCTACAATATATATATATATATATATATATGATATAATTTAATATCTCCAAATTGGAGCATTAATAATTAAAAGATTACTAGTTGCAGTAAATGAACAAAACAATTGAGTTAATTAAATGAAAATTTTTCTTTGTATATATAGTTAGTGGAAACCAGATTGAAAACTTTTGATAAAAATAGGTCATACTTAGAGCTGTAAAGTATTGTCACAAGATTAGATGATTCTTCAAAACCAAGTTTTGTATTCACATTTATTAACTAATAAGCTACTTTATAATTATATCCCATTTATTCATAATTTTCAAAAGAATACATGAAGTAGCTAAAATTACTAGAAAAATCATATACTCAAAGAAGAGACCTGGTGTCTCGTCACACTAAACTAGCTTGATTTCCATCTTTAATATTTAGTTAGATCACGTTAAAATCAGCAGGTATGATTAAATGAAAGAGCTAGACTTATTCATCATTAACCGCGTTTAACCAAATATCAGAGTTCGAATCCTGATTTTAAATCTACTAACCAGGTATTTTACCCTTTAAGATGCATCGGAGGAATTTTGATTTTGGATAGGGTTAAACTTTTTTTGCATCCCAACGTTTGGGGAGTTTTACACTTTAGTATCCAACCTTTAAATTTTTACACTTTAGTACCCAACCTTTGAATTTTGTTGCACTTAAGCGCCCAATATCAGACGTGTCATTTTCTTATTGGTTGGTTGGGTACATGTGTCATTTTCTTATTGGTCGGGGGGGGTACTTAAGTGCAACAAAATTTAAAGGTTGGATACTAAAGTGCAAAACATCACAAACGTTAGGGTGCAAAAAAAGTTTAACCCTTTTGGATATAGAGATCCTGTATTCACTTCAAAGAAAATTATCATAAAATAAAACAAAACTAAATATATTTTTATCACAAATCAGCTTGCGCAATTAACTCGCACCTAAGTTTGCTGGAGATCTGCAATGATATATGTTAATTTTGCTATAAGATTAATTTGGTAATGGAATAATAATATATTATAATTGCTAAATTTGTGCCCATTCATATACCTAACAAATAATTATGTTAAATCATTTTGTTTTGTGTGTTTGTTTTGTCTGATTGCGTGACTAATAGGCAAAATTGCAGAATTTCGTATAGTCCCTTCTGACAATTATAGCTTAGAATTTCAATCTGTCACTAGAGGCAGTACCCCATAATATTTATTTTTGTCCATTTTAAAGTACACAATTTATTAGTTTTTACGATAATTATTGCTGAATTATTCTATTGGCTGCACTAGGGGTTTGACTTTTAGAAATCGATTTTCAAAAGTTTTCAGTCACTTTTACAAAGAAAAATTGCAAAAATTTTGAGCTGAGAATCTCTAGTGGAGATGTGCAAATTAGTATTGGACTTTCGACGACTATGCGAAAACTATATATCGATTTAAATTTTATAATATACATGAGTTATAAATATATTTATATACGAAGAAATACTTAGATAGATATATATATTAATTCTAATCGATGATATACATGAACTCTGATCTAATCGATAAGATGAGGTTCTCCTAATTTAAAATAGTATTTTTAACTTTTATTGATACTAAATTACATATTGTATTTTGATTGATCAAATATTGATAAAATTATTTGAATTTAATCGAATAATTTAAAAGACATAAGATGGATGAATGCGATAACTCGAAAGATAACTGACACGTTAAAATTTCGAAAAAATTATACGCTGAACATTTGGTAATTTGTAAAGAAGAAAGCGTCCAGCTTTTCCATGTGAGGGGTGAATAAATGTCCGGGACCAAAATCTAATGGAGGAGAAATTTACAACAGAATTAAACCTTACCTCTAAGGTGGCCTTCTTCGTAATTTACCAAACTTTCAGATCAATTTCCATTAATAATTTGGTCGAACTTTAGGGTGAGCTGTGTAATTATTCTTAATCTTAAGTTTAATTTGTGAAACAAGGGGATGTGTTATTACATTATGAAACAATTAACGGGATAATTGTAAATTAAATTATAAAATTCAGCGAGGGAAATTCTATAAAGAAAATCATGATCTAGGAAAACAAAAATGATATATATATATATATATATATATATATATATATATATATATATATAATTTTTCTGAAAATAGGGGGAATGTTTGAAAACTCCTCATGGGTTTGAAAACTTCCTTTTAGCTCCCCATTTTTAAATACATCATTTGGGGTTTTAGATACGCGATTCTGGGATTTAGATACGTGATTTTTTCCTTGTATTTCAAATACATCATTTGGGGTTTTAGATACGCGATTCTTGAGTTTTAATACATCATTTTTTAAAATTGGGAGCTAAAAGGAATTGGACTTATCATTTGGGGAGTTTTCGGGAATTCCCCGCTGAAAATATGACACCTCAAGTTGACTAATTTTTCCAGGAGTTTTTTGCCAGTTAAATCGCAGTTATGCCACAATAATTCATATATTTATACCCCATACTATTTATTTATTGAGCGAGATGATTCTCTCACGGTATTATTAATGAATCGACAAGCTAATACCTACAAATTAATAATAAAAAATATAATTTACAGAGAAATATAAATTTATAAACTCACTTATTTATATTTTTCTTTCAATCTATCTTCCCAACATAAGATATTTTTCCTTTTTTTTTTTTTTTTTTCCCTGTAATCTTGATTTTACTTTATTAAACAAAGCATCTTTAAAATATTTTTACTTTAAATTATTTGTTTTATAAACAATAAAAGTTTTACTTTTTTTATACATTTATAGTTTGATATTAGATTAGATCGAGCTTGATAATTATTATTTAAAATATGATGTTATTTTGATTTTTGGTGGAGTTGATCCCAGAATGAAGCATGAATGTAGCAACATGTTGAGTTCTAATCAGTGGGAAATGGCCGACAGCATGTGATGGCTGTTCCAATCCTCCATGTGCTATATAAGATAGAAATGTACCTCAGCCTCAGGTGAAATATCTATTGATTTCATAATTCATTTAATTATTACATTCTTTAAGTTATATATATAATTCTTAGTATTGTTTAAACAAATTATATGATACATATTTTTCTCCTTCTTTACATTGTACAAAACAGAAAAGTGAAAACATGTAAAGTGACGAAGAATAAGATATCACCGATTTTTATGTCTCATCTAATTGGGTTCGGATCCAACAACGAATATAGTTCTGTCTAAGGATAGTTTTTGTACTATTGATGATCTCTTAGACAAAATCAGATAGAATTCTCAGTCTCTTATAATTTAATCAGTCACTGTTAAACCTAGACCCTTTGATAAAGTGACAAGAAATAAGTTACCGCGGATACTTGTTCTTTTTCATAAGGTTTGGTTTGTCATAAAATTAATTATTATATATAAGGTATAGTTGTTGTTTAGTAGCTAGCATGATTTTTTTTTTTTTAAATATTGGCACGTAAAATTTTCACATAAGTCGATATTCATGACATTTCTTTGTCACCGAGATGTCACTATAGGAGCTTCGTAAATGATAAGCCTTGTAAATAGTGTAATTGAGTTTAGAGGATTGTCCTCATATTGGATTTTTACGTGACAGGTTCAAAAAAAAAAAGTGGAAATAAAAGGAATTAATCAGAAGATATATAAGACCTCATGTTTCAAGGTATAGCCTTCACTACTTGAGTTGAATTTTATTGGTATTCTAAGGTATCCATTTTTATTTTTTATTTCAAGATCTAAATTCTAAAGTATCTATTTGATGGGGATGCAAATCTATAAATAAAATTAATTTCTCTAACATTTATTAATTAATAATGTCTAGTTCGATAGAGTAGAAATTTGTATTTAAAAAGATGGAGATCTTAGAAAAATTTTAATATTTTAATTTGCATGTCGCATTAATGGTACGTACATGCATGCATGATAGTAATTATATCAAATGTGCTCGATCATGTCATTTGGATCCTCTATTAATCACTAATTTCTCTCGCTATTTCACATTATCACATTATATATAATTATTATCTGTTTAAAAAAGATTTTTTCTTTTTCAACCACACATTTGTGTAGAGATCATGCACTTACATTTGTCGGAAATCTATAAATAAATATATGTAAGAAAAATTAAAAACAAATATTAATTATATTTAATTTCGTTTTCATTGTCAACGTATATTATTTCCACTTGATTATAAGTAACACGTTATGGCATGTATGGTTGATTGTTACCTGACCCCATCCATGATGTCGATACCATGGATTAGGAATTAATTATTAAATAAACTCTAATAGGATAGATGCAAAATTCGATTTTATGTTACTAATTAATTAATTGAATAATTATATTGCTGAAAAGGAAGTTTCATATATATGTATGATGTATCCACGTACATCCAACAAGATGTTACAATCACTCCAGCATTATTAGTGTTCCAACCTCAGAAATTTCCACTATTGCATCATAGCCAACAATATTTGAATTTTGCGGGAGAGAGTTTGATAAATAATGTTTTCCACTTTCCTCACTCCAAAAGCTTCTCAAATCATTATATATTAAATTTTACATATTTGATTATTGATAGTTGGTACACCTTCGTCATGTCTAGGATCGCAGAATACGGGACAAATTGGAGCATGAATATTACAGGAATCGAAATATCTGTAAGTCAAGAATCGGAACATCTGGCGGGATGAAAAGATAAACCTAAAATCGAACCTACTCTTATATCATCATAAATTATGTGTATGACCTTATTTACTCTCAAAAAGCTAACTTTAATAGGAAAAGGAAGAAAATACTTTAATAGTGATACAATATATACATATATATGCTCCAACTGCAAGAGTCCAAGAAAACTAAATAGTGACATGTTTGGATTTTGTATATTGATAACGATAAATGTAGGGCCCTAACCTTTAAATTAATTGGAATCTATGCATATTCGTCAATGGAATAAGTGTCAAAAACAATTGACTTGACTTACAATGAGCTCTTGCCAAACGCCACATAAACAAAACTATCGATTACTTAACCAATTTTGTAAGGCACATAGTTAATACTATTCATAATCACTAGATAATGACATTTCTTGATTTGCACTTTGATACAACAATATATAGAATGTTTCATGGAATTCTACTTGTTATAGTGACGATGTCTCATCAGTTGCCCAAATAAATTATCAACCGAAAAAGACTCATCTCTTGAAAAAAAACAATAGAAGCTCGTTGAATTTCACGAGCTCACACAAGGACCTGCCGAGCTCGTGAAATGATTTAGAGTCACTAGAGTTCTATACAACGGATTGAATCGTAGCACATAATCAACTCCGCATTGAATTACTCCACGAGCTTTGTTGATTTATTAATTGTCCTAGTTACCTAATTATTAACATCATGATGCATAGATACAAAGGCGTACACACACTTCATAATCTTCATACAAGAAACCAAAAATTTTAAAATCAGCAAGTAATTGAGAGTTAATCTTGTTAGGTTAATGCCTTAATGGGGGTAATGATACTCAAATAATTTCAATTAAAACGACATGGTATTGGGCTGATGGGCCATATCAGGGTTGAGACCTATATACTTTTTTGAAAAGAGAAAATGGCCCACTTGCAAGGCTGCTGTGGAATTTGCTTCTAAGGGAAGCATAATTATAAACATACATAGTTGATTTGGCACTTATTTTTTGTCATCTAATAATATGTCAAATGTGGATGGAAATCTGTCACGAAATTAAAAAATGGCCACATTCACCTAACTTTAAATATTAAGGGATTTTAAAAACTACTTGCAACCAACGCACCATGGATTGCACTGTATTCTTAAGCAAAGATAAGGGAGAATGGATACTTGGTTATGGATTAGGTTTTTGAAAATTTTACCTCATATTATGGATTAGTTGGCCAAAACATAGTGTCGGTTTAATTTTCAAACTATCACTATAGATTTCAACTTTAAGACATCGAGTATTTTTAAAGATATCATTTTACTATATCATGTCAAACACCAATTCATGTCTCCATATCCATATCAATGCTCGACAATATGTCAACAACCTCAACAAAGTTCGCAATTTGTTCAATTTCCATGTTAGGAGAACCATCGTGGATACAAGACTTTATTATGAGGATAGTTGAGAACTCAACAACAATCGACTTAAAAAGATGACTCTATTAATATTATCACCGCCGGTGTTACGAAATATTAATATAAAATATATACGATAATCTCGTGTGTGTGTGTGTGTGTATATACAATTAGCAACAACTCTCATACTATTACAAAGAGTGCAAAAAAGCAATGACCTGAAATGTGGATATGAAATGAACCCATAGTTAAAGACGACCTTTGCAATAGCATTTGACATATAAAGAAAAGCCAATATTAAAAGGGAAGCAAACCCTTTTGAGGATGTATAAGCTTTATGCACATATTAAGTTATACACATATAGATAGATTCATCAAAGCACTCATCTTACCAATGCTTCCTTTTTTTTTTTTTTCAACTTATTTAATTGGACCATAATATTTTTCACTTTAAACAACATTCTCCCAGCCATTATTGACACCAGAAACCAGAAGTTGAAGTATCTACAGAAGCTCCCAATCAGATTCCAAAGAATCATGAGTTAACAATTTCCTTTTGTCAGAATCCACTCTAGGAAGAGCTTGGCTCACCGACTCGGCAGTTTTATTTCCGTCTAAGACATGTTGATCTTGCTTCCTTGTCGACCTCAATTTTGAAGAAAAGGCTTCGCGAATCTTTTTCTGAGAGAGAATCAATCATTCAAAAGACACATTTACTAAAAATGCCATGGGGGTGTTTGTAAAAGCTTCTGCTTTAGAAGAAGTTAAAGTTGTAATAGAAGTTCTAAACAGTTGTAATTGTAAAACTTGGGGGTGTTTGGAGGAGCGAAATGCAAAAGAACGAATAAATAATAGAAGCTGGAAAAAGCATCCCAAAGTGCTTCCAGCGTCTAGCTTATTTTAAAGAAAATTTCCAAAACACCCCTTCTCTGGTTTTTTAAGATCAAAACAGAAAATCACTTTTCTCTAGAGTCTGCCAATGCTCCTGAGAGAAGTGTGTGTGTATGTGTGCGCGCGTGAGAGATAGATAGAGAACCTTATATGACTTATGTTTCTGTGTCCCTTGAGAAAAAGAATGAAGCTCATCCCCTTCCACCAAGATGCAGGTTTCCTCCAAATTTGACTTTTTAACAGGTTCAAAAGCTTGTTCACTTGGTTCACCAGCTTCCTCATTCTCAATAATGTCAAAGTTATCTGACATATTGCACAAGGTACAAAATCACCAAAATCAGTTAGGAAAACAAACCTCAAGACAGAAACAGGATTCAAAAGAATGTTATTTGAGCACAAGCTGTGTGTAGGGATACACATATACATGCATCCATGAGAGTGTGTCTGTGTGTGAGAGATAACGAGAGTGTGTCTGTGTGTGAGAGATAACGAGGTATCATGCAGAACTGTCTCCTGATATAGAAGGAAATTGATGCTATCCAAGAATGGGATAGTTACTTATAGGGATAATTACATTGAGAAACCCTGAGTTTTGGCCTAATGGAACAAACTCTCCCATCCTCTAGGATTTCATGAAAAATTCCCCACCAAAAGAATTGTCATTCCATCTGGAACACTGAATTTTAATGATTTATCTCTAAGTTTTTAAGAGAACTAAATTTTCCATAGAGATTTACCAATCAACACTCAAATTTAAATTCGTCACTAAAACAGTCAGACCAAATTATAGACTATGTCGAGGGAAGTTCGTGGGCTTAGGCACAATTTCAGCGTAGGCCCGTGTGAATAATTATTTATCCATATATGTATGTAATCCATCCTCAAGATAGCTGGAGATATGTACCTTCATAAGACACTATCACCTCCTCACCCCCTGACTCACTGTCGCATCTACCACTTCCAACATTTCCACTAATTTCAGAAACCAATACATTTTTTCCAACTATATCTGTCATGAAGAGAAGGAAAAGACAAATTGCATTTCAGTTTTTCAAGCAAGGAAATGGTGAAAAATATTCTCTAGAGTAGCTGGATTTACAGACCTTCATCAGGCCTCACGGCATCCAGGCCCACAGACTCAACCTCACATCCAATAGATCTAAAACCTGACTCTGAATCAGATATGGAAATGTTATTCTTGGATGTACCTGCAACAGAACAAAAAGTCACGTCGAGAACATGGAAATAAAGAAAATATATGAGTGGGTTCGGCTAAAGGTACTTTATAGAGCTTATTTTCTCTTGAATCTAATAAGGTGTTTTTGAAGCTATAGGGTTCCAGATCTTATTTGAAATCTAGTTTCTACTAGATATAAGCTGTTTTGCTAGCTTCTAAGCTGTAAACATGTGGTAAAAATGAGAACTTAAGTTCTTTTAACTACATTAACGATGAAAGATAAGATTACAAAATTGATTTCACATAAATAATTAACTATTTGGGATACCATAAATGTAATATTGAATGACATTAAGAGCATTTACTTCAGCATATTATTTGAAATTAAATAGCTTATAAGCTATTTTTGAAAAAGCAATTGTAGGAAGGAGTTTTTTTTAAGGAGATTCTAAACTTCTTTACTAAAATATAAGCTCCCAAACAGCTTATAAGCTGTTTTAAAGAGCTTATATGTTCAGCCTAACGCCTCCTTTCTTTCTTTCCAAAGTTTATAAGCTCCAAATATCTTCTCTTTTCGGAGATTACAAGCCGTTTTACCCAAAAATTTACCAAATATTTTTAAGAACTTATAAGCTCCCCTAACATCTTCTAGAATGTTTCACGAAGCTTATAAGCTCAAACAAACATCTTCTAGAATGTTTTAGGAAGCTCATAAGTTCAGTCAAACAACCCCTAAATCACATTCAAAAAAATACCAATAGCTTCAGTCGGCAATCCATGACAAGATGAGGTGCACGTAGAATCATCATTCTTTTGCATGGAACATTCAGCTGATAAAAGTTCGCCAGAATCAGGCGAAGCGCATTCAGAACTGTCCTTCTCTAGCCTCACAGATTCAGCTGGTCCAGTTTTGTCAGAAGAAACAGATAATGTAGGTTTATTTTTGCTCGCAACTGCTTCTTCAGGATCACGCCTTACAAAGAACTCTGATGATGTTGCTGCAGTCATGGGGCGAGTAATTTTAGAGGGACAATTGTTCTGAGAAAGTCTTTTGATGCCAATGGGACGTCTATGTACTCCCAGTTTCTTATTTTTTGTGGAACCCACATCACTGCGTGTATATTCAACCACAACTGTAGGTGATGATGGTGAAAGACAGTTAGCATCATTAAGGAGTGATTTTTGTGCGGTTGGATTGGAAATATGTTCGCCTTCAATTTCTTTTTTGGTAAGGTTTCCATGGTTGTGTAATTGGCGAGACACTTTTATGGGATCCACACATGATGGAGGCAGCAAATCTTGCACTATTTCAGAATAGAACTTCTTTACGCTCACACCAACCTTTTGGACCTGATTTTCTACATATTTGACAGTATCCTATAGAACAAAAAGAAAAGGTCATATCAGCAAGTATCGATCTAATATTAAACTTAACAACATTATTAACTGAGAATCTCATCATATTAGCAAAAACTTAAGATAAATTTAAAATTTTAATGCGTTTGCAGGAATAACAGGGGAAAATAGGCTTCTACCTCGTACATAACCTCTTCTACCTCCAAACACATAGCTTCGAACTTCTCATATATGTTTCCTGCCCAGGCTATACCTTTGAGATCCATAGCAAGATTTTTCTTCAATGTCGAATGGACTATTCAACCAAATCCAAGGTGAAGTCAATACTTAACTGCATCAACCAGAACAATTATGCATCAACAAAATTAGTCGTCACAGTGAACAATTGTAATTTAAAACCAAGTAGGTAACCATATCAATCAAATTTCAATTATGGCACCATATAATATCCCATGTTCCAGTTAAAAGCTTCAAGAGAACAAGTTTTCCATAAAACTTCCATGCAAAAGCTAATACCAAATAAAATTCAATTTTTGATCAAGCATTATGAAGAAAATGAAGCAGAAAAACCAACCCAGCCTCAATAATCCTGAATGAACTGCCGAAAACTCAACTATTCAGAGATTAAGAAAATATACTAATGTCTCAGCCAATTACAAGCCTCTACAATGAAACCGAAAAAGTCTTAAATATTATGGAGAGGCCAATATAGGTATGGGTATACTCGCAGGCATGAACAACAAAACATAAATACACTTGTACAAGAAAGCAATCAGGACCTATCTTAGGAGTATAAACTCAGAAATTCCTATATACTTCCCCATGAAACTAGGCACAAAAAAGACAACTTTTCGAGAACTCCTTTTATGTATTTGGAATAGATTCTTAAACAATCCTACTCATATTAAACAGGAATCATACTTCAAATTCACTAAAAACCAAACCCTCCAAGATTTCACAGCTTCAAATTAAGGGTTTCAATTCCACCTTAACCAAATTCCCAGCAAAAAGTACTCTGAACCCATCAAGTCAATCATCAATGAAAACAAGAAGAAACCTTTATCACCCCACCCCACCCCACCCCCACCCCAAACAAAGAGGAGCCCCCAATAATTAGCAGGAAAAAGACAAAATCACAGAAACTCACACAAATTAACAGCTTCGCCCGAAAATCAAACAAATAATCATCTTTTTCATCGGCGAGAACGGAAGCAAACGATCATAGGGACGATCAAAAGCAGAAAAGCTATGCATAGCTCTTGAAAAAGCAGTAAATACCTACATATGATTAACAAAGAAGAGTTTAGAGTAAATTATACAGTAAAAAGCGGACTCAGAAGTCAGAAGCACTTACGAACAGAGGAAAAGAGCAGAAGCCCCAAAAAGCAGATAGTATTATGAGACATTTTCCAAGAACCAAGTATATATATTTTTATTATTTTATATATAAATAATAGGTACAGATAATAGAAATTAAAATATAATAATAATACAATGAAAAAATAATAATTAATAATACGAATACATAAGAGTGGTTGAGTAGAAGAATAAGAAACGTAGAGGCGGAGTTCAACTGGTTTCTTTTCGATATGGTTTTTCGACACGTGTACAAGTTTATACTATGTCTTTACATTATGAATTATATTTTAGAAAAGAATTATTAATTACTCTACCATAACAATATATTATTTATTTTGTATGATAAAATCTTGCATATTATTGTTCAATTTTTATGTTAACAGCTCCGATTTTCTCTTTTACAAAATAAATTATTTTGGTTTCAATTGGTAATTTATTTTTGTTTACTATGGTTAAAAGTCAAGTTATCTATGTTGGCATTAACTGATGTATAAAAGATGTTATTAGAGATATTTAAATTTGAATCAAATTGATAGCAATCATATTTATACGAAATTTTTATTCGTTCTAGATAAAATTGTATAACAAATAATATATAAATAATATGTATTTATTTTAGAGTAAAATATAATTTAATGAGAGACTATTTACTAGTGAGTTTAGTCAAATAGTTTCAAGTGTTCTGAATTATTATATATGGATAAAGAAAATAGTGGTAGTAGTCGTTGTTATTTATTTATCTTTTTTATTTTTTGTAAGTTATTGTTCCAGTATTTTATGAGAAAATTTGCATCTAATGTGGTTATGAAATTATTATATAAAAAATAAAGTGCAAAGTTTTCCTTAGAATATTTACCATAAAAGGGCTAATTCACTTCTAAGCAAAAAAATTAAAAAGGGAAGGTATGAATTAGAAAATTAAAGTTTACCTTTTACCTAGCTTTTAGTTAAATTAAACTTTTACATGTTTTTTTTTTATTTAAATGTCACATTCTAACCAAAATTGGTTCAATTAATCTGCAAAATAAAATAATTAGGAAGCTCAGTATTTTGTTTATTTATAAGTAAATATTAACCATTTATTGTGCTACAAAAATGCATTCATTTAATTAAATTTAAAACTTATATTTCAAACCAGTGTTGTACAAACCTATATACTTTAGATGGTCATTTGTTAAAAAAAAAAAGTTAGTTTCAAACAAAATTGTAGCCACATTATGTCTTCAAGGCTACATGGCAAAAAAATCCTCCTGGGAGTAAATGAACATCAAGCAAGATAGAAATGTATGAGCTAAGCAAATATGAACCATCATATATATAGACCACCAAGTTTACACTCACAAGCAACATTATGTTATAGCCAAAGTACAAAGTAAATACCCACTCTTTCCAACATTCCCATTATCCAGCAGCTTGAAAATCCCCAAAATCATCATCTGGTACATCTTCGTCTACTTTCTTCACAGCAGATTCTGATACTTTTGATTCATCTTCTTCTGATTCAAATTCCGTCTTCTTTGGAGAAGAAACGGGTGTGAGAGGCGGCGCAGGGGGAGGAGGAGGTAGCTTGATCCCAATTGCGGTTTCTTTGCTTTTATTCTTATCTTCCAGAGAAAGGTTATTTAAACCCTGCTCGAAGAACTTGGATTTTATGCTGCCGCTGCTTTTTTGCTGCACGCAAAATGACAAATCGCATCACCAGATGATTGCGCATATGTATATATATATATATATATTATTTTTCTGAAATATTACATTCTTTAACTGAAGCACCAAGGTCTCCCCGTCTTTTAAACTGTAATCAACTGAAGAAGTTTGCTGGAATTGCTGCTCCATCTCTTCTGCAGTTTTCTTCTTATTCAGGTACCTGTTGTAGAGTTGAAAAGTTTAAACAGTCTCATCAGCAGTCTCAACCAAATATATGTAACATGAAAATAAAGAGTGAAAAGTACTTCATATGGTCATGAAGAGCAGCTTGGAAGTCATATGCTTCAGGTCTTTCTCGAAATCCAATGCCAATGAAAGCATGTCGAAGGCGTCCATCTGCAGGAGACCAAATCAGGAACAGTATTTTTTCCATTTACATGGATATAAAAAAATAAATAGCCAAAAAATAACCATGGAAAAAGTTGAGGTGTTAAGATCTACAGGCCTCGATAAATTGTAGACAATAGTAACTTAGCTTCTCTACCAAAAAGCACAAGTTTTGGAAACCTTCCAACGTAATTTAGTTTGCAGTTGTTTTCAAAAGGCTACCTAAGAATTACATCAACAATCACGCATGACATAACAACACCTAGTATCTAACAATCTTGGGTAACATAACCTGAGTAGATCAAAATAAAATAGGCTCCAGGAACAAAAAATAATTCATACGAACAATGTTATGCATTCATTTTATATTTTTTCTCAACAAGTTAATCAAGTGAAGCAGAATAAAATTTGCCAGAAAAATAAATAAATGAAAAGTAGCAGGGGTAGATTACCAATATTCTCTTCAATCCGTAGAACGAAATACCTGTAAAGGCATTACATAGAAGTTTCAACAATGGAATTCCTGCAATTTCAAGAATATAACAAGTTTCTAAATTGTCTCCAATTTCCTAACCTGCTGCTATCAATCACAGCCTCCAAGGGATGTGGCTCCCCATCTCTTAGAAATGCCCGAGCATACAATTCACCTATATATGCATAATAGCGATCAACAAAGGAAAATGAAAAGAATGAGTTGTACTTATGGTAGGAAGTGAAAGAAACCATACCAGTTGTCTTATCCTCCAACCTAATAATGCATTCTTCTCCTTTACTAATGACTTTTAGAGTGCCTTCCCACACCCATTTGTTAACATTCCATTCATCGGCCCTACAACAAAGAATAATTTCCTTTTAATTTCTAAATACTCTGACCCATCAGTGATATGTTGTTTCTGAATCAAAAGTTTGTCTTACCACAGTTAATAATGAAGTAGATAGTTTACAGAAGAAGGGTTTCTAAAAAAAGTACTCTTTCCATATGGCATGAGAATAGTTTGTTTTGATATATACATACATACATATATATATATATTGGCCATGAAGTAGATAACAATCACATAAGTATAACTAGGAAACAGGCTCATCAAGGAGTGATTACGAGAGAAAAACCTGTAAGAAGCTGCAGTTTTACGTGGAGGTATCTGCAAAATTAGGGGCCATAAACATTAGGTTTGTATCAGATAACTTCAGAGAAAGGGGAGAAAAAAATGGAAAAAAAAAAAGCTTCAAAGAAAGGATTTACTTTTGGTTCAGGCTATACATATGGAGCTCAAGATCACATTATCAATTTTAGACATGAAGCAGATTCAACAGAAACTTCAATTACAACCAACATTTTGGTCAAGGAGAGACATATTAGTACCCAATTCAACAAAAAGTACAATCCCATGGAAACATACTACATCATAATACAACATTGGGGAACTAATGCTTATAAAGGATTCCTAAAGCCAAAGCTAGCCAATACCAGTTTCTAAGAGATAAATTCTTGTCACTTTTCAGATTACATATACCTTAGTTTCAGCGTGAAAGCATAGTTAAAGTAAGATAATAAATCATAATTTTGTTCCCTCATCTCGATTAAATAGTCTTAAAATGTTAAGCATATAATTTGTTACTATTTTCAATATAATATGATTATGTTGGATTTCAGGGACCTAGTTGAACAAATACTCATTGCTTTTTTTTTTTTTACTCTTATATCAAAATTAATATAAAGAACAAGCTAACTTGTCCATGTTCACGCGAAAGAGAACTGGACTTGAATCAAAATAAGTGATTGAATGACGGTCTACCAACTTAAAACATTGCACGAACAGATGGCAGAAGAGGTGGCAAGAAGAAGAACATATGGTATAATATAAGAAAACATTTGATTGGTGGGTGAGGGTCATATTGCTACTCGAAGACAAACTTTATAAGCCACAATGTTACCAAAAGAAAGACTCAGATCAGGAACTTCATGCCCAAAAGACAATAGGCATGTGTATATCTGAGGTATTAATCCTACAAACTATTTACTGGACTCATCAACAATATAAATGTATAAAAGTATATGCCTTATCAACAATATATGTAGTATATGCATCATCAAACCTTACCGTAAAGGTTGATAAACAACTCGCCCAGATGGGATACAAATGAATGCATATGGATTCTTTAATCAAAGCTTCTAAAATATTCACCTTTTCCTCTAGTTTTATTCACACAGGATGGCCGATGGGTATCACAAACACACGATCCCAGTGACATGAAAACATGCTTCACACCAACTCTTTATTTTCAAAAGAGAAACAATAGCCTATTAACTACATTGCAGAGATAAATAGGCATCCAAATTGTACTGCAGCAAATAAAATCACCAATAGCCATTATTCCCACAAACAATAGGCTTTCACAGTTTCCCCAACAACTGATCACACTATAAGCATATTCAAAGCCCAAAGCTTAAACTTCATTACACATCAACACAGAGTATAATCAAAACCATACGCTACAAATTTTCTTCATCTGTATATTCTTCTATAACAAATAAAAAACCAAAAATCGACGACCAATCATTCAAATTATAAACCAATCCATGTTCAAATTTTGAACCCCAAATTTGACCGAAATTTTAATATCTCAAAACCCCGTAAAAATGTAAGGTTTAGGCTACATCTTGAATCAAAAGGGTTTGGAAATTAAATGTACCATGTAAACATAGCATTCGGGAACCTGAAACAGAACCAACTCAATTGGCTCCAGTTCTTCATCTTCCTTCTCTTCAATTTTTTTTTCTCTCTCCATATGATCCTCCTAGTAATCAGAAAAACGAAATCAGAGAAGTAATTACACCAAGTATGGATTTGACCTAATTGAATTGAAATTGAAGAGGAAGAGTATATGATGTTAGTAGTACAGGCAATTCTCTTTGATCCAGAGTTCTAGACTTCTTGACAGAGACTACAGAGCTGAAATTTGGGGACAAAATAGGAATTTCAAGTGAGATTGCTCATCTCGGAATTTAAAGATGTATCTTTTTCTATTTTCTGGGTATGTTTATAACTTTGGGAAAATTACACTTAGGTCCCCTTAATTTGGAGAATACTACTCAAGTCCTTGTGAATTGTGAACCCATTATGATAAAGTGATTTAGACAAACACTCTGGTGTTATGCAAACTTAGCTACTAAATCTTTTGTATGGGATTAAATACTTTACTATAAGTTATTGTGCGTTTATAAATTTTCGTAAAGAGAGATTTCAATCGATTTGTGTTTTTTAAGTCCATCGATTTATGTTTTTGTAATTGGTAAGATATTGATTTTATAAATTTATTGAATAGTTTTATAATAATATTTTCTAACATTTGTGGTGTGAGAATATTGACAAACATATCGATTGAAAACTTCATATCATGTGATGGTGTTTTATTTGTCGATCTAAAAAAAATTAGTTTGACAAGTCGGCTCCAACGAGATTTAAAGACAAATAGTAAGTAGCTCGACTCATGGGAAAAAGTTTAGAGGTGAACTGGCGAGCTCGTCCTCGTAGGAGTCTGAAGAACGATAAATGACTAGACAAGCTTGTAAGAGTTTGAAAAATGACACATGGGCTCTTGTTCAGTTAAAGCACTATCTCTTAAAATAAAAAAAGGATCATAATGAATTTGGTTAAATTAATTTTTCTTAACCTGGTACCGAGAATACATTGGCAGGAGAGGACATAATTTCTTTCTATTATTTATTTATTTATTTATCGAGCAAAGAGGTTTATTTATTTTATTTAATTTATTTATTTATTATATTAAGGGCTACGTATCATATTAAAAGAAAAGACTATTGCATGATAATATCTTTTTGAAAAATATTCAACCATATTTCGTAATTAACATTTAATAGTATTTATAATTTTGAAGTGATCAAGCGACAATTCATTTGAAGAGAGGAGGGTTAAATGGAACATACCCAAAAAATAAATAAGGTGAATTTCTAATATTGGTGTCCTTTTTTTTGTGTATTGTAATTTTGGTGTTTTTTTTTTTTAGTATCGTAACTTTGGTGTAATCCTCTTTTTGAAAAAGTGGATTCAATATAAAATTTTATGAGTCTATCAGCACACTCATAAAATTTTGTATTGAATCCTATTTTTGAAAAAACAGAATCACTGTTCACTACAGTGATTCCGCTCTTTCAAAAAGAGGATTACACCAAAGTTGCAATATTAAAAAAAAAAAAAAACCAAAGTTGCAATACACAAAAAAAAAGACACCAATGTTAAAAATTCGTCAATAAATAATGAAATATATAAGGGGGTGTTCTGGCAGTCTTCACAAAAGTTGTGTGCTATTTTGCACATTCACGGTACCTGAGGGGTCAAAGTGCAAATAACCTCTAAATAGTGATGTCCACAATCTCCCATATAATATAAGTGAGTAATATTAATTTCAGATTTTCCATCTTAATTTATACTTTTCTCTTATTCCAGTCAAGATCAATAGAGGTAAAATACGGTTATTCCTACTCTAAGATAAATTAGTTATAGATTAATGCAATAAATTATTTATATTGGTTGACTTCCGATAAAATATAAATGAGGGCCAAAAAAAAAAAAAAAGCAATAAAAACTAAGTTAAAAATATAATAAACCAAAAATCAATCCACGATGATTGTGTTATACACAACATAAAATAATTTAGAGCAAATTACATTTTTGGTCTCATAGGATTGGGTCATTTGTAATTTTGGTCCCATTTGTTTTAGAAAGTGACAATTTTGGTCTCATTGGATTCAATTTGTGACAAACTGACAATTTTAGTCTCACCGTCAAATTTTGGATGGAAAAGTCACTTCTGCCGTTAAGTTTGATTTTTTGGGGGAAATGCACTGTTCATTGTGCTGTAAATTGGCGGGAACTTTGCTACTTATACCCTATGCCAACCCACACACTTCACTCATTCTTTTTGCAAATTTGCTCTTATTTTCTTGAAAATGAATTCTTCTTCTTCTTTCCATGGCCCTTTGATGGGTGATTGTGGAAGTCCACCTCGGGTGGTGACATCATGGACCAACAATAATCCCGGAAGAAGGTTTGCAATTTGTACGAGTGACGGATGTCGGTTGTGGGTGTGGGTCGACCCGGAGGTGGGGTATCGCGCGAAGGCAATCATTCCCGAACTGCTTAAAAAAATCAACGTTGGGGAGGCAAAAATCGAGGCATTAGAAGCTGAGCTCAAAAGGACTAAAATGGCAAGGAACATTCTGGCAATTATCTTAGCAGTTTCATGGTTCTCTTTTCTTCTTGGGATCCGTTTTTAGAACACATTGTAATAGGTTTTTCACCTAATTTTTAGTCCGTAATGGACGTTCGGATGTATGCTTTTCTAATTTCAATCAATGGAATGCATTATAGCATAAATATCAAAAATATTGAAGCATTATACATACGGACTGCAAACTGGTATATCATTAATACTGGTATATCATAAATATTGAAGCATTATACATACTTGGTTCATTACGACCTACATTATAGCAGAGCAAAGACAACAAAACGAGGACTGCAAACTGTTTTACAACCATCACAACCATTTGCAAAATAGCAGAACAAAGACAAATCAGAAGCTGTACAGTACATAACATCAGCTCCAAACCAAAACCTTAACATAACAAGACAACCTGTGTTCAAAATGTGCTAATTACTGTCCAAAATATGGCAAGGATGAACTTAATGCAGTCCCTTAACTCTTCCCTTACAGTCCCTTAAACTTGACACTTTTTTTCTTCTTGTTCTTTGAATTGTTTTCTCTTAATGCAGACTTAACAGTAGCTCTGAGATTTGGTATGGTAACAAATGATCTGTCTCTTTTGTAGCACTGGAACTGTGTTACCTTCCTCTCCATTTTGTGAAGCCCTTGGTGGATTGAACACCCTTTTCCTTGCCTGCAATAGACCCAACTAACAGTTATCACATGTTTATATTTAACACATAACAAACCAAAATGTATAAACAACTGAGCTTACAGTTGTTTTGAAGGGTGTTGAAGCTTGTTGTTGCTGACTTTGTGATAGATCAAGCTGAGTTAATTGACTGCTCTGAGAATCCAATATCTGTGCTTGATTTGATGATTCTCCTTTCTTCAATTTGCAGCTTCTTTGATTGTGGTATTCACCTCCACATTTTTTGCAATGCACATGGTATTTCTGCCTTGGAATAGAGACCATTTTCTTCTTCTTGTTGGCCTTATCTTTTTTTTTTTGCTTTGGGCCTCATCTTGATCCATCCTTCTAGCTCTTTTTGGCCTCCCCGGTTTCCTTCCAAAATTTGGTGGAAGTGGTGGAATGTAGCCAGTTTGTTCCCACAGATCAGGCCCATCCATAGGGATCAAAGCATACTGATACACCCGACTATAACATTCAACAATAAGCCATTCACTAACAAAATCCTCAGGGTCTAAACTGTAGCACCCGAGTGCAAGGTACCACATCCCCCGCACCGAGACCCGACCCGAATATGAAATGGACGATCCATACTCGAGCTAAGTCACGACGAATGGGGACAAACACACACGCTATGCTAGGCGGGCTAACCCTTAAACCATGAAATCAAAATAAAAATAAGCGCAGAAGCAATAACTGGCCATAATATAAACAATGAGTGTAACAGCCCGAAAACCCGCCAGTCGATATTGTCCGCTTTGGTGGGCTAAGCGACACCACCCTCACGGTTTTGTTCTTCCCGGTGGAATTTAAGCCCAAATGCGCCCACCCAGGAAAAGGCCTCAACAAGGGAAAGGTATCCACCCCTTTATAAAGGAGGCTTTGTTCCCCTCTCCAACCGATGTGGGACAAGCACCTTAGGCTATTACAGTCCACCCCCCTAAGAGGGCCCAGCGTCCTCGCTGGCACACCGGCCCGGGCCCCGGCTCTGATACCACTTAAGGATGTAACACCCCAAACGGAGGATGCCACATCCCCCGCACTAAGACCCAGACCCTGTCACGAAATGGAAAGTCCATGCCCGAATCCGAATCAAAGCGAACGGGAGACCAACTCACACACTAGGCTAGGCGGATCTAACTTGACAAACTCAGAGTGCGGAAGCAATTAAAACCAACAACAATAGATAGCGGAAGCATTTAAAACAAAACATGCAAGGCAGGTGACGGGTTCAACTAGCATAAATCCCTAGTCCCGAATATCAACATAAAGTAGTAATCATCAAGTGCCACAAGGGGTCGGATGAGAGTGCCACGCAGGGCTACCAAATAGTAAAGTATAATCTCAAGTCTACAAGTCAAAGCATAAGTAAAGTGTATGAAAAGACAAATGCAAATAGAAAGACTAGACCGACGAAGTGCAACTCAAAGGACTCACTTCCGCCTATCAAACGCCAACAATCCTGCAACTAAAAGTGTAAATGAGGGGTCAGTCAACTTGACCGAGTGAGGGGGCTAACGCACACCCACAATATATATATATATATAAGGAGCATAGCACAGAATAAAAAGGATGGACTCATGAACCGGGGATAGGTGTTACATACCAAAACGTTTTGAAAGAACCCGAATAAGATATAGATATAAGTTTAGAAACCATTTTCCAGAAAGACTCTATCCCGATTCATAATTCCATAACATAACATAATCAACTGCTCGGCGAGCACGAGCTTCCCACCTTTACTCCTCAGAACATAAATCACAATCAATCCAACCGCTACGCCAATGATAGAGGGGATGTACAGTCCCCAAACCATCTAATAATAAACCGTCTAAAAATAGACTCACCCTCAAGGGGTTGCGAACCCACAAGAGTCCTCCCCGGCCTTAGCCGAAGGCTCAAGATACCACGCCTCCCTCATCACCCTAAGGTCGCACAATGATATCTCAAATGGAACTACGCAATGGATAAATGCCCCGACGGCCCTAACCGTCCCGGGGGTACCCATTCCGCAGCTCACCAGGATCGATCCACACACAGATCACAATGGATCACAACATAACAGATCACAACGGATCACATACGCCAATCTTTCATGGCAATCTCGCTACATAATCATAACATAACTTAACCTTCCGAAACAGCTTACATATGCTTTCATATCTAATTTTCCAAAACAGAGTTATTTCACAAGGTCATAAACATATCATATCCAACACATACGTATATAATAGATATACTCGCATGCAGGGGTTGAAATCAGCATATTAAGGTCATAGGTCGCATAACTATACAAAATCCTAAACCTCACCTCGTGAAAGTAGAGTCTGGGAGTGTGAAGGGCCAAACACTCTAAACCTCTGGCCCACCGGCACCACCAAACTCTGTGACAAGACATACAGAAGCCCAAACTTAGACTCTATATGAACCAAACAAGACGCACGACGTTGCTCAACATGATCGTGATTATGCATAAGTGTTCATGTTGTGCTTGGATAAGGTGTCGTGGTCATTCAAGGCATATCAATGCTCAACAAGATCATATTTACAAGCAACCATCATGCAATTCCATATCCAAGTATGCAAGATCAATTTAGGAAGTCAATGTATTCACAAAATGCATATTAAATCATCCAATGTCACAAGGTTCAATTATAATATTTGAATTAAGTATCAAGTTTATGACGAGTTATAAAGTGCATAAGTAAGAGCAACTTGATCATATAAACATACAAAGTTATTGTACGTAGATGGCATGCTTGTTACAAATAAAGAGTGCATTTAATTCACTTAAGATCATACTTTACAACTTCACAACATGTTTGGTACACAAGCTCAAGTCACATTCATATTTTCATAAATATTACACTTGCATCCCCTTAGTTGATTACTAAGCATAATTGTTCGTTTAAAGTGTTTATACAATTATTCAACTAGGAATTAATTACTTACAAGCATGACAATTATCAATTTATCATAATTCATAATATACCAATTTCAAGTAGTAAGAGTAAATCAAGATATTACAATTCTAACTCCTATCATGCATAAAGCCTCAAGTTGTTCAAACATCTTTCATGTATCTCAATTTTATATTGGAAACACAATTTACAACAAACATAACATTGAGAACGTCTCAAATCCATATAGAGAAATCACAACATGTTCGTTCTTCTAAAATACCATTCAAGTTCATTTAGTCACATAAAAGATTAGTTTCTAGATATTACACTAACACCCCTTCAAATCTAACCACATAGCATAAATTTATCACATCGGGATTCAAATTGTAAATCGAAACATTCATGCATATCACAATCCATTCAATACATGTTTTCATATATGATTGGAATACATCTCCATCAACAAACCAACAATAACCAATTTATTTGCACTTAAAACAATTAATTCAAATAATCACAATTATGCAAAATAATTCGTAATAAATAGATCGAGTGTCCGATTAACGAACGGAAAGTGGCGTTGAACTCACCACAACGAGACGAACATTCTGTCCAAAATTCGTCGGAGTGCCGCCACCGGAGCCGCCGGAAAGTCGCCGGGCCACCACCGGGCCGCCGTCAAAAGTCGCCGGAAAAATCCCGAAAAATCAGTCCTGAATGAAGTCTTGGTGCCCGTTCCGAATCCTAGATCAATTTCTGGAAATTCCAAGCCGATTGTCCTAGATCTGAAATCTAAGAACACGAAAACCCTAAATCTTCAAACTCAAATTACTTCCAAACCGGTGAACCAAAATGCGATCCGAAAGAGGTGTTGTCTTACCCATGACGAGCTCTTCGAAAGCCCTAAAGTAGCTTTTCGGAAAAATCCTCGGAGCTAGTGCCGCCGTTGCACCGCCACTTTGCCGCCGCCGATCCGCCGCCAAACCACCGAATCTGGAGTCGCCTGATCACAGGTCATTAGTGCTCGTCGTTCCGAACAACTTTCGTGAAGAGCCCGAGACCAAAAGATGGCCGGAAAAGGCCCCTGTTGGCCACCGAAGTTTCTACCGCCGCTGCTACAATAACTCGCGCCGCCGCCTCGAGCTTTGGGCGGCGCGTACGGCTCCGTCTCTGCTCCGATGGCAGCGCAGCCGACGTTAACCGCTGCACCAGGAAGTCCTCTATCTGGGCATGTGGCGCGTGTAACAAGGGGATGGCCGGAAACCGCCACGAAACGCCGGCGAAGTGGCGGCGGTCTGACAGCTCCGCCGCTGCTACTGAAATCCGTCCATAACTCCGCCACCGTTCGTTTTTAGGCCGTGAAATTGGTACTCTTGCGTCAGTCTCGCCGAGATAATCGAAATGGACTATTCGTTTGTTGAATTCCGTCGAGAAACGATCGAGTTATGGGCTCGTAACCGAAGCCGCGATAGTAACCCGCGGGAGAGAGAAAGTGGGAGAGGAGAGAGAGAGAGAGAAAAGGGATTGGGAGAAATGTGTCTTGTACACAAGCTATATACAACCGGGTATCCTTATCGCGTAGCAAGTAATAGCGCGTACAAATAATCGTAAATAAAATTGGTAAAGTTACGAATAAACATTCAAGCTCCGAATTAATTTTACAAATTAAAATGAAAGAGATAGATTTACCAATTAGAGTTTAATTCAATTTAATTTTGGAAACCTTTCGTACAATTTAACGACACTTCGTAAACACATAATTGACAATTAATCTCAAGGAATTCAAGTAAATCGAAATTAAACAAGTTAAGTAACATGATGGATTTAAAATCAACTTGACAACTGTTTCATGGAATAAATTTGAATTAAATCAAATTAGACAGTTAGGGTTAAATATGCATGTAATTAATCAAGTTGACAATTAATCTTAGAATAATTTGAATGAACACATATTGAATTAGATTTACATTAAATCACATAATTCAAGAACTCTTAAATTAAACACACACAAGTGTAGAGACTTACTTGTTAATATCGTCAGGACGCCCTTCGAGAATACGGGGCGTTACAACCTTCCCCCCTTAAGAGAACCTGGTCCCCAGGTTCCACTGCTAAAATGTAGATCCTCGAGTTGTAGTGCTTAAGGATGTAACACCCCAAACGGAGGATGCCACATCCCCCGCACTATGACCCAGACCCGAAGCATGAAATGAAAGTCCATGCCCGAATCCGAATCAGAGCGAACGGGAGACCAACTCACACACTAGGCTAGGCGGATCTAACTTGACCAAAACTCAGAGCGCGGAAGCAATTAAAACCAACATCAATAGATAGCGGAAGCATTTAAAACAAAACATACAAAGCAGGTGACGGGTTCAACTAGCATAGATACCTAATCCCGAATAATAGATCAACAAACATAACAAGTGACGGGTTCAACTAGCATAAATCCCTAGTCCCGAATATCAACATAAAGTAATAATCATCAAGTGCCACAAGGGCCGAATGAGAGTGCCACGCAGGGCTACCGAATAGTAAAGTATAATCTCAAGTCTACAAGTCAAAGCATAAGTAAAGTGTATGAAAAGACAAATGCAAATAGAAAGACTAGACCGACGAAGTGCAACTCAAAGGACTCACTTCCGCCTAGCAAACGCCAACAATCCTGCAACTAAAAGTGTAAATGAGGGGTCAGTCAACTTGACCGAGTGAGGGGGCTAACGCACACCCACAATATATATATAAGGAGCATAGCACAGAATAAAAAGGATGGACTCATGAACCGGGGATAGGTGTTACATACCAAAACGTTTTGAAAGAACCCGAATAAGATATAGATATAAGTTTAGAACCCATTTTCCAGAAAGACTCTATCCCGATTCATAATTCCATAACATAATCAACTGCTCGGCGAGTACGAGCTTCCAACCTCAACTCCTCATAACATAAATCAAAATCAATCCAACCTCTACACCAATGATGGAGGAGATGTACCGTCCCCATACCATCGAGAATAAACCGTCTAAAATAGACTCACCCTCAAGAGGTTGCGAACCCACAAGAGTCCTCCCCGGCCTTAGCCGAAGGCTCAAGATACCACGCCTCCCTCATCACCCTAAGGTCGTACAATGATATCTCAAATGGAACTACGCAATGGATAAATGCCCCGACGGCCCTAACCGTCCCGGGGGTACCCATTCCGCAGCTCACCAGGATCAATCCACACACAGATCACAATGGATCACAACATAACAGATCACAACGGATCACATACGCCAATCTTTCATGGCAATCTCGCTACATAATCATAACATAACTTAACTTTCCGAAACAGCTTACATATGCTTTCATATTTAATTTTCCAAAACAGAGTTGATTCAAAAGGACATAAACATATCATATCCAACACATATGTATTTATAATAGATATACTCGCATGCAAGGGTTGAAATCAGCATATTAAGGCCATAGGTCGCGTAACTATACAAAATCCTAAACCTCACCTCGTGAAAGTAGAGTCTGAGAGTGTGAAGGGCCAAACACTCTAAACCTCGGGCCCACTGGCACCACCAAACTCTGTGGCAAGACATACAGAAATCCAGACTTAGACTCTATATGAACCAACTAAGACACACGGCGAGCATAAGCATGAGTGGTATGCGTTATGGAATGATGACTATCAAGTAGGTCACATAGCATAATTCAAGTATTCTTTCAAATCATACAATTTAAATGACGTATTTAAAGTTTGGAAATACAATTAGTCATGTCATAGCATATAACTCATAAGACAACTGAAACAGATTAAGCAAACACGGAATTGACAAGTATTCCCATGAATTCATTCAATTAAATGTAGTACTATCATCAAAGATTGCAAATGAAGTCATAACATAACATATAATTCAATTATCAATGAGTTAAATTAAATTGCAAGAATCACACGAGGAATTTAAATTAAAACCGCTAACTTTCATTTAAAACTAGTGCTTCTCAAAGATATAAAGTAAATACATGTACTTTAAAGAGTCAAACACCAATGGCATACTTACCTAATATATACACTATATACATAACACAAGAGCGCATATAAGTAAGTATATATATATATATATACAAGCACACTCGCATCCTGACGATTAATAAGCTAAATTAATTAATTCTAAACAACAAGAGTTGTCAAGCTGTATAGTCCACGTCAGAAGATGCATAAAATAATTTATAGGCATATTAGTCAACCAATTATTTTATAAACAAACGAACAGATTTATAATTGAACCTATCGCGTCACTTACCCATCACATTAATTAACTTAAAGACTCAGTTTAGTTAAAACTAATCTAGTATATACATATATGGGTATACATATAAAACATTTATATGTTCATAAACTACATGCACACACACAGATCACAATGGATCACATCATCTTAATTAATGCAATAGCTCAACAGTAATCTAACTTGTAGATTTATTAGAATTAGAACTAAACCAACCATGATAACTGATTTTAAGTGTAAACAAGTTCAGGTGACCAAATTTTACTTCAATTGTCAAAATTGAACATATTAGAAATAAATTTCATATTTAGGTAATTATAACATATATGCTCTAAACCCAAAAAAAATAATTTAACAGTTTTAATTATCAAACTCTAATTTAAACTAACTAGCCAAATTCAGTTCTATAAAGAAAAATATTATAACAAGGTATAAGCAGACATATCAATACACATTTAACAATTAACACATATAATTTCATATCATAAAACTTCGATTCAACATTATAACAACAAATTCGAGAGCCCAACAACCAAATTTGCAATTCAGCATCAACCAGCTCAAACATTTTACAGCAGTTCAACTAATATCCTTAACAACCCCATTTGTTCAGAAATTAAATAAACTTATAACTACATGATTAACAACCATTAACATAAACATCTAATTAGGTTCAAAGTACTGAAATAATTAAACTAATATATTGATTACAATTAAACATGAAATAATTTGTTCAGAGATTGGAAATTACAATTCAAAAAGAGCAGCTGGGGCGTTGGTTGGTGATGGTGATAACCAGATACGGCGATTGGTGACTGGAGCTCCAACACTGGTCCGATGTGGTAACACAGCTAGAAAGAGGACAAGCTGATGATGGTTGCTGCTGGGTTTCTCTCTTCAGGCAGATGGCGGAGCGCTGGCGGGTCTGGTCACCGGAATCTATGGGGCTCGGAGCTGGTAAAGTAAACAGCGAAGTTGGGTGGCGGTGGTTGCCGGATCTAGAAGAACCAGCGGTAAGGAAGATGACCGGATGGCGACGGATGGGGAAGCTATGGCAGGCGAATGGTGGCGGCGCTGAGTGCAGCTGTTGCCTTTGCTGCTATCTGCTGAAACCGAAAGGGGAAGGAAAAAACAAGGTGGTGAAGGTGTGATTGATAATGGAGGATGGAGGTGCAAGGCTGAGTCGCGGCGGAAGTGGTGGTCGGTTGTAGAACCATCATCGGAGAGAGAGACTGGCTGTGGTGGAGCAAGGTCAGAAATGGTGGAGATCTTTCGCCTCTGTTCAGATCTGAGCGAGGGTGGTGGTTCGACGGTGTTCACCTGGTGGTGGTTGGGCTGAGTCGTGGCGGCGCTTCGATGGAGAAGAAGACTGCTGCTCTGTTTTTCTGTCAGAAGAGATGAGAAAGGCGATGGCTGGTGGTAGAGTTGGTGGTGGCGTGGAAGAGAAGGTGGCGGCGGCACGACGAGGATGGGGTGGCTCCACGGTTGCTGCTGCTAAAGAAGAAGAAGGAAAGAAGAATGAGAATGAAGAATATGAAGGCTGCTAGGGTTTTCTCGGAATATAACAACCACAACTCCCAGAAATTGCGAACAAGTCCCTCAAGAAAATTAATTGATGCGATTAAGTTCACAAAATTGAATTAGGGTTCAATTAGATCCAATTAGAGATTAGAAAATTATAAAAGTACCCCAAGATTTAAAGTAAAGACCAATTAAGTCCAAATTGAATTTCTCATAATTAGAAATAGATCCCCAACTTTCAATAATCTCAAATTAGCCCACATAATTTAAATTAAAGAGGAATTAGGCACCAAACACATATTTCAATTAAGTTCACATATTTTCATACGATTGAAATCAGTCAATTAAACTATTAAAACATAAATAAAGCAATTCAAACACAAGAAGAGTTAAATAAATAACAATCTAATCGCACGAAAACGACATTGTATCTTGCTCCGAAAATGCGGGGTGTTACAACCTTCCCCCCTTAAGAGAACCTGGTCCCCAGGTTCCACTGCTGAGCTGGAAAGCTTCGAGTGATAGTGTCTTAACCCTTCTCGAGGAAAAGCTTCCGTTGTGAAGTTTACTCTCATTGTCTTTACTGAACCTTTCTCCGATGTCTCGTTGTCATTGGGATTCGTTTGAGTACTGACCCGTTGCTTTCATCGAGTTGTTCGACCATTCCCATAAGACGAATAGTTACCACTGCACTCAACTTCGATGGCGTCGCAAACTCGTCACTTGTCGGCCGTTGTCAGGACAACGGGTAACGCAACCGCAACAAACAAGAGAGAATCCCATCTCTCAGCACGTAAAGTGAGAGAGCCCCGTCCCTCGGCACACACAAGAGAGAGAACCCTGTCTCTCGCGCACATAATTGAGAGAACCCCATCTCTCAAGCACACAGTTGAGAGAGCCCTGTCTCTCAAACACATAATGAGAGAACCCCATCTCTCAACCTAAGTCTGATAGATTTCCACATCTCCCAAACATTCTAGTTTGAGAAAATCCAGAATTTCTCAAACCCTTAAATTCAAGAGAACCCAGCATCTCCGAATATCTAAGTACGAGAGAATCCAACATCTCTCGTGCACGTAACTTAGAAAGAATCCAACATCTTTCTATCACATAAATAGAGAGAATCTTACATCTCTCCAACACGTATAAAGAGGGAACCTGAGGTCTCTCTTGCAATTAAATCCACTGATCAGTTAATCATACATACACACATCAGAGTAACACTTGACGAAAAGTATGCAATGCATGTTTGGTGTACCTTATACAACTGATATCGGTGTCCCTTGAGTATAGATTCAATGCTCATACCTCAACTCAAGGGGGATATCGCGATGGAATCCCTATAAAACAAGGTCACAGTAGGTATGTGTGTTATATGAGAAGTTAGTGAGCAATCAAGAGAGTTTTAAATCACATAGGCATGAATAGTTCACATAAGTACATAACTCATTCATTTCAGCAATGGTTCATACAAGTAGAATTTTCAAGTTACAAATACTAGATCAAGTATCCAAGTTATCACAATTAAAACAACAATAGTCATCACCCACATCAAGCAAAACAAGGTAAGAGTATTTAAGCGATGCATGTGTGCAAATGCCATGAATGCTTGGCGTACCGATCACCGTAGTGTCAAAATCTTAACAGGAAGTTGAGACGAAGTGGTAGGAGTTGATTAAGCCGATAATGATGCAACCTCCGTCATCTGAACTTCTTGTCTTAAATCTTTTGATGTGAAGAAGTAATTTGTCAATTATGTCCATCATCCAACTCTCTACTAAACCATAATCCTTGCTCACCCAGAATCATCCACAGTCTCCTTCAAGAACTCTGACTTATATGTTAAACCTTAGTCTGCTCATCCCCAAGGAATTCCACAATTCGATTGCCAATCCAAAATTTATCTTTGAGCTATGCTGGACGATCATGATGTTAAGCATTTCCCACGGTAAGTCATGGCACACGATTCTGAAATGTGAATAAGATCATGAATCTTTTTGTGTGAAGAGGTAACCCAGCAAGCATGCTTATAATCCAACCCTTTACCATACCGTAGCCCTTGTTCAACCAGAGTCATCTTCGGTTCCCACCAAGAATCCTAATTCATGTGTGAAACCTTAACCTGTTCATCTTCGAGAAATTGCCCATAAATCGATCGTCAATCAGAAATCTATCTCAGAGCTAAGCTCGGCGCTAGTGGTTTTAGTCATTTCCCAAAGCAATCCATGGTATATGATTCTAAAACTTGAATAAAATCTTTTGGCATGTATGTGATCTATTCCCATCTCAGTAGAATCTTACATCTCAGCAGAATCTTCCATCTCAGCAGAAAGAATACACCCAGAGAGCTAGCAACCAATCTTGTCTTGTCGTTTGTTAACTCTAAACAACACAGAAACCTTCAACACTCAACGTTGGTTTGTAGCTCATTGCTTAAGTTAGCACCAACATGGTTACCTATCCACATCCCTTGAACTTGATCGGATCTTACTTGATCAGATTCTTCTACATTAACTCATTTCCATCAACAAGGTGACTTCTTTCAAATGAACGAATCCTCAAGGCGAAAATTCGTCAAACTTCATCTTTCAATCGACTTTAAGATGGTAAGCCAATATAGCAATCTCGTTCCTTCAACTCTATCTTGGTAAAGAATCCTTTCATCTTCGAATTATGGGGTGTTTTCATTGTAGTGCCAATAGGTAGTGTTGACGGAGGGAAATCTTAGTGTTGACTCATAGGGTACCCTGAAAATCAAACACCAAATTCGATGCATGCGGATTAAGATGCAAATGAAATGTAACAAGTACATCACGTAAATGCAACAATTAGTTGTAATTTATAAAGCACATAAAATAAGATGTTGCATAGTTAAAGTCACAATGTGCACACAATCATATAATCACGAAACAATTCATGCCGAGGGATCAAAATATCAAGTCAAACAAATGCAATGCGCAGTTATTCCTATGTCGTACGACCTAGACAGACTCAACACGACACTAGAGCTCGGTTTTGCAACCTAGAGCTCTGATACCACTTAAGGATGTAACACCCCAAACGGAGGATGCCACACCCCCCGCACTATGACCCAGACCCGAAGCATGAAATGAAAGTCCATGCCCGAATCCGAATCAGAGCGAACGGGAGACCAACTCACACACTAGGCTAGGCGGATCTAACTTGACCAAAACTCAGAGCGCGGAAGCAATTAAAACCAACATCAATAGATAGCGGAAGCATTTAAAACAAAACATACAAAGCAGGTGACGGGTTCAACTAGCATAGATACCTAATCCCGAATAATAGATCAACAAACATAACAAGTGACGGGTTCAACTAGCATAAATCCCTAGTCCCGAATATCAACATAAAGTAATAATCATCAAGTGCCACAAGGGCCGAATGAGAGTGCCACGCAGGGCTACCGAATAGTAAAGTATAATCTCAAGTCTACAAGTCAAAGCATAAGTAAAGTGTATGAAAAGACAAATGCAAATAGAAAGACTAGACCGACGAAGTGCAACTCAAAGGACTCACTTCCGCCTAGCAAACGCCAACAATCCTGCAACTAAAAGTGTAAATGAGGGGTCAGTCAACTTGACCGAGTGAGGGGGCTAACGCACACCCACAATATATATATAAGGAGCATAGCACAGAATAAAAAGGATGGACTCATGAACCGGGGATAGGTGTTACATACCAAAACGTTTTGAAAGAACCCGAATAAGATATAGATATAAGTTTAGAACCCATTTTCCAGAAAGACTCTATCCCGATTCATAATTCCATAACATAATCAACTGCTCGGCGAGTACGAGCTTCCAACCTCAACTCCTCATAACATAAATCAAAATCAATCCAACCTCTACACCAATGATGGAGGAGATGTACCGTCCCCATACCATCGAGAATAAACCGTCTAAAATAGACTCACCCTCAAGGGGTTGCGAACCCACAAGAGTCCTCCCCGGCCTTAGCCGAAGGCTCAAGATACCACGCCTCTCTCATCACCCTAAGGTCGTACAATGATATCTCAAATGGAACTACGCAATGGATAAATGCCCCGATGGCCCTAACCGTCCCGGGGGTACCCATTCCGCAGCTCACCAGGATCGATCCACACACAGATCACAATGGATCACAACATAACAGATCACAACGGATCACATACGCCAATCTTTCATGGCAATCTCGCTACATAATCATAACATAACTTAACTTTCCGAAACAGCTTACATATGCTTTCATATTTAATTTTCCAAAACAGAGTTGATTCAAAAGGACATAAACATATCATATCCAACACATATGTATTTATAATAGATATACTCGCATGCAAGGGTTGAAATCAGCATATTAAGGCCATAGGTCGCGTAACTATACAAAATCCTAAACCTCACCTCGTGAAAGTAGAGTCTGAGAGTGTGAAGGGCCAAACACTCTAAACCTCGGGCCCACTGGCACCACCAAACTCTGTGGCAAGACATACAGAAATCCAGACTTAGACTCTATATGAACCAACTAAGACGCACGGCGAGCATAAGCATGAGTGGTATGCGTTATGGAATGATGACTATCAAGTAGGTCACATAGCATAATTCAAGTATTCTTTCAAATCATACAATTTAAATGACGTATTTAAAGTTTGGAAATACAATTAGTCATGTCATAGCATATAACTCATAAGACAACTGAAACAGATTAAGCAAACACGGAATTGACAAGTATTCCCATGAATTCATTCAATTAAATGTAGTACTATCATCAAAGATTGCAAATGAAGTCATAACATAACATATAATTCAATTATCAATGAGTTAAATTAAATTGCAAGAATCACACGAGGAATTTAAATTAAAACCGCTAACTTTCATTTAAAACTAGTGCTTCTCAAAGATATAAAGTAAATACATGTACTTTAAAGAGTCAAACACCAATGGCATACTTACCTAATATATACACTATATACATAACACAAGAGCGCATATAAGTAAGTATATATATATATATACAAGCACACTCGCATCCTGACGATTAATAAGCTAAATTAATTAATTCTAAACAACAAGAGTTGTCAAGCTGTATAGTCCACGTCAGAAGATGCATAAAATAATTTATAGGCATATTAGTCAACCAATTATTTTATAAACTAACGAACAGATTTATAATTGAACCTATCGCGTCACTTACCCATCACATTAATTAACTTAAAGACTCAGTTTAGTTAAAACTAATCTAGTATATACATATATGGGTATACATATAAAACATTTATATGTTCATAAACTACATGCACACACACAGATCACAATGGATCACATCATCTTAATTAATGCAATAGCTCAACAGTAATCTAACTTGTAGATTTATTAGAATTAGAACTAAACCAACCATGATAACTGATTTTAAGTGTAAACAAGTTCAGGTGACCAAATTTTACTTCAATTGTCAAAATTGAACATATTAGAAATAAATTTCATATTTAGGTAATTATAACATATATGCTCTAAACCCAAAAAAAATAATTTAACAGTTTTAATTATCAAACTCTAATTTAAACTAACTAGCCAAATTCAGTTCTATAAAGAAAAATATTATAACAAGGTATAAGCAGACATATCAATACACATTTAACAATTAACACATATAATTTCATATCATAAAACTTCGATTCAACATTATAACAACAAATTCGAGAGCCCAACAACCAAATTTGCAATTCAGCATCAACCAGCTCAAACATTTTACAGCAGTTCAACTAATATCCTTAACAACCCCATTTGTTCAGAAATTAAATAAACTTATAACTACATGATTAACAACCATTAACATAAACATCTAATTAGGTTCAAATTACTGAAATAATTAAACTAATATATTGATTACAATTAAACATGAAATAATTTGTTCAGAGATTGGAAATTACAATTCAAAAAGAGCAGCTGGGGCGTTGGTTGGTGATGGTGATAACCAGATACGGCGATTGGTGACTGGAGCTCCAACACTGGTCAGATGTGGTAACACAGCTAGAAAGAGGACAAGCTGATGATGGTTGCTGCTGGGTTTCTCTCTTCAGGCAGATGGCGGAGCGCTGGCGGGTCTGGTCACCGGAATCTATGGGGCTCGGAGCTGGTAAAGTAAACAGCGAAGTTGGGTGGCGGTGGTTGCCGGATCTAGAAGAACCAGCGGTAAGGAAGATGACCGGATGGCGACGGATGGGGAAGCTATGGCAGGCGAATGGTGGCGGCGCTGAGTGCAGCTGTTGCCTTTGCTGCTATCTGCTGAAACCGAAAGGGGAAGGAAGAAACAAGGTGGTGAAGGTGTGATTGATAATGGAGGATGGAGGTGCAAGGCTGAGTCGCGGCGGAAGTGGTGGTCGGTTGTAGAACCATCATCGGAGAGAGAGACTGGTTGTGGTGGAGCAAGGTCAGAAATGGTGGAGATCTTTCGCCTCTGTTCAGATCTGAGCGAGGGTGGTGGTTCGACGGTGTTCACCTGGTGGTGGTTGGGCTGAGTCGTGGCGGCGCTTCGATGGAGAAGAAGACTGCTGCTCTGTTTTTCTGTCAGAAGAGATGAGAAAGGCGATGGCTGGTGGTAGAGTTGGTGGTGGCGTGGAAGAGAAGGTGGCGGCGGCACGACGGGGATGGGGTGGCTCCACGGTTGCTGCTGCTAAAGAAGAAGAAGGAAAGAAGAATGAGAATGAAGAATATGAAGGCTGCTAGGGTTTTCTCGGAATATAACAACCACAACTCCCAGAAATTGCGAACAAGTCCCTCAAGAAAATTAATTGATGCGATTAAGTTCACAAAATTGAATTAGGGTTCAATTAGATCCAATTAGAGATTAGAAAATTATAAAAGTACCCCAAGATTTAAAGTAAAGACCAATTAAGTCCAAATTGAATTTCTCATAATTAGAAATAGATCCCCAACTTTCAATAATCTCAAATTAGCCCACATAATTTAAATTAAAGAGCAATTAGGCACCAAACACATATTTCAGTTAAGTTCACATATTTTCATACGATTGAAATCAGTCAATTAAACTATTAAAACATAAATAAAGCAATTCAAACACAAGAAGAGTTAAATAAATAACAATCTAATCGCACGAAAACGACATTGTATCTTGCTCCGAAAATGCGGGGTGTTACAATGAGTAATCAAACTCCAAAACAATCCAGGTACATTATCAAATGTCGTCACGACTCAACAAACAAGTACGCTCCATTATCGTTCATATACAATGATCCAACATGCAATATGAAAGTGTAAGACCGAGAAAATACAAGAGCTAAAACGAATGTAAAACCTATGACTCGAATTCCCGCCTAGCTCATTGACACCTGCACAACACAACTGAAAACCAAACGGGTTCAGTCCAAAAGGGACTGGTGGGTATAAAAATAGGGCATAAATATAATATACGACAGTAATTAAACATTCACATGCAAGCTATAATCCCAAGTGAGGTTTTGAAGAATTTCCCAAGTGGGCAAATAGAAATCATCAAAAGGGATTATAACAATTCATTAACATTAGGTCATTATTGGCCCGGCGAGTGGGCGTGCATTATCTCCAACCAACACCTCGTGTAATTCATTAACATTCATTAACATTCATTCATTCATTCTTTTCATGCATTTCATTCTTTCGTGCGCATTCAATAACATTCCACCTTCTTCCTCCGGGTTGGTGGCGGGTTTGCAAGGCCCATCCACCCATTCATTGACCAAAAGGGGAACATGACTCCCCAGATGGCACTCAGCGTCCATTCCTCGCTAACTCCTAACGAGGTCCGGTTAAGCCGTTCATTAGTGGGACTAGTGTGAGGGTTTCCCGTCAGCCCATGCCTCCTCGGTTCCCCACTCACACCAAGCCCCTGGGCCCCATTCATTGTGAACATTCATTCATTCTCGCCAAAACATTAGGTAGGATTCATGAAAGAAGAGCTATACGTTGAAAACATTTACTCTTGAAAACGACTCTATATACATATATATACTTTTGGCCGAAATCTTTACACATTGGGAGTATATAGGGCCATTTAACTAGATAGTAGAGAAACCCACCTTAAACCAACAAAAGAGAGCACAAGAGCCTCACTGACCGGCCTCGTCTCCAACGGGATCAAAATCTGTGCAAGACAGGTGAAGTGAGACTCAATATGACCAAATAAGACGCTCGGCAATGAAATGATTATGCTATGAATGCATAAAAGATCATATTATATCATGGAAATGTTCATGTACACTATTAAGGAATTTAAATCACATAATCAAGTCATTCAATCATTCGTTCACTTTCATTCAATTCATAAATTCACGTTTCCAATCAATTCAATTCAAGAAATTCAAATAGGAGCCTAGCACGTATTCAATCTTTCACAAAACGCTACCACATACATCATATTACATAATATAACATATTTCCAAAGTTTGAAAACAAGAAGAATTCATATGATAAGGGAAATGGTTATGGAAATCACAAACGACACAAAAACGCACATAAACGGCATTCAATAAAAGTATGCCTAAATCTCATCCAAATTTTATGAAATCAAGCTACCATACTCTCAACACATAGTAAAACAAGTTCATAGTTCATCACGATTGAAGATAAAGGCGTTAAGGAGGTGAAACAATCAAAAACCGAAAAGGAAAAGACAAGAGTTACGCAGGGGGAGTGACACGGGGTGTCTCACATTACAAGGCAAATGAGACACGGGGGTGTCGCAGTATAGACATGCTAAAAGGGCATGACACGGGGGTGTCACACAATACAAGGCAAATGAGACACGGGGGTGTCTCGGTACAGACCCAAAAATGCAAACAAAGCTTACCGGCAAAACAACCCAATACAAAATCAGTTCCAAAAACATACCAAATCAACTCCAAATTTTATGAAACTTGATATACAAAATATTTAGCATGTTAGGAGAATTTTTCATTTAGAGTGCAAAGTCGAAATCACACTTTAAGAGTACCAAAACCATGCAGCAAGTCTGGGGCGTCAAAACCGCACATATGAGTCCGATTGGTTCAATCATGCCATGATCAAGTACTTAGGGGCTGAATTTGGATCTAAAACCTTGGGGAATGCATGATAACATACTAAAAAACTAATATACATCATATATATTCAAAATGGCACGAATTGAAGCACATTAGAATGACCAACGAACCACAAAAATGCAACAGCAGCAGGTCTGTCATAAGCCATGCACAGAATAGGTAATGTGTTGCGGTTTTGGGGCTCAAAATGGATCCAAAAGCTTGCAACATGAATGCTAACATATAAAACAATGAGTGTACATCATCTCCATGAAATTTCACACGAAAAGAAGGCCATTAGATCAAGCAACAACACATGATTCCACACAGCAGTCCCAAAACAGGGGAGGCAGTTTTGATCATCAAGTTTGGAGCTCTATATCTCATAATTTCATAAAAGGGTCTAAAGAGAAAATCATCCTAACATCATATACTATCAGTTAGGAAACAAATAGGCCAAGAAACAAGCTCATATAATCATGTATAAGCAAGAAAATCAGCTACACAAGTAAATAGGTCATTAGAGAAAAAATCCCCAAAAGTCCTATTCATGTTCTGAGCCCAAACCCTTATCAAATCTGATGCAAAGCAAGTATTAAATGGATGAAATCAAGCATAAAAGAGTAGAGGATACATAAATATACATACCTTCAAGATATGGAGAAGAAAGGAAGTGATTTGAGCTCAAAAATCACAAGGGCCAAGGTTTTCTCTTCTCTTCCTCCTCTCTCCCTTCTCTCTCGATCAGTTGCAGAAACAAGGGGGGTGTTTGGCTCTGTTTTTTCTGCTAAAAGGGGGAAAAAATGGGTTAACTCAAGTACACAAATCATGGGTTGAAGTATGGTTAAGTTAGAGAGGTGTTAAGGGTCCCACCAAGAAGACTAGTCAACAAAAAGGGTTCTTCTTGCACGAGTTGCTTGTTACGGTTGGATTTCGGGGGTCTTAATGATCTCAAAAAGGTATGAGGCTGGTTCCATTGTCTCCGAATCATCGATACGAAGGCAATGGAGGTGACGGAATTCGAATCCGAATTCCCGAGCTCAAGATATGAGGTCCGGAACCCAGGGCGCGCTAAAAGCATTTTAAGCCCTATAAGTTCCGTCTCCAAAAACCGAAATACGAGCGTAAAATTACAACGTAAGCATGTAAACATGTTAATAACTCACATAATTTGAGTATACCAAGTTGGCACAAAAATCGGAATTGAAAACGGAGTTAAACAATTCGAAAACGATTAGAAAAGGATTTAAACGTTTAAAGTTTCAAACTTAACACTTATTTCAATTATTAAAATAATACAATTAATGTAAAATCACATACGCATATAATTTATAATGTCATGCATGCATAATTAATTAACATGGATTGCCTAAGTTCATGCAATTTATAAAACAATTCGTGCCAAAATTAACATATATATATTTATATATATAAATATGTTTGATATTAATAACATTAAAATAAAGTAATTATCATTTAATACATTTAAAATAAATTAAATATAAAACATTTATAAATAATTAATCACATAATTAAATAATTTAATTGCGCATCTTATAAACACATATGGGATATTGGTATAAATGAAAACCCGTGGCGTTACATAAACCCTGAGCCATGATTGCAGACATGCCATGTTTACATGGAATGCCACATAACTGCCATTTCCTACAGCTGCATGTCCTAGGGTCAAATCCACACTATGCGTACTACCATCATAACACTCTAGTTCATACAACCAGTCATTGCTCTTTATGGGAATGCAGTGATTAGCCCTATTCTTCCTTTTCTCTAACAGTTTTCTGATTTTTGGTGTCACTTTCCTACCCTCCAATTTTCTCTCACATGTATCTCTACACTCCTGTAATTTTTCCATCATAAACTTTCTAATCCACTCCAACATTGTGATTATTGGCATCTCCTTAGCTACAAGTATACATGAATTAAAAGATTCACAAATGTTGTTAAAAAGCAAGTCACACTTGGTGAAAGTGTCAAAAGATGACCTGGACCATTGGGAAGGGGGCTTGTCTGCAAACTAGTCCAAACATGCAGGGTCCAAATTTGCAATCTCTTGCATCCTCAACCTGAACTCTGCTGATGTGGATGCCCTAGCAGCCTTCCATAAAGCCAACTTGTAAGCAAGACCCTTGAAGCTTGTGAACAGAAACACAAAATGCAAATTACTATGATATTATTGAATAGAAACCAAACTGAGTAATGGAATATAAAAAACAAACTTGCAGTCTATGATATACGGACACGGACACGGCGACACGGATACGACACGACACGGACACGACGACACGGATTTTTTGAAAAATTTAGGACACGACACGGCTCCGACACGGCTATATTATATATAGATAAATAAATTATATATATATATATATATAAATATTTATTTATATAAAATAAAATATTATAAAAGTATTTAATATTACAAACTTAAATAACATATACTATTTTCCAATTCAACATTAATATCATTAAAAATAAAATTAATACATTTTTTATATAATAATATTATGAAAAAACTGAATTTAAATTAATATTAAACATTTTTTAGCAAATTTATATAATTATTTTTTTTTTAAAAAAAATACCATCAAATATTCAGGAAATATAAATTAAAAATTATTTTTTTTTTTAATTTTACGTGTCGCCGTGTCGGACACTTTTTAAGCCGTGTCCGAGCCATGTCAGACACGTGTCCGCACCGTGTCTGAGCCGTGTCCCCAACGTGTCGAATTTTTTTTTAATTTTTGGACATATTTTGCCGTGTCGGTGTCCGTGTCCGTGTCCGTGTCCGTGTCCGACACTGCACGGGGTAAATTTTCAGAGTATCCGTGCATTATAGCTTGCAGTCCTCATGTTGTCATATAGGTGTCTCACATAAAGATGTCAAACGGGCCGGGCCGACCCACGAAACCGATGACCCAGCTCGGTTCGAACCGGCCCAGGTGTATTCATGGGCTGGGCTGCGTTTGGGGTATTAAAGTGGGCCCCTATTGGGTTTAATTCTTAAACCCAGCCCAGCCCGTGAACCGGCCCACTTAAACCCAGAACCAGCCCGGGCCCGGTTCAGGCCCACTAATTCTCTTGACCCAATTCTATTTAATATACATAATTCTATTAAGATTATGAGTATTTTTCATTTTTACTCTTTATGGACAAATTAATAAATACAAACTCAGACCTCTAAATTTAGAATAACCTATTCGATTAGGTCATATAATTTTATAATAATTTCAAATTAAGTGTTTCAATTCTATAAAAATGAATAAAATAATAATGCTTCTTTAAATATTTTTAATTTTACATAAATATATCATATAATATAAACTTATATATATAAGTATTAGCTTAAAAATTTTAATAACATAATAACAAAATATAAACAATCATAAAATCTTATAAATATAATAAAAAAATAAAAGAAAATAAATATATTAAAAAAATCTTAAATTACATAAAAATCAAAATAAAAAAATAGGCCCACTTGAAAACCCATGAAAACTCAATAGATTGACCCGCCAAACGCCTTAGGCCCAGCTCGTTAGGAACCGACCCAGGCCCGGCCCAACCTATTATTAGTAGGTTCATGGGTCGAGTTGGGCCACTACATTTCAACTCCAACCTAGGCCCGGCCCAGCCCACTTCATGATGGTCTTGGGCCAACCCAGCCCGCTACAAAGCCAGGCCAGCCCAAGCCCATTAGACATCTTTCTCACACAGAACCTCTTATGTGCATTTGGGAAGACTTGATCAAGTGCTGGAATCAAGCCTTTTTGTTTATCTGACATGAAGGTGAATGTGTAATCCCTGATTATCTCCAAGTCTTCTTTCAACAGTGTAAGAAACCAAACCCATGCATCCTTATTGTCACTACCTACTACTGCCCAAGCTATTGGGAATAGATTGTTGCTAGGATCAATTAAGACTGCAGTCAATAAAATACCCCCATGTGGCCCCTTTAAATGGCAACCATCTACTCCAACAATGAACCTACACCCACTCAAAAACCCCTTCTTAAGTGCCTCAAAACATATGTAGAAATTTTCAAACTTCTTTGCACCTTCTATATCATCTGATAATTTCATTATCACATTAGATCCAGGGTTTCTTGACCTTAAAGCATGAGCATAATCCCAAAGCTTTGAGTATTGGTCATCAATATTGCTATCAATCACAATCATTGCCCTTCTTTTAGCCCTATATGCTTGAGGTTTGGAAATATTGATACCCAACTCTCTCATTACCTGTCTTCTCCACCCTTTAATCTTCCTAGAAAAATCTGACCTAAAGTCCTTCTCATACTTCTTTGCCAACCATGTGGATTTCACATTTTTGCAGTGATAACCAGTGGCACAGTTGTGTTTTGGCTGATACTCCCTAATAACCCACTCATCCTTGGTTGTTGACTTAACTAGATTCACTCTCCACTCACAGTTCTGCCCAAGGCACTTTGCATATGATCTTCTCAAGTCATTTTTGACAATCTTTAAACTTCTTTTTGTTAAAATGGCATGTGACTTAACAACTTCAGTGAGGAGTTTCTTGTTAGCAAACACTTGTTCAAGATAAAATATAGGGTTCATTACATTAACCTCATTGAAAATGGCTACTGTCCTTTCTTTACCCTCTTCATCTGAATCTTTCTCACTATCAAACAACCCATCAGAATCAGATAGTTCATCAGAGTCAACATCCTTACTTGAAAAACTTGAATGTACAATTTTAACTGTGTTATCTTCAAATGTTTCATCATCATTCTCATCACTACTGTTAATGTCACTATCTACATGATAATCGCTATCATGAAAGTCACTACCTCATCCACTTCAACATCACTGTCACTTATGTCATTAACACCCCAATCTGTCCCAAAATCATCAACCAAGGCATCTAATTCATCCATATTAGCATCAATAATTTCATTCAACTCACCAGTCACTAATGCAAATTTTATACCATTCAAATCATCAGTCAACACTTCGTTCAAACCTTCAGACAAATCATTCACTTGCTCTATTTCAATAATATACACATTATCAGTGATCACATCATTCATATGCTCAGTGACTTGCTCAGGTTCAATGGCAGGCAAATTTACTGTCAACACATCATTCAAAGGCACTTCTCTATTTTCTAAATGAACATTTTCAACAACATTCCTAATTTCAGCCAACAAATCATCCAATTTCTCATGCACTTGTTCACTTTCTAAGGAATCAATTTTATCAAAAACATCAGTCAATTTTTGTTTATTTTGTAATTCTTCTTCAGTGTCATTGTTTTGTAGAAGCCTATCAACCAATTCCTCCATATCCAAATCTTTCTTAACTTGTAAATTAGCCAGTTCACTATCATCCTCCACAACCACATAAACTTTCAATTCACCACCCCATGTTGTTAACATTGAACTGATGTCAGTTTGAAACAGTATTTCTCTAAATTTCTTGAAAGTGTCAATCCTATACACTCTCATTTTGGTTCTTAACCCCAACAACCTAATAAGCATATGCATACTAGTCACTGTCAAGAATATTTCCTTAAACCCTCTGACCACCGAGACATTCCCCCCAACATATTGTGCCCTAGAAGATTTACCTAATGTACCCACATAGTGCACATGTAGATTATATTTTTGGCCTATATAAAAAAATAGTAAAGAAAAACATCATGGACCACAAAAAGACATATAAAACTGGAAATGGAACATGGCGTGGTCCCTCAAGCAAAAAAGAAAACAAACCCAGGTTTTGGGACCACAAATCGCAATAAAATACAAACATAAATCATCGAATCAATAGAAAAAGAGGAAAGAGAAGCTTACGCTCAGGATTCAATGCCAAAGAGCCTTTCCCCATTGTGCGCACCATCTTCACGCCACCAAAGGAGCTGTCTTTACCAACCTTCAAGCCAACATTCAATCGGAACAACAAATGATGGAAGATCGCGTTCGTAATTTGTGAAGAAATTGGTTCAATTTCAAGTTTAGAGAAGGAATCTCTGTTGGCCGATGTAGCACCCGGAACGGCGAGATGCCACACCCCCGCACTATAGCTCAGTCCACATACGAAATGGAAAGTTCGTACATGAACCAAAACTATAGCGAATGGGTGACAAAAGAAAAGACAACACTAGCTAGGTGGGACTAACCCTCAAAATATAACACCATGCATAGGCAATAAAAAGAAAACATAAAACTTTACATGCTTTCATGCTAACTTTCAACTTAAAATCTTAAACATGCTTCCAACCATTTTACCAATGAATCACACCATAAATCACAAACCCTACTCAACCAAATAATCAAGAGATCAAGCAATTCTTCCATTTATACCTTGAAATGAAGGAAAAGAAATGACGAGGTGAAGATGTGATGATGTTGATGATCTTAGCTCCAAAGTTCTTCAAATATAGCTTGAAACTTGATGCAATCCCTTCCCTCTCTTGATGGTGTAAGAACCGATTCTTACTAGGTGTATGTGTGTGATTCTTGTATGAAGTGTATGTAATGTAATGTGAGGGAAGAATTGTACATACATGATATAATATATCTCCCCACTAACTTAAAGAATCACCCCAATTTGCAAACAAGTCCCGTATTTATTTAAATGAATGCAATCAAGTTATATCTCTACACCAAAGATCATTTAACTCCAATCCATGTTATGCAATTAAGTCCATAAATTTTATGAGATGATCAATTAAAGTCACATAATAAAATTAGGCACATTATCAGTTAATTCACAATTTTCGCATTAAAACTAATTCATATAAATACATAGAAATGTATAATGCACATAATATTATAATGAAATTATAATAAGCAAGTAAATATATAAAATTAAACCCCCAACTCCCGAAGACCCACACGTGGCGTGCTTACCTGAACTTCCGGAATTTGGGGCGTTACAGCCGAAACCTTCAGTTGCTGGGGCGTTACAGCCGGAACCTTTAGTTGCTGGGGCGTTACAGCCGGAACTTGAGGCATAATGTTTTTTTTCATAATATTACTTTCAAGGGAGAAATTCAGACTAACCCGTATTGTACATTCCAACGTTGTTGAGTTTACACACTAATACTAAATAATACACTTAACAATAAAGAAATAAAAATTAGATTACGCTACAAAGGAAAAACAGAGGGACCTAAATTTGCAATGGATGAAATTAGAGGGACCACTATGGCTATATCATCAAATTTTGTGGTTTACGTGGCCCACTCTGGTTGAGTTTATGCGTAGCCGTCGATTTAAATAAATAATAAAAGAAGACGACGCATGATCGCCGTTGGATGTATTGACTTCATACAGGCATCGGAATAAACTAGTGGAATATTTCTGGTTGAATGTTGGGTAATGTTTGGTGGAGTGCTGGAAACTAGAGTCGGTGATTATATATCTTGTCAAATATAAAATCTTGCAGGTAGTTGGAGGATAATTACAAATATTTTTAAATTTTAATTTAATTTAAAAAAAAAAAAATCGTCATTGAAAAATTATAGTTTTTTTGGGTAACAAATCATCAGTAGAGTGTTATTTATAATTTTTCCAAAGTGTTTTTTTTAACCTGCTGTTCAAACTTCAGTTTTTTTTTTTTTTTTCCATAAATGAATTGAATTGAATTTCTGGGATTATTTGTAATAATTCTTAAAATTTAATAGTTAGAACTTAGAAATTTGTCATCTGCTTTCATTTAGAAGCCGAATTTGATTCTTTTAACCAAGCTTTCACGCTAGGAAAGGCATCCCCTTGTTAAGATGTATAAGTCTCTTGTTAATTAACAAGAAAAAAAGAAACATATATCCTTTAATGGGCCGAGTACTAACCCATCAAAGCCCAAGCTAATTTAATTGAGGCCAACTCGTGGCCCGAATGCTAACTTAGGGTGTTTTATAGCTTAAGATAGTACCATGTGGGAGAGAGAAGCGTCTCGCTAACAACCCACCCTTGTAATCATTACGTAGAGAACTATGATATACGGACACTTCTAAAAATATTAATTTATCATGTCATGTCGGACATCGTCTCCGATACTGGAAAATTCAAGAAATAATGCATGTCGCCGTATTCGTGTCGTGTAGTGTCCGTATCGCTGTATCCGTATTCGTGCATCATAGGTAGTGAGACTCCTATCCATCCTTCGACCCCCTTGAAGTATCCACTAACCTTTGGGTTGTTCAGATCCCATACTGACGTCGAAAACGATCAATCATATATCAATAATCATGTATGCCTCCTAGTAAGGGTATGATGACATATAACTGATGTGGGAAAGTTGGTGTTCACTATGATAAACAAAATTATGATCCGATACGGTCTAAGTTCTAACTTAAGCTCTAAGCTTATTTGACAATATTGTATGCCGCCTATGTTTCAACCAAAACTGAAACTCAGTCTAACTAACTAATTTTAATTAATTTATGTTCTCATTTGTACTTAGTCCTTGCAATGTTGAATTAATTCCTCGTCCACATTGGTTGAGAATGGAATCATCATCTACGTTGTAACTAAATATTTTAGTTACAAACAAAAAAATCCAAGGAATATTTTAGTTATAAACAAGAATGATCAAATTTTTTCCAAGGAATATTTTAGTTATAAACAAGAATGATCAAATTTTTTCCAAGGACCACAAAAATTGGAGGATGAAACCCCCGGCCACTAGCCCATTTCGAATTCTAGCTCCATTTGTCATGCAAACACGGCGATAAGGATTTTTTATTGAATTTATTACTTGTCAGGTACTCGATACGACATGACGCGATAAATAATATCTTTAAAAATGTATGTGCATCACAATGCTTCATCCATAATGGTTTGATTAAACGACAGGTGATATTGAAGTAGAATCCTCCAGAGGGAAAATATGGCTAAGCCACGATCAAGATTCACGAGCATGCATCAATGGGTTTGGTGGGGGAGAATGTAACGCCTCTTCGCAGATTGGTGAAGAAATAAGTTCTCCAACCTCCACACAACATATTTCTAATAGTATGTAGGTATTATATATGAGGGCAATAAAAGATCAATTGTGGGACAAGATGTAATAATATTGAATTTGCAGGTACTCAAGGGAAATAAGTGGTAATAGAAATGTAAAACAAGATTTAATAATATTGAACTCGTAATGGGCAGGACAATTAAAGGGTAGTTTACTCTTGAAGTTACCAATTCTCTTATATATCTCTATACTATACATAATTAATTATGTCTCAGCTCTTCAAGTTTGAGCATATATCATGTGACTATATCTGCATAAAATGCATAAACTTTTGAGTATATATAATGAGAGAAGAGAACTCATGAGAAGTATACATATATAGAGCATTTTATTTTACTTATTATCATTCAGTCTCCAGGGAGTAAACATAATTTGATAGGAACAATCAAATAGGTTAGTGCATGGTAGCGTCTGCACTTAAGCTGACCAATTACAAGTTTGAATATCATTGGAATAATTGGGAAAACAACAATAATTCTCGTTAAAAGAAATAATAATAGTAGGGTTAAAAATTCTACACAAAATTGCACAAGAACAAGAAAGTTGTCCATTATATATTTTGGAAAACGTACAAATACCACAACATATAGATTTATAACCATAAAAATGAAGGCATATGACAAGGCATGCACACCCCTTTTCCCCCCAACAAATACAAGATATGCATGCCAAGGCATATGCCACCAAAATACATCAAACATAGTACTATGAAAACATGAAACAACTTATAATTGGAATGATCACCATATATCTCCCAAAGAAGATGAATTCGAGGAAGAGCTGAAAAACGATACTCTTCTTCTTTTACCCGACATCGTGTTCCTCGAAGAGAACTCCTCCGATGCGTAGTATTTGTTGAGCACGGAATGAAGAGCTTGGCGCACTGAATCGACAAGAACTACATCTCCACTCTTCCCGTGATCATCATCTTTATTGTTGCTTCCACAAATCTCAAAGACATTAACCATTCGGTTCCCTAATGTGGCTATTTCAGCTCTGATCATGTTTACGGGAAGAGATTCTAGGGCTTCCCTTAAATCGGAGAGAAGTTCGTGTTTGAATTCACAACAGAGAGATGCCCGAATGGAAAATGAAGCTCCATTTATGTTGCTTGGATCTTCTCCTTCTTCTTCTTGTTCGACTTTGACTTCATCTGTATCCGTTGGGATTAGAGTGCCGGTAGTAGCTTCCGCTACGCGGAGTTTCAATTCTTTTACTTGGTTGATAACTTCAGCTAACAATGCTGCTTTGTCCATCTGTTACTCAATGAGAGGCGCACATAATGAAATAATTCAAGAAATCCGCAATCATTACAATACTTTCATATCGAATAAAAATTAAACTACTTAATATCTTATAATCCTCGACAATTTGAGTAACCCTCTCTTGTCAGGTTAATGAGTGAAGGCAAACAACATCTTAATTAACAAGCTAACAATCTTGTATATAGCAATAAGCTAAAATAATATGCTAAGGTGCAATTTTAATTTATTTGGTATATTAATCATGTTTAGGAAGTAAGAGTTTCAAACTTGTTTCATACCAAAGGAAATGATGATGTTCTCCTTAGGATCTTTTGGTGGTTTCTTTCAACAGTTCAGAAAGGGAAACTGAAAATCATTGAAACATAAAGGAAAACACTGTATCATGTAAATTGTGGAGCATATATTTCTTTTTGCCTAGAGTTCTTGATGCTAATAATGCTCATCTAAAAGAAAAGAATCTTTATGGTGGTGGCACCATAGTATTCGTATGATCATGATCAAGAACCCTCTCCCTCCCTCCCTCTCTCTCTCTCACACACACACACACTCACAAACATACAAAGCCACACAGTCACACACACAGACATATAAAAGCCAAAAAGACTGTGTAACATCAAATATTAGATCATGATCAAGAACTAGATCTCTCTCTCTCAAAGACACACAAATAAGCAGATAAAGTTGCAATATATTCATGCACTGAACTAATAAATTAAAGCATCAAGAAATGATTAACTTACCTTACTAGTTCCAGGAACTAGAGTCCTAAGTGTGGCCAAATGACCATTAATCCTTTCCCTCCTCCTCCTCTCAGCGTCGCTGTGATTCCTCAAAGCAATCAAAGCCTTCTCAGCATTAGCCACCTTCTGTCCACCAGGCTTCATCAAAGCCCTCACAAGCTCTCCTCTCTCATCATCAAGAATCAACGACGAACTCGCCCCACTGTCTCTAATCACCCCTTCAAACCCAAGATAGTTCTCACAAAACCCATCAAAATTACCCTTGAAAAAATTCATCTTTTCTTCTTCGGTTATCAGTAAATTCGGATCATGGGCACAGCTTCTCCGGAAATTGGACTGCAACTTTTGGTTTCTTTCGTTGCCGACTCCATTGCTTGATTATAAAGAAACCAAATCGCAGTTGAATTGATCAGTAATAGTTGTTGTGATGATCAGAGAGATTCAACTTTCAACAAAGATTTGATTTTTCAGTAGGATGAACACGTTTGTGGCTCTTGGCTGCTACTATTTCGAAGCTGTCGTTGCCTTTTTGAGTTTGTGTAGGCCATATTTAAAGGAAGCCATGGGAAGGAAGTTTCAAGGTCTCTTCCTCCTGTTTGAAGGCTGCTTAATTTGTCGTTTCTTGTAGTTAACTAGTGCTGATCTTCATTGAGCGATATTTTAAATTTCCTTTAAAAATAATCGTGTGACATTTTTTATATCCACGTACTTCTGTAACTGACTATTGAGAAATTAAAAACTAGTTTGCGATGCCAATTTGCTAAACTATGTCTAAAAAATATTTTGGTGGATAATGTATGGTTGCGGGGTCAAATGAAAACATAAAAAGTTACAGTTTTTAGATAATTTTTTCACTTTCTTAGTGGAAATAATCTTTGAATGAAATAATAATGGGTTGCTGTTTATCAATGGTTAAAAAATGACATAATATATTCTTCCAAAAAGAAAACGAATAATATCTGTAAAATGTTTATATTGTTTAACATAAATATCCTAATGAAATAATCAAATAAAATGATAAAACCGGTTTAAAATGGGTTGCTATTTATCAATGGTTAAAAATGACATAATATATTCTTCCAAATGTCCTAATGAAATAATCAAATAAAATGATAAAAAACGCCGTTGCCGGGGATCGAACCCGGGTCACCCGCGTGACAGGCGGGAATACTCACCACTATACTACAACGACTTTGTTGTTATGCGTTCTAAATGATTTATTTAGTTTTATATTTTAATTCAATCTTTTATAATTCATTCTAAATAATGATTACAGTATGGAAATTAACTGTCATTTATCCACTTCAATATTCAAATAATTAAGAAAACCAAACTCCTAGTCCTATTTTAACAGTATTTTCCCTCTTTCAATAAACGCTTTGATCCTGGTTATTAATTTACATCAACTTAATTAATATCTATTTCTTCAGTATTAATTTAGTTAAAAACAATTGACATAATGTGCATTCCATATACGCCTCTAAGATTAAGTTGTACATCACATATATAAGCGATTTTTGGTTCAAATACAGTTTTATTATATCGTATTATCATATTCATATCCGCACATATATAATTAGTCTTACAATTGACAAGTAACTTATTATAAATCCCATAATGATATATTAAAACACATGTAGAAGGTCGGACATTGATTTTGAATTTTTATAATTATGAAAGTACTTTCACAACTCAAAACCATCTTTCATCTAAAATATTGAGATTATCATGACAATTAAGAGAGAATTAACTATTAAATTAATAATGTAAGTATGCATACAACTAATGTTATTGTCTTATTGAACAATAGAAATATTGTGCACGAGTAATTTAAATAAGAACGAAAGAGCATGCATGCCCATGCAAATTAAACTTCGAAAATTAAAAAAGATAAATTTATAATTAGTATATCAATAATGACATTAGCATATATACCAAACATATTTGATTAGAGGCTAGGCAACTCCTTATAGAGACCTCCAATGAATATCATTTGGAAGTCAACTCTTTTCCACAAACAATTATTTCTTAATTACTTCAATCAAATTTAAACTACAGTGCTAATTATTAATTCTTTTCCAATGAATATATATTATATACATGTTTTAGACATATATTATAAAACTGACATTTAGTTCTTCATAAAAAATAATATTTTGTTGTTGTCGAAAAATTTCTAACTTCGTTCCCGGCTCGAATACGGGAGAAAATAACTTAAATTTTGCATTATGTGATCTTAGGACATAGGATTCCAAGTGATTGGTTGAAGTTTAGTTAGACAATATCTTAAATTAATGTTCAACGTATTACAATATTACATAATCTTCAAATTAATTAAAATTACAATTAGATAAGCCTGGCGTAGAGGAGGGTTAATGATTGAACCATAATTTACCTAACCAAATACTAAATTGTACCTAAGTCAATGCAATGATCATATATTATAGTTTAATCAATCCAAATTAACGTGATCACTGTGTTTTAAACTTGTACGGCTTACGTTCCATGCTACCAACTCAACGTCGCATGAGGGTTTTAATTAATTTATATTAGGGCATGCTTGGTTTGGTGTGAAAGGAAAAAAAAAAAATTCAGTTTTTTTAAATTTTATTTTTGGATGTATATAAATAATTAAGTTTATTAATTTATTAAATTGCATAAATAATAGTTGTAGTTTTTATTTTCTGGGATTCAAGGTCGAAGTTAAAGACTTGCTTTTAATGGTGAGGTCTATCATCTTATTCTTGAATAACTATACTGTTAATTCAAAGTAATTTTGTGTACATTTTGTCAGTTTATTAATTACTTTTTAATAAATTTTATTTTTTGCCAACAACATGCATAAGTTTTACCTATTTTCTATGATGCACGGACACTTCTAAAAATATCATTTTACCGTGTCGTGTCATGCCGTGTCGTGTCGGACAGACACTCGTGTCCGACACTCCTTACGTGGGAAATTCAAGAAAAAATCCGTGTCGCCGTATCCGTGTCGTGTCGTGTCCGTGCATCATAGCCTATTTTATTCAAACTAATGTCACAGCAAGCTCGATGAGTATGATGAACTGAAAAAACATAGGAATGAATAATGCTGTACTAATAAAATAAAAAATACCGTATATATGAAAATATTTTAATTTCAGTATATTTATCAAACTTATAATATAATTGAAAGTTATAATTGAGTAGATAAAAAGAGAAATGAGAAAATGGGGAGAAAAAAGTGAGGAGGAGAGAAGAGCTAGCTAGTGATAATAATTAAATTAAATGAACAAATATTATTTCAAAATAAAAGTTAGATAAAAAATTAGTTGTTTTAACATTTTCTTCTCACTTTATAATATATATATATATATATGGTAGAAATATAATACCTATTTGGTTCAAGGGATATAGTTGCACTAAGTATTGCAATTGCATATTTGCATGACTTGTTTGAGGTTGGTCGACTCGAATTTGAGTTATTGACCGTAGTACCTTGCTTAATAGCAAGCTTTCTCTACCTAGGTTTGACGATATGATTTTTATTTTATTAATTGAGATATACTTCTGACCAAAGTATATTTAACTTGTTATATTATATTATATGATTATTATTTACATAAAAAAAATAAAATCAAATGACTATTTATGGAAGTGAATGGGGATACCTAAAATGGTTGAAAGATGTATTATATTTTATCCAAATAGTTATAAACCTTAATTTTTTTAACCATATATTGTAAGACCTTTTAATGGGTGAATACTTGTGATATTTATTTTATTTTATCTTATCATTTTCTGTCACTCCACTTGTTGATGATGCAACTTTGCCCAGGAAGTCATTTTCACTCATTAGCATACTGATTACCTAACTCTAGAGTTTGAAATCCAAAAATTCAAAAGGCATGGCCACGAGAAATTAAGTTGAATTATTATTATTTTTAATTCTTAGATCAGATTCGGATTAACATTTATCTCCACGATAATGATAGTAATATAATATATAATGCATGCTACTTTTAAAAATATTATTTTTATTATATCAAATACTCGTTATTAGATGCACCTCACATTATAAATATTTCATTCAAAAAAATTATCAAAATCGTCTCTTAAAGTGAGCCATATACATGTTTCGTCCTAAAAATGGGCAATGTCTCATTTTTTGTCTCATAAAGTGGCATTTGTCTTAATTTTGATCCCATTAACCCATTTTCGTTCAAGATAACGTTTGACCGTTACAAAAAATTATTTTTCACCCTATTTTCTTAAAAAAGTTACTTTTTACTCCGTTAAAAAAAAGTTATTTTTAGTTTTAAAACATATGATATATATATAATATTATATTCCTACGTATATATACATATATTATATTATATGTATATATACACATATATGATGCATGCAGTGGCGGAGCTAGAAACTTTATTCAGGGGGGTCGACCAAAGCATAATACTAAAGAAAAAAATATCAAGTGAAATTCAACTTTTTATTTAAAACACTTACAAATTTGTATCTCACAAATGTCCGCGTCAGTTACACAATATGCGACATCCTCTTTGATGCTATACTTTAACCAACTACCATAAATATTAAACCACTCGAGATTAAAATGACCTATAACATTACCGATATTTCTTTGTGGAAACTTATGCTTGCGTGGTTGATAAGGTCCTCTTTGGAAGTAAGCTATTCTAATTTCATCTTGTTGATTTGGATCATATTCGAAAATTTTATTTCTTAATCCTGGATCACTTGGAAATTCGTTCAATTCGATTCGTATCCTCTTGTTCTTTTGACTTTCTTGAAGAGGTGAAATTGATTGAATCGAATCATTTGGCTTTCTAATAAGAAATTTCTCCATATTGATAATTGATAAAACAAATCCTAATTAAAAGATAAAAAAATAATTTTAATTGTTAAAGGAAAAAAGAACCAAAATATATGTAAGCAATATAACAATTATTAAATATACCTTGATATTCCAACACCAAGTATCAAAATAAATGGACAATCAAGAATGAGGGATTGGGTTTTAATTTATGGTGCACTGCACTGCGTGGCTGCTCCTATTGGGGACTTTTAAATATTTGAGGAAAATTTTGACTTTTAATTCGATTGGATAAGTGGGCTTTTTGTGTATATTTTTTTGGGTCCATTAACATATTGATCTTGTGTATTTTTCATTGGCCCATTAATCTTTGTGTTTATAACTTTATATATATATATATATATATATATATATATATATATATATATATATAATTTTTTTATCCCAATTATTATTAATTTATTATATTGATCCTCACTAGTATTAATTTTAATTTTTATGAGGGGGTCAATAATGTAAAACTCAAAAAAATTACATACATAATAACACAAATATATATATATATATATACATAATTAAAAATAAATAAGTAAATTTTTGAGGGGGGTCAAGTGTACCCCCTCAATTATGAGTGCCTCCGCCACTAGATACATGTAACATATATATACATACATATATAATACATGTGTGTATATATATATATATATATATACATATATATACACGTATTAATTATATATGTGTATATACGTATTATAATATAAAATACATATATATTATACTTTGTTTGGGGTGAAAATATACAATTTAAATATTTTTGGGGTGAAAATATGCAATTTAAATAGTTTGGGGTAGTTTTGAAAATATAAAAGAACCAAAAGGGCTAAAAAATTACTTTTTAAACGGTCAAACCGTTATCTTGGACGGAAATGGATCCATGGGACCAAAATTAAGACAAATGCCACTTTATGGGATTAAAAGTGAGGCATTGCCCACTTTTAGGACGAAATCTGTATATGGCTCATTTTACGGGATGATTTTGATAATTTTCTCTATAACAATAAATTTTAAATTATCATGTTTCATATCCTATTGGATCCTCATTTCTGTATATGTGTCGTGCATCATCAACGGTGGTATTGAACTGTAATCTGACATAAAGTGAAACAAAGTTTAGTATGTCAAATCAATTAGAAAGGCCCATATCATAACTGGGATGTTGCAGAGTGTATGATTTAGAGAGACCTTTTAGCATTTACTGAAAAAATGTTATTGGGAAATAGTTCTCTCATTTCATCATCAAAACATGTCAAAGAAACTTGATGAACTCGTTGTAGTATAGGTAACAACATCATGCACCACTTGCATAGAAGCGTGTCTATTCCTTCGTTGTATGAAACAATGTATGAATGTAAAAAATACACTCTTTTTATACCCTTGGGTTTGGCACAAACATCCCTGAGTTTGAGAAAAATCACAAGAAATTAACTTTCAAGGGCAAATATGTTATTTATAGAAAAATAGATTATTGTTGACTATTGTGTATTTATTCAAAAATTCTCTGATATTGATTTTTTCATTTTATTGCATTCAGTTGATGATATGCTCATTATTGGTCATAGTGTTTTCAGAATTGGCAGGTTGAAAAATGAGTTGAGAAAGTCTTTTGCCATAAAGAACTTAGAACCAGCGAAGCACATCCTTGACATGAGAATTTCGAGTGATAGAAATGTCAAGAAGTTATGGTTGCCTCAAAAGAAGTATATTGAGAAGGTGATTCAAAGATTTCACATAGAAAAGGCTAAAGTGGTAAGTACTCCTCTTGATGGACATTTTAATTTGAGTAATGACAGTCTTCTTCTACAAATGAAGATAAGGACATGCAAGTGGAAAAGGCTAAAGTGGTAAGTACTCCTCTTGATGGACATTTTAATTTGAGTAATGACAGTCTTCTTCTACAAATGAAGATAAGGACATGCAAGTTGATCGAGCTCTAATATGTCTATCAATCCAATTTCGTAACATGAAAATCATTCTTTAACAATAAATCACATATTCAATTCCAATCCATCATCATTCCCCCTACAAGGGAATTAGCTACTCATCATCATCAATAGCAAAACACAATTATAGTCTAAAATACTCATACTCATAAATAACGATGATAAAATCTCCAAATCCAATCATAAAACAAAATCTAAAACCAAACTAAGAGACATTAGTTTGCATACTTAAGAAATACAAAATAATATAATTAGTTCGACATAGAAAAATCGAATGTTTGACGAGATTGAAGAAGACTTTGGGTCCTTCTTCTCTCCTTTCTTCGTATCGTACTGTTATGCTTCTAACTCTGAACTCCTTCATTTAGGTCTTAGGGTTTTCTCATATAAATACCCTCTCAATAAGTAAAAAACCCAAAATTCTCGAGAGTCCACGCCTGGGATGATTCGCAGCCGCCAATGTTCCAAGGCAAAGTGATTCACGGTCGCGATTCTTAAAGAATCGCTAAAACGCTTTTTTCAGCTCTTCTCGACCGCCAACTTTGCAGTGTAAAATTCCTCGTGGCCGCGAGTTTCCTCGGTCAGCTACTCATTTGTGCTTGTTTCGCCATTTTTGGTCCAATCTTGCCAATTCTGACTTCTTGGTGGAACTTACCTGAAAAGGGTAAATTCACGCAATAAATAGCTCATTTTTGGCAAGAAAATATGTGTAAAATAGGCCTAAAATATCAAGTATTTTTCTCCTAATAGTTTTCTATGCATACGCGGTTGGAAGTTTGATGTATGCCATGATTTTGTACGAGACCGATTTGGCTCATGCAGTTGGCAAAGTTAGCAGGTTTCTCTCAAAGTCGGGCAGAGAACATTGGAATGCTGTAAAATGGATAATGAGATATCTCCGCGTCACTACAGATTTGAAACTTTGTTTTGGGTTTGGGAAACTGATGTTGGTTGGCTAAACAGATTCTAATTTGGCCTGAGATTTGGATTCGAAAAAATCCACTTCTGTTTATTTGATTACTTTTGTATGGAGGAGCAGTAACATGACAATTTAGACTGCAAAAATGTGTTGCTTTGTCTACTACAGAAGCCAACTTTATTGTAGCCATTGAAACATGCAAATAATTACTTTGAATAAAAAAGTTTGTTCAAAAACGTGAATTTTTTCAGTCGAAGTATGTTTTGTTTTGTGACAATCAGAGTGCAATCCATCTCAGTAAGAATTCGAGTTCTCATGGTAAGTCGAACCATATTGATGTGAGATATCATTGGATTTGAAATGTTTTGAATTTCAAGTTGATTGAACTTGAAAAAATTCACACTGATAACAATGGTGTTGATATGTTGACAAAGATGGTAAGTCGTGAGAAACTTGAAGTTTGTGCCAAAATGACCGGTCTCAAATTTGAGTGATTATATGGTGATGTATCTCCTTCCTCACATGGGTTGGAGGGTTGTTGGGTCTAGCCCACATACAAATATGCTCTGTTGGTGAGGTCGGGTAAGGGTTTACCATCGCAGCGTTCTGCTTGCTCTGCAAGTTTAGCAACGTAAACAACATTCTCCCTGCAGGGCGGGATACTTGCGGGCATAAAATATTATTATTTGAAAAAAGTATATATTCATGTTTTAAGTATAACAACAACAACAACAACAACAAAACTTTGAATTAAATAAGAAAATGTCATATTGCATAAGTGAATTTTCTCTTTGAATTAAAAAAGAAAATGTCATCTTACATGCATTAATAGCGAATTTGCTCATTCTTAGGGAAAAAACGATTAGGAAAATTTAACATATAAAAAACACAAAATCTTTTTTAAAAAATTAAAATAACATCAAAACAAAAGGGGAAAAAAAAAAGGAATATAAACCTGAAAATTTAATGGAGTTTGAAAGTACAACCATTTGGGAGCATGGAGAAATTCTTGCATGTACCGAATATGGACCCCGGAATATACACTTTCATTTTTTTTATTTTAAAAAATTAAATAAAAAAAAGAAAAAAAAGAAAAAAATTCCACTTAAAAAATAGGTTGCATGCAAGAATTTCTGTGGGGGACATGCCCAATAGAGTGACATTGTACCTATCAAAATAAAAATAGAAGACAAACAATATAGAAAACTAAAAATATAATCCTGAAAAAATATTAAAGTGTTAAAGAAAGTCAGCAATTTGCGGCTGCAAGCCACAAAGCTTGACATTGTGAGATGCCAGAGCTTTCGATTTTCACAGCCTTTAGACAGCTAATCATCATGAAGGAATTAGTTGTAATTAACTCGGTTAAGCAACCGCGTTTTTACACATATTCACATTGTAAACTTTTCCTATAAATAGGGCGCTATGTACGTTCATTTTATAAGTCGATTTAGAATACAATTTCTATTGTTTCTCTCAATAAAGAGTACTCTCTTCAATATTTTTATGTTGGTTCGTGTTATTGTGATTCTGTTTCGCAACACGTTATCAGCACGATCGTTCTTATTTCCTTGGCGAATCAACTATTATTCCAGTTCGTCCGGAATTCTACATTAGAAAGAAAAACCATTCAAGGGGCGAGGATTCAGGCCGCTTAAATTGTTGTAAGTTCCGTACCTATTTATTCACGTACCTATGCTGCCAATCTATTTGCGTTCTTATGCATAGTGTTATTATGAATATCCATGCCTCATTTTAATACCTTTTTATACGGCGGAAGGTTGTGCATCCGATTTTATTCATTTATGCAGCATATAATTATGTGCATTCAAATTTTTCTTATTTTATGCTTATGTGCTTATTGCTTAGCATAAAGATTATTTACATCAACATTAAGCATGCATAAATTATCGTTATGAATTTTCGTATTTATGCATCTTTTGTTCTAAAATAAAAAATAAACATATATATATAATTTTGCAACGGCTATATTTTAAAATAAAATGAAAAAAAAAATTATATATATATATATATAACGGTTAGTTGGGATTTTTTCCAATAAATAGGTGATTTTGGTAAATACAATTCATTCACTACTATATCTTACTTCTTAAAATCTAGAAGATCTCGTTGTTATTTTTTCGCATATCAATATGCTATCGGCTCTGCAATTTACGTAATAGTTTTAGTAATCGCTCTTATCATACTTGTCTTTGTTGGAGATCACTCGAAAAGAGATAGGGATTTGTTTATCATTTTCATTATGTTTCCCGTTATTCTCATGTTGCTTATTGGTTTAATTTTTTAGCTTGGTATGTAAATTATTGTATGAATTATCTGTTTGAATAAATGTGTTAATTGCTATCGTTTATCTTGTACTAGCTACCAACATGTCGAATCTTACAAAGTTTGAGTTTGTAGCCCTCGATATCTTGGGGAAAAATTATATGCCTCGGATTGTTGATGTAGAAATGCATCTTGAATCAATGGGTCTATTAGACACCATTAAAGAAAATAATAAATGTTCCAACCAAGATAAAGCCAAAGCTATAAATTTTCTTCGTCAATATCTTGATGAGGGGCTTAAGATGGAATACTTAATGGTTAAAGATCCAAGTATTTTATGGAAAAACCTTCAAGAAAGGCAGAGGAAAGTTATGTTTCCTGCCTCCCTTGATGAATGGAGCGCTTTACGCTTCCAAGACTTCAAGAAAGTCAGTGAATATAATTCAGCAATGTTCAGAATAGTCTCACAATTGAGGTTTTGTAGGTAACAGATCACTGAGAAGGATATGTTAGAGAAAACATACTCCACATTCCACGCATCGAATGTTACTTTACAGTAACAATATCGAGTGCGTGGATTTAAGAAATATTCTGAACTTATAGCATGCCTTCTTGTGGCTGAAAAGAATAATGAATTGTTGATGAAAAATCATCAATCCCACCCTACTGGCGCGGCAGCATTTCCTGAAGCAAATGTCGTAATTCCCTCAAAGTATGAACAAAGAAATCACCATGGACCTGGTCAAGGTCAGGGTCGTGGTCGAGGTAGGAGTAATACTTGCGGTCGTGGTCGTGGAAGAGGCCGAGGGAGTTATCTATATTCCTCCCCTGAAAGAAACCCATACCACCAGAATAAGGCACACCACAAAAAGGATGTTCACGAAGTTGGGCCTTCGATGAATCCTGAGGACACTTGCCATAGATGTGGCATAAAGGGGCACTGGGCTCGGATCTATCGAGTGCCAGAACATCTTGCCCGTTTATACAAAGCATCTTTGAAGGGAAAAGGAAAAGAAGTCAATTTCACTGAACATCACGATTCATTAGGTGATTCAACTCACCTAGATGCTTCGGACTTTACCGATGATTTTGATGAAAATGAAAATGGCAATGTTGGTAGTAGTTAGTTAGGTTTTGTTATGTTCCTGGTGTGCTATTGTTTTCCTAGTTTGCAGTTTATCATTAGCATGTTTTATTGTACTAGATCTTTAAGAACTATTATGTACTTTCCGTATGTTACAATATGAAGTATCTTTTCTGCATTGAATTCATGACTAATTTTCATATCAAATTATATGTTTATGTGAAGTTTTGATATGGATCACTCTGAGAAAGGAATCGAAAGAATAGTTAATGAAGAGAATTTGTGCATACCTGATAGTGGCACAACTCACACTATTCTTAAAGACAAAATGTTCTTTTCACGGTTAAACCCAACAAGAACCACTGTGAATACAATATCAGGTCCTTCTGACCTGATTGAAAGAATTGGCAAGGCAAGTTTTTCATTACCAAATGGTACAAAGTTCTCAATAGAAAATGTCTTATATGCACCAAAATCCAAAAGAAACTTGTTGAGTTTCAATGATATATATTCTCATAAATATGATACTCAGTCTGGGACTGAAGGTATCAAGAAATATATGTATCTTGCAGCCTGTAAAGCGGGGAAGAGATACATATTGGAAAAACTAGTAATGCTCTCTTCTGGATTGTATTATACTTACATAAATGTGATTGAATCACATATAGTAGTTAAAGATAAGCACATCGATACTTCAATGTTTGATATTTGACATAACCGATTGGGTCATCCTGATTCAACAATAATGCGAAAGATCGTTGAAAGTACACGTGGGCATCCATTGAGGGACCAGAAGCTTCCTCAAATGAAAAAAGATCCGTGTACAGCTTATTCTCTTGGAAAGTTAATCTTGAGACCATCACCAGCTAAGATATAGAATGAATCACCTGCTTTTCTTGAGCGTATTCAAGGTGATATACGTGGCCCGATTCATCCACCATATGGACCATTTCGATACTTTATGGTATTGATAGATGCCACTAGCAGATGGTCACATGTTTGTTTGCTATCAACTAGCTTTACATGTTTGTTTGCTATCAACTAGCTTTTGACCTACTTTCAACTATTTAAGAGTTTAGGGGTTTGTTTGCAGTTTTCTCTTTTTAGGGATGTTTTGGTCATTTATCGTTAGATCGAGAATTTGACCTAACGGACCTCTTTAACGTATTCGGGGCACCGTAACGAGTTCGTAGACTCTAAGTTTGCCCAATTCTGACGTCGTTAGCCCCTCCTACTTGTTATTCTCGCGTGTTAGGACCCAGATTAAAACATCCGGGCCCAAGCTTTGACCGGTCAGACCTCAGCTCTCTCTACTCTCATAACATTTTCACACACACACACACACCCTTTAAACACATACAAGCCCGTAACTCGTTCGTTTCTCGATGGAATTCAACATATGAGTAGTCGACATTGATCAGCTCGACAAAGCCCGACACAATGATACTAAAATTATGACCCGACGACGATTACTGGTAGAGTTATGGTGATTTACAAGCGGCGGTAGTGATGTTGTAAGCTTCAGAGATGTCCCGCGGCGATTTCGGGCGGAGGATGACTGGGCTTTGGGCGCCTCGCGGATGCGATTCTTTTCGCGTTGGTGGCGCGGCCATCGGACGCCGAACGACAGCGCATGCGCCACCTGAAGACACGCCTCGGCGGCGCGTGTACTGTAGCCGCCACGTTTCAGCGGATTTTTCTTAGAAGTTTGGGTGGTTTTCTATGTTTTCCGACCCCCTGGTTCCATTTTCGACCTCAATTTGGTCCGAATCGCGGCGGAGATGATGGTTTTCAGCTTGACAGCGGCAGCAGAAACTTTGACGGCTATCGGGGGCCTTTAACGGTGGTCTTTTGGCGACGGGCTCTTCACAAAAGTTGTTCGGCACGATGAGATCGTTCTTTTCCCGTTTGCCCAACTCCTAATTCGGCCGTTTTGGTGGCAGTCAATGGCGGCGCGTGGCGGTCAAACGCCGCCCATCTTCCAGTGACTTTTTTCGGCAATTACCTTGGGTGTTTCGAAGTACTCGACGAGGTCTTTCCAACGGTATGCTTGGATTTTATTTTCATTGAGCGGTTTGGATTTAATTTCATTTCCTGGCTTTTCGGATTGAATTGTTGAATTGAATCGGTTTTTTCTTATCTAAATCCGGTGGGTTACGCTTTTCCAGAAATTGTTTGGGGGCTTTTATTGTGCTTGCTGAGACGTACGATTTGCCGTTCATAGGGATTTTTCCGACCACCGGAGGTGGTGGTCTGGCGGCTGCCCGTGGTAGTTCGGCCAGATCCGGCAGTGGCGTTCCGACGCCCTTCAGATAACAGGTCCGTTTCATTGTGGTGAGTCCAATGCCACTTTTCGTTCGTCAATCGGATGCCCGGTTGATTTGTTATGAATTTTTGAAGTTATTGTATTTATTTTCGTTAATTGTTTTATTTGTAAAATTCGATCATGTATGTACGATAAATGGAAATTATGAGTTGTATGATATTTGGAAATATGCTATGATGTATGAAAGCTTGATTCGTGATTTATTGAACTTATTTGTCCCGTTTTATGTCGTTTATTTGAATTTATGCTAATTTCTTATCTAAGAAGGGATGTTAGTGTAATATTTGGAAACTAAATTATTTGTGTAATTATATGAAACATAAGAAATGAATCATGAAAGGATATGTTGTATTTAATGAATTGTTTAAGTATGCTAATTGTTAGAATATCGTGAAATATGCCAATATGTATTTATGTATAAAAATTGTTATGTAATTCGCATTTATCCTTTCGAGACTTGGTGCATGATAGGAATTAAATTTATAATGTCTTGAATTATTTTATGTAATTAATGTTATGAATCTTACAAGTTATGCATCTCTCGATATGTAATGTGAATTGTAATATGATATGAATGACTTGATTGTATAAATTTGGATTATATGTTGCATCATTTGTATTCGTGAGCATGGTCGTGCGTCTCTGTGGTAGTGGTTTGAGTCTGAGTTTTGTGTTCTATGTGTTCAGTCGTTCAGGGTTTCTTCAGGGAGTGTATGTCAGCTATTTGGGTTCCAGTGGGACTTCTTTGCTCGTTTTTTCCGTTCTCGTCGGTGTAAGGTGTAGCACCCGGGACGCCAAGCACCACATCCCCCGCACTATAGCCTCGAACCACATATGAAATGGATAATCCATACATGAATCAAAGCTACAGCGAACGGGAGACAATAAAACGACTCAAGGCTAGGCGGGTACCCTCAAGTTAAAACCAACCAATCAATCTAATCAGAGTATTTAAAAGCGGAAGCAATAACATTCATTCGATATGTATAGATACCATATTTACACTATCAATACAATATCATCCTTCGACAAAATAGATAACAGGGATGGATACAAAATATCCCAAATATCTATACAATCAAAATGTGGGAATGAAGTGTGCTAGACCCAAATTTAAAGACCACAAGACTCTAAATTCCCGCCTAGCACGCCCTGCAAAACACTGAAAAGTTGAGGTGTCAGTCCAACACGGACTGAGCGAGGGGTATAAATAAATATAAGCGCACATACATGCAAGCTATAACCTCGGGTAATAATTTTGGAAAAACAATACAATCTAATAGGTTAAAAGAGATACTATCGCCCGAGATTACAACTATTCCAATTTCAATTCAATCAATTCAATTCAATCAATAGTGGCCCGGCGAGTGGGGCAATTCTCCAACCTTACACCGACTGTGTACAATCAATCAATCAATTATTAAGTGATTAGGTGATCAAGCAATTCATTAATGTGCACAATTAGCAGTTTCAATAACGCCTTCTTCCTCCGGGTGATGGTGGGATTGCAAGGCCCCACCATCCAATCAATCTGGGCAGAGGGTACATGAATCCCTAAGCCCGGAACTCCTTTCCCGCCCTAATCTCCTAGGGGGTTCAGGGGTCATCCCAATTTGGTGAGGATAGCTCTCGAGTTACCCGTCAGCCCATGCTTTCCCGGTTAGCTCGAGTCACTACCCTCGGGCCCACAGTGCAATACAATACTCGCCCAATCAATCAATTAATCAATCAATTTCTTCGATATATTTCGATAAAACATTTGAAAACCAATCTCATTTGAAAACTATAAGTATAAATATGGGTTTTGGCTTAAAATATCACATAGGGTTGTACGGGTCCTATGTATCTAAAATTAAACCTCACCTGAACGACCCAAAATAAACCAAGGAAACAGCTCACGGGGCCTGCTCCTCGTCACCAGGAAGCTGGTCTGTGCAAGAAAGACAATTGTCCGTGAAACACGACTCAAAATGTACCAAATATGACGAACGGCAAAATGCAACGAAACGACGGGAAAAATACAATGCACCTTGAAAATATCAAGTTTCAATATGTATGCGATCATATAACATCAATTAGGGGTCAAATAAATGATTGGAGGATGATGTTGAAATTTTAATTTTATGCAGTAGCTTTTGCACTACATTCGCCGTGGGAACGGCCGTTCCGGCCTTCCCTTGAAAATGGGAAGGGCCGTTCCCAGGCCTGAAGAAAACGCGCCAGCGTTTTTTAAATATAAAACGCGTCTTGGCTGGGAAGGGCCGTTCCGGCTCACAGGCCAAAGTGGGAACGGCCGTTCCCAGTCTCGCTGGCCTGAGTCTCCGCATCATGGGAACGGCCGTTCCAGTTTTGAGCTGGAGCTGGGAATGGCCGTTCCCAGAATACGTGAGCAAAAGAATGCAGAGCAGAAACAGAGTAGCCATGGCAACACAACAACAATCACCCAAAAATGGCTTCAAGCCAAGTTTAAATGCAAATATAAGATGTAATAAATATGCTAACATGCATTTTGATCAATAACAATTCATAAAAACACTTGACTCCAAGTTAGATCATCAATAATCCATCACTCAAAACCCATATCAACACTCATGCTCCAAGTCTACAAAACTCAAGATAAATGCATCAAACTTGAGCTCAAAGTTCACAATTAATTTCCCAACACTCAATACACAATTCATTCAATGTATAACAAAGCCCTAGATATACCATATTTTCAAGAAAATCATCCAATCTCCATAATTACCTCAAAAGCAAGAAATGGAAGTCAAGAAGATGAAATGATGATGATGAAGCTTGTATGATCCCAAATCCCACAAATATTTGATTGAATGGATGAAATCTCCCTCTTCTCTTCCTAGGGTTTGGATCGGTTGAGCAAAGGAAAAAGATGGAGCAAGTTTGTATGAAGAAAGAAGCAAATGGTACGTGAATGCTTCTAATGAAGAAGGAAGAAATGGCCAAATTTTGCAATTAAATCCCTTCAATTGTTTAGTTATGCAATGGAGTCCAAATCCCATTTTAAATGATCAATCAAGTCCAATTCAATTAGGTCTCACATTCATGCAAATGAACAATTAAGGACATAAAGGAAATGAATCACATTCGGGAAATAAATCGCATTGCAATCACGTTCAATAAATCCGAAAAATATAATATGATATGAATTTTCAATAAAATAACAAGAATATAATTTTATAAAATAATGTCATGCTATGGAAATTAAAGAAATGAACAATAAAAAAAAATATATCCCTCAAATGCACACGTGTCGTTTATACCTGAATTGCCGAAAGCTGGGGCGTTACAATCCTCCCTCCTTATAAGAATCTGGTCCCCAGATTCACTGATCGGAAGGGAACAACTCTGGATAGAACCGTCTCATTTTGTCTTCGGTTTCCCACGTGGCTTCTTCGGTCTTATCACTTCTCCAAAGAACCTTAACCATGGGAATCCTCCGGTTTCTTAATTCCTGAAACTTCTTATCCAATATCTTAACCGGTTTCTGAACAAAGGTAAGACTCGGTTCCAATTCCACTTCTTCAACAGGAATGATCTCGGTTTCATCGGGGTAGTATTTCCTCAGCTGAGACACGTGAAATACATTATGAATCCCCGTGAGGCTCGGTGGTAGGTCCAATCTATAAGCAACTTCTCCAATTCTTTCCAAAATCTCATAAGGACCTAAATAACGAGGTTTAAGTTTACCTCCTTTCCCAATCCGAGCAAATCCTTTACGTGGAGACGCTTTTAAGAATACCCGGTCTCCAACCTCAAACTCGAGATCTCTTCTGCGACGATCGGCGTAGCTCTTCTGTCTGTCCTGAGCTGATTTCATCCGTTGTTTTATTAATTGGACTTTCTCAATCATAGCTTCAACGGCCTTGGAAGGTTTTTCCAATTTTTCACCTTTCTTAACACCTTCCTGCTTAGTCCATTTCCACTCTTCCAAGTCAAAGAACAACGGAGAACGACACTTCCGTCCATAAAGTAGCTCATACGGTGCCATTCCAATCGAAGCCTGAAAACTGTTGTTGTACGCGAACTCAATCAAAGGTAGCTGATCATGCCAGGAAGACTGAAAATCCAAAGAACAAGCTCGAAGCAAATCCTCGAGATACCTTATTAATCTCTCGGACTGACCATCCGTCTGAGGATGAAAAGCTGTACTAAACTGGAGCTTCGTACCCAAAACCTCTTGCAATTCACGCCACAACCTCGAAGTGAACCGTGGATCTCTGTCTGAAACGATACTGACCGGAATCCCGTGAAGTCTAACAATCTCCCGGTTATAAAGCTCGGCTAACTTGCGAATCTTATACTACATCCGAACCGACAGAAAATGTGCAGACTTCGTCAAACGGTCCACAATCACCCAAATCCCATCAAATCCACCTTTCACCTTAGGTAATCCGGACACGAAATCCATCGTCACCTGTTCCCACTTCCACTCAGGAATAAGTAACGGCTGAAGAAGACCTCCCGGTTTCTGATGCTCGGCTTTCACCTTCTGACAAGTGAGACAGTGCTTCACAAACTCGGCCACATCTTTCTTCAATCCACGCCACCAATAATATTGCCTTAAGTCCTTATACATCTTGTTTCCTCCGGGGTGGATAGCATAAGCCGATCTGTGAGCTTCCTCGAGCAATACCCGTTTCAACTCTTCGGGTACAACCACTCGGTTCTTGAAACGAAGAAGACCGGTTTCATCGAACCCGAATGGACACTCTGGATCAGCTCTTGCCTTAGCTACCAATCTCTGAACTTCCAAATCTGTACTCTGAGCTTCAAACAACTTGTGCTTCAATTCTGGCTGGACCGAAATATTAGAAACTCGAGCCTTTAAAACAATTGGCTCGATTCCACTACTCTCACCCACTTCCAAGCTCGACACACTAGCTTTCCTACTAAGTGCATCGGCGACCACGGGCTTTGCCGGGATGGTACTTGATCGTGCAATCATAATCTTCCAACCTTTCCATCCAACGCCGTTGCCTCATATTCAATTCCTTCTGAGTGAATAAATACTGGAGGCTTTTGTGGTCGGTGAAAATCTCGAAGGACACCCCGTACAAATAATGTCTCCACTTTCCAAGTGCAAAGACTACGGCAGCAAGCTCAAGATCATGTGTCGGATAATTCTTCTCATGCTCTTTTAGCTTCCGGGATGCATAAGCAATTACCTTACCCTTCTGAGTCAACACACATCCCAAGCCTTCCTTAGAAGCATCCGTATAAACAGCATATCCATCAGAACCTTCCGGAAGGGCTAACATGGGAGCAGACAATAACTTTTCCTTCAAGAAAGTGAAACTCTTCTCACAATCTTCATTCCAATCAAATTTCACATTCTTCTTCGTCAACCGGGTTAAAGGAGCTGCTAACTTGGAGAAATCCTTCACAAACCTCCGGTAATAACCTGCCAATCCCAAGAAACTCCTAATCTCAGAGGCATTCCTAGGTTTCTCCCACTTCAACACCGACTCAATCTTGGAAGGATCAACTTCCAAACCGTTGCCTGAAATCACGTGACCCAAGAATGACACCCTGTCAATCCAGAACTCACACTTGCTGAACTTGGCAAACAACTGATGCTCCTTCAAAGTCTTCAGTACCAACTGAAGATGTCTTGCATGCTCCTCGGCAGACTTCGAGAAAACCAGGATATCATCAATAAAAATGACCACGAACTTATCCAGAAAAGGCCTGAAGATCCTGTGCATCATATCCATAAAGGCTGCTGGGGCATTAGTCAATCCAAACGGCATCACAACAAACTCATAATGCCCATACCGAGTGTTAAATCCTGTCTTAGGAATATCCCCTGCTCGGATACGCAGCTGGTAGTATCCTTGTCTCAAATCCAATTTCGAATAGACTTTCGAACCCTGAAGTATATCAAACAACTCCTCGATATGTGGAAGAGGATACTTGTTCTTGATCGTCATCCGGTTCAACTCCCTATAGTCTATGCACATTTTCAAGGTCCCGTCCTTCTTCTTTACAAACAAAACCGGTGCACCCCAAGGAGAAGAACTCGGTCTAATGTATCCAATCTCCAACAACGCATCAAGTTGAGTCTTCAACTCTTTCAACTCGGCCGGAGCCATACGATACGGAGTCTTGGAGTACGGCTCTGCGTTAGGGTACAAGTCAATCACAAACTCAATTTCCCGTTCTGGAGGTAAGGAATCCAATTCCTCAGGAAAGACCTCGGGAAACTCCTTCACTACTTCCGTTTCTTCTAGCTTACTCTGATCCTTGGGTTTGTTAAGGATATAAGCAATGAAACCCGTGGCTCCCTCTCGAACCAACTTATGAGCTTCAGAAAAAGAAAGTAGTGGTACAGTCTTGGAACTCCAACCTACTACCAAATCTGATCCCAACTGAACCTTCTTCGCTCTACAATCAACTGTGGCAGAATGTCTGTACAACCAATCCATGCCCAGAATAGATCCATAGCAAGTCATCGGCAGCTCAATGAAATCTGACAAGAAAACTCGACCCTCGATGCTCACCGGAACCTCTCTGAACACCCGATCAGATTCTAAACTACCACCAAAAGGAGTACTAACCACATAACATGCAGAAGAACGAGAAACAGGCAAAGGCAAAGAAACAGATATAGCACTCGAAAGAAAGGAGTGAGTAGCTCCCGGATCAAACAACGTATGAATGTTCGTGCCATGTATGCAAATGGTACCTTCAACTACCGCGGCTGGATCCACATCAGCATCCGGCTGCTCTCCGTCCAAAGCATAAGCCCGAGCCCTAATCAGTGGTCTCGGTGCCCCCGGTGGTGGTATCTTGCGATCCGGACAACCATCTACCAAATGCTCATCGCTCCCACAAAGTAGGCATAGACCCAAACGCCTCCTGCAGTTATCATAGACATGTGTCCTCTGTCCACAGAAGGTACAATAAGGTCTCTCGGGTGGTGGTGGCAAAGCTGGAGCAACTGGAGCAGCTGGAGCTCTAATCACTGGTCCTGCTGGTCGGGGCTTCTTCCCTGGGCCCTGTGGAGCTGGTGGTGGAGAAGAATATACCATCGGCCTCTTGCCTGAAGCAGAACCCGAGCCAGAACCCTTAAACCCTGATCCGGCACCTCTGAAACCTGATCCAGAACCTCTGAATCCCGATCCTGAACCTGAGCCTGAACCTGAGCCTGAACGGTAAGAAGACCGCCTCGCATTCACTGAATCCTCAACCAATAGAGCCTTCTTGGTAGCCTTCACCCAAGTACTCGTGTTGACCGCCTCAATCGCTGCCTGAATATCCGGTCTAAGGCCCTGAACAAACTGCATCGCCTTATGGAAATCATCACTCGCTATATTAGGAGCATAGCGGGACAATCTCTCATACTCAGCGATATACTCTGAAACTGACCGGCTTCCCTGCTTGAGCTCTGTAAATTCCTTCAATCTTCTAGTGCGGGAAGATGGAGGAATGAACTTGTTTCTTAATTCTCTGACAAACACTTCCCAATTCACTTCCTCACCTGCTGCCTCTAACACTATCCGGGCACTCTCCCACCAAGAGTAGGCCTCACCCTGAATCAAAGAAAGCGTACAACGGGCCTTCTCCTGAGACTCACAAGGAATGAGCTCCCAAACCCTCTCGATCTCCCTGAGCCACTGCTCGGCCTGAATATCATTACCTTTATAAAACTTGGGAGGATGCTGGTTCTGGAACTCCCTAAAGACAGCTGAAATCTGTGCCCCTGGCTGTGGTGGTGGAACTGGTGGTGCTGGAGGAACATGATCCCGGACTCTCTGATCAATAAGACCCACCACTGCATTCATAAAGTCCTGTGGCTGAGCCTGAGGAGGTGGAGGAGGAGGTGGTGATCTCTCCCTGCGATGATATCGATGATGTCGATGTCTAGGAGAACGATCACGATGATGTCTATCGCGAGCCATCCTGAAATCCAGTCACTATTATGCGTGTTCGGTTAGTCAATGCCAATGTGTGCAAATAATTCAAGATTGCACAAAATTTCAGAAATTTAACAAGTCACCCCAAATTCACATAAGTTAAGTAGGTTCAAGTATCAAATAACAATGCAAGACTCTCAAATTGACAATTAGTTCCTATGCCGTGCGACCTAGACTCACAAGACACGACACTAGAGACCCGGTTTTGCAACCGAGCTCTGATACCACCGTAGGATGTAGCACCCGGGACGCCAGGCACCACATCCCCCGCACTATAGCCTCGAACCACATATGAAATGGATAATCCATACATGAATCAAAGCTACAGCGAACGGGAGACAATAAAACGACTCAAGGCTAGGCGGGTACCCTCAAGTTAAAACCAACCAATCAATCTAATCAGAGTATTTAAAAGCGGAAGCAATAACATTCATTCGATATGTATAGATACCATATTTACACTATCAATACAATATCATCCTTCGACAAAATAGATAACAGGGATGGATACAAAATATCCCAAATATCTATACAATCAAAATGTGGGAATGAAGTGTGCTAGACCCAAATTTAAAGACCACAAGACTCTAAATTCCCGCCTAGCACGCCCTGCAAAACACTGAAAAGTTGAGGTGTCAGTCCAACACGGACTGAGCGAGGGGTATAAATAAATATAAGCGCACATACATGCAAGCTATAACCTCGGGTAATAATTTTGGAAAAACAATACAATCTAATAGGTTAAAAGAGATACTATCGCCCGAGATTACAACTATTCCAATTTCAATTCAATCAATAGTGGCCCGGCGAGTGGGGCAATTCTCCAACCTTACACCGACTGTGTACAATCAATCAATCAATTATTAAGTGATTAGGTGATCAAGCAATTCATTAATGTGCACAATTAGCAGTTTCAATAACGCCTTCTTCCTCCGGGTGATGGTGGGATTGCAAGGCCCCACCATCCAATCAATCTGGGCAGAGGGTACATGAATCCCTAAGCCCGGAACTCCTTTCCCGCCCTAATCTCCTAGGGGGTTCAGGGGTCATCCCAATTTGGTGAGGATAGCTCTCGAGTTACCCGTCAGCCCATGCTTTCCCGGTTGGCTCGAGTCACTACCCTCGGGCCCACAGTGCAATACAATACTCGCCCAATCAATCAATTAATCAATCAATTTCTTCGATATATTTCGATAAAACATTTGAAAACCAATCTCATTTGAAAACTATAAGTATAAATATGGGTTTTGGCTTAAAATATCACATAGGGTTGTACGGGTCCTATGTATCTAAAATTAAACCTCACCTGAACGACCCAAAATAAACCAAGGAAACAGCTCACGGGGCCTGCTCCTCGTCACCAGGAAGCTGGTCTGTGCAAGAAAGACAATTGTCCGTGAAACACGACTCAAAATGTACCAAAAATGACGAACGGCAAAATGCAACGAAACGACGGGAAAAATACAATGCACCTTGAAAATATCACGTTTCAATATGTATGCGATCATATAACATCAATTAGGGGTCAAATAAATGATTGGAGGATGATGTTGAAATTTTAATTTTATGCAGTAGCTTTTGCACTACATTCGCCGTGGGAACGGCCGTTCCGGCCTTCCCTTGAAAATGGGAAGGGCCGTTCCGGCCTTCCCTTGAAAATGGGAAGGGCCGTTCCCAGGCCTGAAGAAAACGCGCCAGCATTTTTTAAATATAAAACGCGTCTTGGCTGGGAAGGGTCGTTCCGGCTCACAGGCCAAAGTGGGAACGGCCGTTCCCAGTCTCGCTGGCCTGAGTCTCCGCATCATGGGAACGGCCGTTCCAGTTTTGAGCTGGAGCTGGGAATGGCCGTTCCCAGAATACGTGAGCAAAAGAATGCAGAGCAGAAACAGAGTAGCCATGGCAACACAACAACAATCACCCAAAAATGGCTTCAAGCCAAGTTTAAATGCAAATATAAGATGTAATAAATATGCTAACATGCATTTTGATCAATAACAATTCATAAAAACACTTGACTCCAAGTTAGATCATCAATAATCCATCACTCAAAACCCATATCAACACTCATGCTCCAAGTCTACAAAACTCAAGATAAATGCATCAAACTTGAGCTCAAAGTTCACAATTAATTTCCCAACACTCAATACACAATTCATTCAATGTATAACAAAGCCCTAGATATACCATATTTTCAAGAAAATCATCCAATCTCCATAATTACCTCAAAAGCAAGAAATGGAAGTCAAGAAGATGAAATGATGATGATGAAGCTTGTATGATCCCAAATCCCACAAATATTTGATTGAATGGATGAAATCTCCCTCTTCTCTTCCTAGGGTTTGGATCGGTTGAGCAAAGGAAAAAGATGGAGCAAGTTTGTATGAAGAAAGAAGCAAATGGTACGTGAATGCTTCTAATGAAGAAGGAAGAAATGGCCAAATTTTGCAATTAAATCCCTTCAATTGTTTAGTTATGCAATGGAGTCCAAATCCCATTTTAAATGATCAATCAAGTCCAATTCAATTAGGTCTCACATTCATGCAAATGAACAATTAAGGACATAAAGGAAATGAATCACATTCGGGAAATAAATCGCATTGCAATCACGTTCAATAAATCCGAAAAATATAATATGATATGAATTTTCAATAAAATAACAAGAATATAATTTTATAAAATAATGTCATGCTATGGAAATTAAAGAAATGAACAATAAAAAAAAATATATCCCTCAAACGCACACGTGTCGTTCATACCTGAATTGCCGAAAGCTGGGGCGTTACATAAGGTGAGGTTTTAGGATTTTTGTTTTAGTTAAAGTGACCTACAACCCTCTATGCTCGTCTTCAAGCCTGCATGCGATTATTCTATTATATTTATATAATAGATATGTGCTTATACGATACGTTTATGACTTTGTCATACGATTAAATGTTTTCGAACTATATATACGAGGGTATGTAAGCTTGAAATGTTTTGCAATGAGGTTATGCTCCAAACCATGTGTATTCATTCCAGCTACGGATTAGGATGGCATGGAGAGGTACGTATATAGCATATGCTAAGTTGCAAGGTATGGTATGTCTGATAAGGTACGTAAGTATGTTACGTTATGATATGACGTAAGTATGTTACGTTATGATATGATAAATAGGATATGTAGCGAGTTTTCATATGATATGTTTTGTTCTGATCTATTGGGCCCCGGAGACGTGGGTAAGGAATGCCCGGGACGGCAAGGGCCATCGGGTTTGGCCTGTGCACGTTCTCCATTTGAAGTACTTACACGCGACTCTGGGAGGTTGAGAAGGCGTAGTGCTTTGAGCCCTCGGTGGATAACCGGGGAAGACACATTGTGGGTTAGCTACCCCGTGTGTATTTGTATTGGTTGTAGTGAGGGTTTGCTCCCCGAACTACCTTGGTGTTGGGGTTGGATTGTTTTATGATATCTGTTTGTTTTCAGTTTTTATACGTATGATATGATATGGAAGTAAGGTTGGAAACCCGTACTCGTCGGGTATAAGATATGTTCTGTTATGTTGATTATGAAATGGAATAGGAGCTTTCTCTTTTGACATGATATGAGCATGTTCAGTTTGTCATGTTTTGAATAAGTATAAGTATATGTTTAATTTGAAAATGGCTTTGGTATGCAAAATCCTACGATCCCGATTCATAGTCTTTCTTTTTATACGTGTTCTGCTCCTTATTATGTATAGTGTGTGTGTGTTCAGCCCTCTCACTCAGTCAGTGGACTGACCCTGGCCCCACCTATGTTTTTAGTTTGCAGGTACAGGTTGTTGGAGTTCGAGCTAGGTGGCAGTGTGTCGTATCTGTTGAGTCAGTGTCGTTTGTTAAGTGTTTTGTTTCAGTTATATTTGTAATTTGTAAACGTATTTACTCTGTACAGGTTATGCTTATGGATTATATGTTTGGAATTCGGGACAGGTTTCTAAGGCCAGTTGACCCGTATTTATTTTATGCACTTATTTAATTGTGATTATTTAGGGATAGACTTCTAGGACCAGTTGAACCCGTGTAGTTGTTATTGATTGAATTGATATGTTTGATGATTTAAAATTTTGTAAATTCATATTCTCTACTTTGCTTCCGCTTCCAGGTTCTTTTTTATCTGTTATGAGGGTCTAGGTACCGCCTAGCTTAGGCAGGGTCTTGTCTGTCTCCCGTTCGCTACTGCTTGGTTTGTGTACGGATTTCACATTTCATATGCGGATTAGGCTTTAGTGCGGGGGATGTGGTGGTCCAGCGTTCCGGGTGCTACACTTTTAATAATTATTGTATGTCAATTGGAATTGTTGTTAAGCACCCCGTTGCTCATGTACATACACAAAATGGTTTAGCTGAATCATTGATTAAACGCCTTTAGCTTATTGGTCGACCATTGATAATGAGAACAAAACTACCAATTTCAGTTTGGGGTCATGCAATTTTACATGCTGAATCTTTAATTCGCATAAGGCCAAGTGCTCATCATAAATACTCCTCATATCAATTTGCATTTGGGCAAGAACCGAATAGTTTTCATTTGAGAATTTTTGGTTGTGCAGTGTATGTGTCTTTAGCACCACCACAACGTAATAAAATGAGACCTTAGAGAAAGTTGAGAATTTATGTTGGCCATGAAAGCCCATCTATCATAAGATATCTTGAACCCCAAACGGGTGATGTATTCACAACACGGTTTTCTGATTGTCATTTCATTGATAATGATTTCCCAACATTAGGGGGAGAAAATAAACAGCTGGAAAGAGATATTACATAGTTTACACCATCATTATTGCATCTTGATCCACGCATAACGCAGTGCGAGATGGACGTACAAAAGATTGTACTTTTGCAAGGTATTGCAAATCAATTGCCAGATGCATTCACAGATACAAAAAGAGTGACTAAATCATATATACCAGCTGTTAATGCTCCTCCTCGGATTGAGGTTCCGAAAGGACAATCCGAGAAGAATGTCACCCACGAGTCTAGAGCACGCCTGAAGCGTGGTAGACCATTTGGTTTTGAAGATAAAAATCCTCGTAAAAGAAAATGAACAAATATGAATAATAACCCCAATAGTGAGCAAAGTGTTCCAAAAGAGACACAAAGTGAGATTAACAAGGAAATCTCAATAAATTACTTTCATTCAAGAAAGCTGTGGAACCGAAGTGATATCAAAATTGATGATATATTCTCTTATGTCGTGACGCATGATATCACTTATGAAAGTGAAAATCCTGAGCCGAGATCTATCACTGAATGTCGAAATAGACATAACTGGATAAAGTGGAAAGACGTTGTTCAGGCTAAATTGAATTCCCTGAATAAACGAAATATGTTTGGACCTATTGTCCTCACTCCCGAAGGTGTGAAACCTGTCAGATACAAATGGGTCTTTGTTAGGAAACGAAATGAGAAAAATGAGGTAACAAGGTCCAAGGCAAGACTTGTTGCTCAGGGATTTTCTCAAAGACCTGGAATTGATTATGAGGAAACATATTCTCATGTCATGGATGCAAGTACGTTTCGATACTTAATCAGCTAACAGTTTCACAGGAACTTGATAGTGATATTATATAAAAATCCGGAAAAGATTCAAAATGTGCATTAGAATACAAACCTAAAGAGAGGTATTCAATCAAATTACAAAGATCTCTTTATAGGTTAAAACAATCCGAACGCATGTGGTACAATCGCTTGAGCGAATTTCTGTCAAAGAAAGGATATGTGAATAATCCTATTTGTCCATGCGTATATATTAAGAATACAACATCCGAATATGTGATTATCATAGTCTATGTCGATGATTTGAATGTAATTGGAACTGCTAAGGAAATCCATGAAACAACATTTTACTTGAAAAATGAGTTTGAAATGAAAGATCTTGGACAAACCAAATATTGTCTTGGTTTGCAGATTGAGCATAAACGAAATGGAATTTTCGTTCATCAATCAACCTATATTGAAAGGGTGTTGAAACGCTTTAACATGGATAAAGCAACCCCTTTAAGCACTCCAATGATTGGGAGATCGCTTGTTATAGAAACAGATCCTTTTCGTCCTCGTGAAGAGGACGAGGAAGTTATCGGATCTGAGACACCATACCTCAGTGCTATTGGAGCACTTATGTATCTTGCTAATTGTATTAGACCTGACATATCTTTTGTAGTTAATTTAGTAGCAAGGTTCAACTCATCTCTAACGAAAAGGCATTAGAATGGGATTAAACATCTATTCCGGTATCTTCGAGGTACAGTTGACTTGGGATTGTTCTATGCTAAAAATACAAAACAAGTTTTGGTTGGCTATGCAGATGCATGATATTTATCAAATCCATACAAAGTTAGATCCCAAACAGGTTTTGTTTTTACAATTGGGGGTACTACAATTTCCTGGTGATCACATAAGCAAACTCTTGTTGCCACTTCCTCCAACCATGCTGAGACAATTGCACTTCATGAGGCAAGTCGAGAATGTGTTTGGTTAAAATCAATAATGCAATACATCTTAACCTCCTGCGGCGTGTCAGCTGATAAAAGTCCAACGACAATATATGAAGACAATGTCGCGTGTATTGCTCAAATGAAGGAATGATACTGTTGACATCGAAAATTCGAAAATAAATTATTAATTGGTGGCCCAATTAAATCGGCTATTAATTATTAATTTTGGTTCTAAGCCCACAATAAATTTGGGTTTAAATATTTAATTTGGGATAAGAATTATGGATTTATATTCTTATTCCTAAATTAATTAAATGGATTGAAAATGATCCATTAAAATAAAATAAAGCCCACTTCTTCAAAACGTGGACTTTAAATTCAGGCCCAAGCCCATGAAGCCCAAGTGAAGAACCGAAGGCTTATAAATAAAGGCTCCAAGGCTACAATCCACACAACCACAAGTCACAAATCACAACACACAAAAAATCATCAAGTTCTCAAGAGCAAAGACACTCTAGCTCTCAAGTCTTCGAGCTATTGTCACTTGCTACCTCGAAGTGCTGTCCGTGTAACGAGCCAACACTTTCAAGCAAATTCAACCAAGTTCTTCATTTGATTCGAGAATAAGCATCAAGCCCTCGAATCCACTATTCGAGAAGAATCAGAGGAATTACAGAATTCCAACGAAAATTTGTGTAAACAAATTTTGGCACGCCCAGTGGGACCTTCTCTGCCTCTCATCTCTTCATTCGGTGGAAAATCCATCAATAGTTGGGACGAAATGGAGGGGGAGTTCTTGAACCGTTTCTACAGCACCCGGCGCACCGTAAGCATGATTGAACTCACAAATGCCAAGCAATGGAAAGACGAGCCCGTGGTCGACTACATCAACCGTTGGCGCGCCTTAAGCCTGAATTGCAAAGATAAGTTGTCCGAAACTTCAGCAATCGAAATGTGCATCCAAGGCATGCATTGGGGTCTGCTCTATATATTGCAAGGCATCAAACCCAGAAATTTTAAAAAATTAGCTACTCGCGCACACGACATGGAGTTAAGCATTTTGAATCACAAAACGACGTTTCCAGTGGAGGATGCGAGAAAGGAAAAGAAAGACTATCCACGAAGGGTGGAGAAATCACACAAGGCACCAGTTAAGGAATCCATGGCCATCAAGACAACTGCGGTCAAAGTCTCTTCTGGTGACAGAAAGAATGAAAGAATCAAGGAGCAGAAACCTCCGACTGACAAACGATGACCTACGTTGAAAGAGCTCCAAGAAAAGGTGTATCCATTCCCCGACTCCGATGTCCCTCAAATCCTGGACGAATTGTTGGAGAGAAAACTCATTGAGTTGCCGGAGTCAAAGCGCCCAGAAGAGAGCGGGAGAGTGAACGATCCCAAGTTTTGCAGGTATCACCGAGTGATTAGCCACCCCCTTGAAAAATGTTTCGTGGTTAAGGAGAAGATCATGAACTTGGTGAGAGACGGAAAGATAATCCTTGAAACTGAGGATACGGTGGATGCGAATGTTGTGTGTGCAGGTAAGAATACACTTCCTTCATCTATGCCGGGGGCATCTATTATGCTGCAATTTGGAAGCTTAGATCCCGTTTTTGTGAAAATCCCTATCAACGTTGAAGAAGTTCTCAAAGAGATGCTCGAAGAAGAAATCACGGAGCAGCCAGATCTCGTATCCGGGAGTGATGAGAAAGATGAAGGATGGACCCTCGTGACTCGACGCCAAAGACAAAGACGCCGTATTGAGCAGATGCATCCTTCTAGGATAAGGACGTCATATCCCCGAAAGAGCATGCAAACAGGTTCGAAGAAAGGGTTAGAAGTTCGACCGAACCCAAAGAAATCCTCAAGAAGTGACCAACATGAATCTGTCGTGTTAGGAGACTTTTTTCCAGCTGAGTTCTTCAAAGAGAAGGCCGAGCCAAAAAATTTGTTGCCGCGAAGGGAGAAAGATGAACAATTCGCCTTTTGTTATGCTGCCATCGCCTTTGATGATGAAGACCTATTGTTGGGATCAAAACCACACAATAGACCGCTCTTTGTCTCAGGCTTCTCGCGGGGGCAGAAAATCAACCGCATGCTAGTTGATGGAGGGTCAGCAATCAACATCATGCCCAAATCCACTATGAAGAGTCTGAATATCACGATCGAGGATTTATCTCATAGTCGTCTGACAATTCAAGGTTTTAACCAGGGAAGCCAACGAGCCATCGGAATGATCCGTGTGGAGCTTACCATCGGGGAGTTAAAAGCTGATACCCTCTTTCACGTCATTGATGCCAGGACATCTTACCACCTATTGTTGGGCAGGCCATGGCTTCATGAGAACGGAGTGGTTCCCTCTACCCTCCATCAGTGCTTCAAGTATGCAAGAAATGGAGAGATAGTAAAGGTTGATGCAGACACAAAGCCTTTCACCGAAGCAGAATCATACTTCGCAGATGCCAAACTTTACTTGGATTCGAAGCCAGCCGAAGAATCCTCATGTTCCCTGAACCATCCTATCGTCGAACCTGGTAGCACCAAGGAAGAAAGCGAGGATAGCAAAAAGGAGAGCGTTGTTCAGGTAGCTACAAACAGAGAAGTTGCAGCTATAAAGACACTTAAACCGCCGCGGTTGCAATATCGTCCGAAAGAACATGCTGTCAGCCTTGGGTCAACCAGGTCAAAGAATGCCCGAGCAGACGACTTTCGAGTAATCAAAAAGGAATTAATTTTACCTGTCGCCAAATTGAAGAGTGTAGAGCAAGCGGGGTCATCATCCGAAAGCCAACTCCAAGGAGGTTTCAATCCAAAGGCGCATGATCTTCTGGAGAAGTCTGGGTACGACTTTCAAAACCCATCCCAACTAGGTGAGCTAAAACCTGAGCTTACTGGCGAAAAGATCCATGGGCTTACCAAGGAGCAACACAAGTTGAAAAAGCAAGGATTCCGCGTCGACCAACCGAAGTCCGGCTTAGGATTCTCCCCGATGGAACCAATCAGGATCCGACTAAGGAAGAACACACACGCTAGCGTACAACACATTACCGTGGAAGAGGATAAGAGCGATGGTAACAAAAAGGTCACTGATCGTCGTCTTTCTGTATTTGACAGGCTGGGGGCATCCAAAACCCGTAGATCAGTATTCGAGAGGCTTGGAAATACTCGTCGAGCTAAGTCTGTTCATGATAGGCTTGGGATCAACCGTCAAACACGAGGCTCTGTCTTTGATAGACTAGGGAACCGTGGAGCGAAGCAACAAAAGAGACAAGACATCATTAGAGGGGTGGAAGCAATAGAATTAGAAAGTAAAGCTCAGACTATCCATATCTCTGCATCCCGTGAAAATAAATCCTCAATCCTGCTTATTACCTCAGATAGGCCAGTGATGATTAAACAACAAACTTTTGGACACTCGAGTGGCGTGGCTGGAGAAAGAGTAGAGGTCACGATCGGGTCCAACGAAACTTGTGCTCACGAGGAAGACGAGTACTATGGATGCAACCATGTAACGGCTGAAGAAAATTCTGACTCTGAGCCTTCTGATGACGAGGTTCAGGAAGCCCCGAAGCAGCTTGAAGATGGTGTACAAACAACTGTGGACGAGCTTAAGGAACTGAATCTCGGAACTGACGAAGATCCGCGCCCCGTATACGTTAGCGCGCTGCTGAGTCAGGAAGAAAGAGAAGAATACATCAGAATCCTGAACGAGTATAAAGATGTCTTTGCATGGACGTATAAGGAAATGCCTGGCCTAGACCCCAAAGTCGCAGTGCACCACCTTGGTATTAAACACGAAGCACGTCCCGTCAAACAATCACAAAGGATGCTCCGCCCAGAACTTGCCGCTCGTGTTGAGGCAGAAGTAAACAAGTTGATCGAAGCCGGATTCATCAGAGAGGTTAAGTACCCTACCTGGATATCTAGCATCGTACCGGTCAAGAAGAAGAATGGCCAAATACGGGTTTGCGTGGACTTTCGGGATCTGAACAAAGCGTGCCCCAAGGATGATTTTCCGTTGCCTATCTTTGAGCTGATGGTTGACGCTACTACAGGACATGAAGCTCTATCTTTCATGGATGGATGCTCCGGGTATAATCAGATACGGATGTCGCCAAAAGATGAGGAATGTACAGCTTTTCGCACTCCGAAGGGTATATACTGTTACAAAGTGATGCCCTTTGGTTTGAAGAATGCAGGTGCTACATATCAACGAGCGATGCAAAATATCTTCGACGATATGCTGCACAAAAGAGTTGAATGTTATGTTGATGATTTGGTTGTGAAGACAAGGAAAAGAGCTGATCACTTGGAGGATCTCCGTGTTGTGTTCGAGAGGCTAAGGAAATACAACTTGAAGATGAATCCTCTCAAATGCGCGTTCGGAGTGACATCCGGAAAGTTCCTTGGCTTTGTGGTTCGTCATCGAGGCATTGAGGTGGACCCCGGAAAAATAGACGCTATCCAGAAGATGCCTCCTCCAAGGAATCTGAAGGAGCTGAGGAGTTTGCAAGGCAATCTCGCGTTCATAAGGAGATTCATATCTAACCTTGCCGGGAGATGCCAGCCATTCAACCATCTCATGAAGAAGGACTCCCCTTTCGAATGGGACGAAGGCTGCCAAAATGGATTTGAAAGCATAAAGAAGTACCTTCTGAACCCACCAGTGCTAGGAGCCCCGATACCCGGGAAACCCCTCGTACTGTATATCGCAGCGCAAGAACGTTCAATTGGCGCCCTGATGGCTCAGGAGAATGTTGAAGGTAAAGAAATGGCACTTTATTACCTGAGCAGAACCTTGACGGGAAGTGAATTAAAGTACTCTCCGGTTGAGAAGATCTGCTTAGCCTTGTTCTACGCTATTCAAAAGTTGAAGCACTATTTCGAAGCCTACTCTATTCGGCTCATCTCCCGTGCTGATCCAGTCAAGTTTGTGATGTCGAGACCGGTGCTTTCCGGAAGACTAGCAAAATGGTCCATCATCTTCAACCAGTATGAAATAATGTACGTGCCTCAAAAAGCTGTCAAAGGCCAGGCACTTGCCAATTTCCTTGCGGATCATCCTGTCCCTGCGGAATGGGAATTGTCTGAAGATCTGCCTGATGAAGACGTTCTATTCACAGAAGCTTTCCCACCATGGACAATGTTCTTTGACGGATCAGCACGAACCGATGGAGCGGGGGCAGGAGTCGTCTTCGTTTCTCCGGAGAGACAAGTTCTGACATACTCAATCGTGCTCGGAGAGCTATGCTCTAATAATGTTGCGGAATATCAAGCCTTGATAATCGGGCTTCAGATGGCTTTGGAAATGGGGATAACAGAAGTTGAGATCTACGGCGACTCTAAACTCGTCATCAACCAGCTTTTGAACACCTACGAAGTCAAGAAGGAAGACCTTGTGCCGCTTTCCCAACAAGCTGCAGAGCTGCTCAAACATTTCGAGAGTGTCACTCTAAATCACATTCCCAGGAATGACAACAGGATAGCAGACGCGTTGGCCAACTTAGCTACCACTTTAGCTTTGTCAGAAGGGGAGACAACAAATGTTCCTGTGTGCAACCGATGGATTTTACCGCATGCCACTGAATCAAATCATGAAGGCTCAAATGTCACATCCATCTCAGCTGCCGATGACGAAGATTGGAGGGTACCATTAGTTGACTACCTCAAATATGGAAAGTTGCCTGAAAACGCGCGTCATAAGGCGGAAGTGCGGAGAAGAGCATCAAGCTACGTCCTTTGTAGAGATACATTATATCGACGATCGCTTGAAGGGAATTACCAAAGATGTTTGAACGGTGAGGAAGCTATTGAAGCCATGACCGAAGCTCATTCAGGAGTCTGCGGAGCCCACCAATCCGGTCCAAAGTTGCACTTTCGAATTAAGCGGATGGGCTACTACTGGCCGACAATGGTGAAAGATTGCCTTGAATATGCGAAACGGTGCGAAGCTTGTCAAATACATGCCAACTTCATACACCAACCTCCGGAACCGCTTCATCCTACTGTCGCCTCTTGGCCATTTGATGCATGGGGTTTAGATGTCGTAGGGCCTATAACCCCCAAATCCTCAGCGGGTCACATGTACATTTTGGCGGCCACTGATTACTTCTCCAAATGGGCAGAGGCACTTCCCCTCAAAGAAGTGAAAAAAGAGACAGTGGTCGAATTCATTCGCACCAATCTCATCTTTAGGTACGGCGTGCCGCGATGCATTGTAACTGACAACGGGAAACCGTTCTATAATAAGTTGATGGATAAATTGTGTGCACAATTCGGCTTCAAACAGCATAACTCTTCGATGTACAACGCTGCGGCGAATGGCTTGGCAGAAGCGTTCAATAAGACCCTGTGCAACCTTCTGAAGAAGATAGTCTCGAAGTCAAAGAGGGATTGGCACGAAAAGGTTGGAGAAGCGCTCTGGGCATACAGAACGACACATCGAACGGCCACTCAAGCTACCCCTTATTCGCTCGTGTACGGGGTCGAAGCCGTGCTTCCGCTTGAAAGTCAGATTCCTTCATTGCGCATTGCGATCCAGGAGGGGCTTACTGCTGAAGATAATGCTCGTCTCAGACTCGAAGAATTGGAAGCTTTGGATGAAAAGAGATTAGAAGCTCAACAACAACTAGAATGCTACCAAGCTCGCATGACGAGGGCCTTCAACAAAAAGGTGCGCCCTCGAGCATTCCAAGTTGGAGACCTAGTGTTGGCGGTGCGAAGACCCATCACCATTCGGTGATGCCGCGACCTTCTGAAGAAGATAGTCTCGAAGTCAAAGAGGGATTGGCACGAAAAGGTTGGAGAAGCGCTCTGGGCATACAGAACGACACATCGAACGGCCACTCAAGCTACCCCTTATTCGCTCGTGTACGGGGTCGAAGCCGTGCTTCCGCTTGAAAGTCAGATTCCTTCATTGCGCATTGCGATCCAGGAGGGGCTTACTGCTGAAGATAATGCTCGTCTCAGACTCGAAGAATTGGAAGCTTTGGATGAAAAGAGATTAGAAGCTCAACAACAACTAGAATGCTACCAAGCTCGCATGACGAGGGCCTTCAACAAAAAGGTGCGCCCTCGAGCATTCCAAGTTGGAGACCTAGTGTTGGCGGTGCGAAGACCCATCACCATCACCCAACGCATGGGAAGTAAGTTCTCGTCAAAATGGGATGGCCCTTATGTCGTGAAAAAAGCATACACCAACGGTGCCTACAAGCTGGTGGATAAAGATGGCCTGCGAATCGGTCCCATCAACGGCAAGTTCCTGAAGAGATACTATCCATAAGAAGTTTGCTCCATGACGCACGAGCCTAAACTGCATGTCACTCCTGGCCCGCAAGAGTATAAAATGCGTACGGCGACCACCAATTGTAGTGTATGTGGTTAAACTACTAATCTACTCCACTGACGATATTTCATGTGGCTAAAATGTAGAAATATTTCACCTCGTCCAGGGTGGCTAAGCTTTGGATACTCCTGGCCCGCACGAGTATAAACTGTGTACGGCACCCCCTCAAAACAGTGTTATGTTTCCCGAACTACGTTATGACTTGATCCTCTTCGCAGGGGTACGTAGGCAGCTTGAAATTTGAAATTCAAGTTCAGTCAAATCTTAAAACAAACCAAAGGTTCCTGTCACCTTCATGTTCATTGGTTATGTTTGAATTTCAAACAAGTTCACGAAATTCTACATTTGAAACATGCGACAAAAATTCGTAATGTACACCAAGCATGAAGAAAAATGAAATTAAACTACAAGACTCAAAAGAACGGAGTTGAAGAAAAATGCATAATTTTATTCCACCAAAAGAGTTCTTACACATCAAAAGAAAGAACGACGTAGAAAGGAATAAAAAAGTGCTATAACAACTACATGATCAAGCAAAAGGATCAAAACGAGCAAAGTCCTGTTGAGATTCGGCAAAGATCTTCTCTGTCTCCTTCAAAGCCTCTACTTCCTTATCAGACGAGGCTCGAATTTCCTCAAGTTGAGAGACTTGTTTTTGTTTTTCGCTCACAGCCTTCTGAAGCACAGGCAAATCTTTTTCAACGGCTCGAAGTGATGAATCGACAAGTTCCTCTCTAGCACGTAACTCAGCTAGTTGTTTCTCTAACTCTTTCCGTTGCATGGCAAGTTGGAGTGCTTCGGTCTTCAAAAGGGCCATCTCCTCGGTGCGCTTGATTTCCCGACCCTCAACCTCAGAAAGTTCTTGTCTGGCGAGCAAAATCGATTTATCATGAGCCTCCTGCGTGGGCATCTGGCCGGTTTCCATCTTGATCTTCACATATTCTGAAGCACCATCAAACAGGAACTGCAGTCGACTCTCCAACGATGAGGTATCCATGAAGGCCCGTATCTCCTTGACCAAAGAATCGAAGTCGGGCTTCCTATCTAAAAACTTTTCCGGAGTCACGTTCACGGCCTTATCTCGTATCTGTCCCCAGAAGTAAGTAAGCATCATCTGTCGAGCATTGAACTTGACGACTTCGAAACTAAATTCCGATACTTCGGCGGGGGGTGGATTCTTAGGTGCTAGCTTAGACTTCTGCTGCATTCTCCTCGATGCTGGGTCTCGCAGCTGCAAAATTAAGGAATGTTGTTTTCAACATACAAGCCAAGGAGGGAGAAGGACGAGGAATCGTAATTCTTCTTCAATAAAGTGTTCATACCAGAAACAGGGGGAGTTTCGATCGCAGCTGGCAACTTGAAAAGGCTAACGCCGTTGACCGACTCCGTGCTCCCTTCGGAAACGATGTGGACTCCTTGCTCCAGACTCCCAAGCTGAAAAGCAGAAAATAGGGGAAGGATGGTTAAAACATGACATAAATGAAAAGAAGGAAATGCAAAATAATAGCATTACATATTGTGCTAAGTCTTCTAAGGGCATCGAGGAACTCGGGGCATCCTCAAAAAAGTCTGAATTGACATGAATATCGTCTAAGTCAAAAACCTTTGTTCCTTCATCATGTCGGGGTTGATCACTGGATCCACCGTTCGAGAGGGAGAGTGCTGATATGATTGTGTTTCCTTCTCCGGGGGCAAGGATAGACAAGGGCTTGATGGCTAGGGCATTGTCTGAACGCTGACGCTTCTTGGAAACTGTCACAGTCGAAGCAATGGTATGGTCAGGATTGAGGGGTGGAGTCTGGGGTGTAGCTTCTTTTTTATGGTCCTTAAAGCTCCCGGTAGAATTCTTTGACGTCTGGCCAAGTTTGACGACGATCTTTGTGTTCTTTCCAGTCGAGGCCTTCCAACACTTTGCCCACCAACCAACGTACGCTTTGGCAACCAACTGAGAAGATGATGAATCACCCGGAATGGTGAATTTGGCATTTGTCCCAAGTATGGTAGAGGATCTCCAAAGGCGAACTAGCTCGCTCAGCTCACATGTACGAATCTCCTTTTTCAGCATACCCGGGATGTCCTGGCAGAAACCATGTTGCCGGCTGAATCTGTGAGGGCTATAAGCTTCAACTATGTGGTCGGACCCGCTTCGAAAAGTCAGATAACTGGACCGAAGCGCCACAATGAGATCCTTGAAGGTGCTAGAAATGGTTAAATCGTCTGTCGCTGAAGATCGCTCAGGCATGGTTAGAGTCCGAAGCTTGGACGGATTGATCTTCAAAAATAAGTCACGAGCTTCTGTAAGATCAAAGGACAGAGCCATGTTCTCTCCTGAATATGATTCCATCTGTGGACCGCGCGGTTCATGTTTTGGAGGGAAGTAGGTGCCAAGGTAGCGTCCCATCCAGCTGTAGAGGAAATGAACGGGAAAGACTGCAGCGGATTGACTCAAGCTTTTGGAAGTAGAAATCTCTCGCAGACCCCGGTAGATGCTCATCAGTACAGGAATGGCCAAAGAAAAGCACGTCCCACGAGCCATCATGCTAGAAACCTTGAAAACTGAAGCTCGGATTTTGTTGACTCGGCGGTGGGGGAGCACGAACTTGCACAACCAGCATGCTATGAAGGCGGCAAGATAAGTCTCTGCCCGGGCCTGCTCCTCAACTTCTAACATCAGAAAAGGATCATCAAACTCCTTGGTGCGAGGTGAAGGGGGAACATCAACCTTCCCGGATGGATTGTGAGAAGATTTAGGCCTGGTCTGTCTCTTCCTGGTGGTGCGCAACGGAGGCTCGGCATATCTCAGGGGCCCTCTGAACCAAAACTCCACCCAATCAGAAATGGACACGCCGTCAGAATCTTTGGGAAGCCGGTGATAAGCCAGAAGTAGGTGTCTGCAGCTTTGAGGTATGGAAGGTGAGTGACCATCGATGCCCAACAAATCTTTGGCGGAAGGAATAGCTTCATCGTAGAACTCTCCTCGTATTGGTAATCCACAAAGTCCACGTACATCCCACAAAGAAATTGAGAGCTCCCCGACAGAAGTATGTAAGCTGTTGGTTGAAGGGCACCACAACTCCAAGAAGGCCTGGAAGACATTTCTGTTGCAAACGTACGTGAAAAGAGAGGCATGAACAGCATTGTGGATCTTGGCTCGATCAAGGGTCTCTGCATAGTGGCTCAAGATATCCTCGGTCCATTCCCAATAACCGTCATGGAAGGAAATTTCACCAAGTCTGGATGGTGGCATTTTCCATAAAGGGCTGCTGTGGTTGAGGTGATAGTTTGGAAGCTTGAATTCAGTTTGATGGCCATGATGGAGTGGGGACTTCAGCAAAAGGACTCGGGATTCGAAGGTGGCACCGGAGTATGGATTCGTGGCTTCCAGGGCTGTCTCAACGGTCCATTCTAAAAGATGTGAGGCCTTGTCGGATGAGCGCGTCTTGGAGTGATGGATACCTTTGACTGGTTCGTGGATTGGTAGAGCGGTGCTCTTGACCTTCGAATCATCCCTACGACCCTTAATGATAATGTGCGGGGACGGCTCACGACGATCTTCGACGTCCATGTCAGATGTTCTACCTGAAAAGCATCGAGATAAGTGAATCAAATTGGACGAGTCAAACGGAGAAGGAATAAATAAATTATTTATAATTTATTTAATGATTGAACAAATAATTGTTCATTAAAGCATGCTGCGACACTGTTACTTGAAGAGACGCCATGTGTTAAAATAATTTATGGCCCAAGTCATTAACTTGGTCTGGAAAGGATTAATTCAAATTGCTTATTATACTGGACCAAGTTATTTCTTAAAAAAAAAAAAAAAAAAAGTGTTCATTGAGAGAGATATTTTATCTTCTGACTTTGAGTCTTTGACCAAATGATGAAAAGGGGATTCCTATTTCTCTAGCTTTGGCGGAACTTGAAAGAAAGGAAGTTGGAAGGGAGCAACTCTATGCAGTGTGAATTGAAAACTTTTTTTCACCCAAGCCTCACACCTGCAGAAGCAGCAGATTATTAAGCCAAAAGATGAAAAAAAAAATTAAAAAAAAAAAAGTGAAACAAGGGCGAGAGAAACAACGTGAACTGGACAATGGCTATCCTCCAAACTTCGAGCAATTCTGAGCAGTAAGAAAACAGAGATACTATGCACCCAAAGCAAAGAAATCACGGCGTGGGAACGTGTTATGCTGCTGCTGCTGGGTCAGATTCAGGCTGATCAATATAGCTTTGAGGAAGTGTGATGCTTGAGGTGCTAATTCTGAAGTAAACCATCAGCCTTATATACGCGAAGGAGAGGACCTGATCAGTGGTGATTGCAAGACAAATTCGAATAATTTTCGCACAAAATCACGGCAAATTATTTATTGTCTCTGCTGTCAAGGAAGGTTTTCTATAAATTACCGTAACAGCGCCACAAACAAACCGTTCTTTGGAGGAGGCGCGATTTTCTGGAGAGGAATCCCCTGGTTTTCTGGGAAGGGAAATTCGAAACAAAAAAAAATATATCCCAACTTCTCCCTTCATCAAACAAATCATGGCGATTTACAGAAGATTTGCTCACAATACATTCACATCCAAAATGGGAACGTGATTCGGTGCCCCAATTTCGGCAATTAAAAAAAAAAAGAAAAAAAAGCTTCCACCGCTGCTACAATTCGGATTGCTCTGGCGCTGCGTAACCGCGTGAGGAATTCTTCAATTGGAGATGATGATTGCTTCCCAAAATTGGGCTTTCATATGGCCCAAAATTTAAAAAAAAAAAAAAAAAGAGTGATGAAGAAAAGAGATGCTGGGCCCTTATTCACGTTGGGCTAACAAATGAGAGTAGATGGGCATTTCAAATTTTCTATTTTGCAGCCAACAAAAACAAATTAAAAGCTTGGTCCAGCGAAGTAATTGGGCTCCGTTCATTTGGCCTATAAGAATGTGCCAACAAAATAAAAAAAATGAAAGAAGTGCTTCTCTCGGGTAGTTGTGCTACGAAATTGCCATGACCCTCAAATCAAAACGGGTCCGACACCAAGAAAATGAAAAGAAACGGTGGAGTACTTCAAGCCCGGCCTCGCGAAAGTTCGACGCTCGTTCCGAATCTTGAAGTGGGGGCATCTGTTGACATCGAAAATTCGAAAATAAATTATTAATTGGTGGCCCAATTAAATCGGCTATTAATTATTAATTTTGGTTCTAAGCCCACAATAAATTTGGGTTTAAATATTTAATTTGGGATAAGAATTATGGATTTATATTCTTATTCCTAAATTAATTAAATGGATTGAAAATGATCCATTAAAATAAAATAAAGCCCACTTCTTCAAAACGTGGACTTTAAATTCAGGCCCAAGCCCATGAAGCCCAAGTGAAGAACCGAAGGCTTATAAATAAAGGCTCCAAGGCTACAATCCACACAACCACAAGTCACAAATCACAACACACAAAAAATCATCAAGTTCTCAAGAGCAAAGACACTCTAGCTCTCAAGTCTTCGAGCTATTGTCACTTGCTACCTCGAAGTGCTGTCCGTGTAACGAGCCAACACTTTCAAGCAAATTCAACCAAGTTCTTCATTTGATTCGAGAATAAGCATCAAGCCCTCGAATCCACTATTCGAGAAGAATCAGAGGAATTACAGAATTCCAACGAAAATTTGTGTAAACAGATACATCAAAAGTGATAGAACCAAGTATATCCATCCAAAGCTCTTCAAGTATACGTAAGATCTTAAGAAGAGCAGAGAATATTCAATACGTCCAATCATGTGACAACTCAACAGATCTCTTTACAAAGTCGCTTCCCACTACAACTTTCAAGAAACATGTTCATGACATTGAAATGCGTCATCTCCGAGATCCATGAAAAGATCTCATCAATATCAACATCAGGGGGAGCCGGCGCAGCTGTACTCTTTTCCTTATTCGGGTTTTTGTCCCACTGAGTTTTTCCTGATAAGGTTTTTAATGAGGCAGCACCAAAGACGTATACAGATGAGACAATTACTCAGACATCTCAAGGGGGAGTGTTAAACAAAGTCAGCAATTGTGGCTACAAGCCACAAAGCTTGACATTATGAGATGCCAGAGCTTTCGATTTTCACATCCTTTAGACAGCTAATCATCATGAAGGAATTAGTTGTTAACGCGGTTAAGCAACCGCGTTTTTACATATATTCATATTGTAAACTTTTCCTATAAATAGGGCGCTATGTACGTTCATTTTATAAGTAGATTCAGAATACAATTTCTATTGTTTCTCTCAATAAAGAGTTCTCTCTTCAATATTTTCGTGTTGGTTCGCGTTATTGTGATTCTGTTTCGCAACATAAAGAAATTTTCTGACATATTTTCCCAGATCAAAAGCCGCAACAGTTTTTGCTGCTCCAATTTACCCTGAAATCAAAACTAAATTACGAAATTATTTTTGAAATAAACGTAATAATAATACTAAAGAAAATATTAAAATAAATTCAATAATAGACTCTTGTGGACATGCATTCCATATCAACCAACCTTGTTCCTCATCTACAACATTCATCTTGTAGAAAAACAAAAGCTACACCTTAAAAAAAAAGTATTTAGCTACATTATTAGTTTTAAAAACTCAAAACAAATTTCGGCTAGTTGTTTACCTTAAAAAAGGAAATTTTGCAGGGCCACGAGAAATTAACTAAGTTATTATTTTTTGTAATTTCTTATTGATCGGATTTAAATTAACATTTATCTCGATTATAATAATAGTATTATATGATATACGGATATTTCTAAAAATATTTTTTTCTTATATCAGACATTCATATCAAATAAAGCTTATGAACAAATTAAAATATAGATTTTAATTTGTGCGTATTTTGTATTTTATTATGTTTTTATCTTCGTATATGTGTCTATGCATCATAAAAAGTAAGATTTAGTTGGGACCCGCTTAAAAAGTCTAACAAAGTTTAGTATATGAGATCCATTAAAGAGGCCCATATCATAATTGAAATGTCGATTGTCCTATGTTGAGATAATGTTAACTCCAAATTTTAAATGTAAAATAGAAGGTTTTAATTGATAATTGGGCTATAGCTCGTAAGTTTACTAGTTTTTATGCACACCTCAAAATATGGGCTATAGCAGCTGTTGCCTAATCTGGCCTTTGGACTACTATTAAATTTAATAGGCTACATAATTTTTTATTTTATTTTTATATCACATTTTATTGGGTTAGGGTCATTCGAATATCTTGTGATCCAACCCGTTCCTATTAGACTAAAACTTTTTGGGTAGGCAACATAACTATTGGGGTACTTTAGGCGTCTAATTCGATCTCTAGTTTATTATTTATTTATTGGTAATTCGTCAAGTGCACCTAATTATCACAATTATAAATTAGTTCTGGAAAGGGAATACACAGTGGCTGTTGTGCTTCAGTAGGTCTGGCAAGGTCCCGAAGCGTTCTGTTCTGAGCCATATCCTAACTGTGATCACTGTCAGGCTTCTTGTCAGTAAGCTGTGCAACTGCAAACTCCCGCTCAGGATTAGTATCAGTTTTCAGCTTCAAACAATTCTGAACTTTCGCCAACTGCTGCTTGCTCACGAAGGTTCCTAAGCATAAGAAAAAGAAACAAAATTAGTTACCAATCCCCGGCAACGGCGCCAAAAATTGATGGGTGTCGAGGCCACCAATAATAAATCCCAAGTACCGAATATAATTAACTTGCAAATAGTGGTAAAAGGGGTCGATCCACGGGGATTGGACGATATCGTGACTCTTAATATGCCAAGGAACGAAAACAAATAATTAAAATGGGGTTTTTTTTAGATTTATGCTTAAACTAAAAATAAATTAAGTAAACAAACTACTGATTAGCTAAACTAAAATTGAGACTAAGAATTAACTAGGGTAAATTCAGTATATATCAAATAGCCGGGATTTTCCTACGCATGCATCAGACTATGATCACGGACAGGGTGATTAATTCCTCGTTAGGCTAGCTATAGTTACCAATTACCTTAGGCTCCCTCGTTTCTTCGTATTTTTAGAATAATCTAAAGAAACTCCTAAAGACTATTCCCTAACTAGCTAATAACCCTATCAGAAACTCCTTCAAAGATTCAATTAGCTAGTTGCTTTACGAGCTAAAGAAACACTAACCCTAACCGACTTAGTAGAAACTCCTACTTCGCCTAATTAGACCGTAATATTCCACAACACAAAATCAGCCGAACTTAACAACCTAGTGTTGATTGCTACTTCGTTAATTACCCGGTTAGACTCCACCAAATAAATTAACTAGCTGTATGTGTGTTGATAACTCTAGGATTCGTGCACTAATCAAAGAATTGAACAACACTCAATGACATGAAATCGGAAATAAAACGGATAACTTTGATTAATCAACCCAAAGAAATTGTCTCACAACATCTAAAGCATGCCTGGAAAATCCCAACTAAAAACGAATTAGAAATTCATAACGAAATTAAAAGACAAATACGAATAAGAAAACATAGTATTCAACGGAATAAGGAAAAGAGGAAATAAACTAGTTTTGGTGCTTGAATTCTCCTCCCAGGTCTACCGTGTGCTCCCTGTTTTTGTAGCTCCAAGAGAATAGCTGATAATCTCCCCACTACTCTCCTCCACGTTCCCATGTTTTTCCCACGTCCTTTTCATCAATTGGAACTTTAATTCTCCAAGTCATGCCAACTTTTGTAACTGAAGTGTAAAAACGTGTTGCCCCATCTTTCAAAGATTTTAATTCTCTTCATAAACCCAAGCTTTGGGAGTTGTGGACGTTTGGTTAGGCATAGGCTTGGGCTTATGTGAACTTGGACTCAGCATTGGTGGGTCTGCACTTTAGCCATTTAATTCCCAAAGCTTCTTTGCACGATTTGGGCCGAATCTTCTCCTCATGGAAGCCCAAACTCCTACTCCTCTACAGTTATCACACGTTTGCTGCTACAAAATTCCCAAAAATCTGCCATGAAGGTTTAAAGAACAACAATCAGCCAATTTCCAACATTAAACTAAATTTTCGGGGGCATAAACAACCATATAAGCAAAACACATTACTAAATATGCAACGTATCAAGTATATTGTTATTAGTTGAAGTAGTTTAATTAGAAACTTACAATTAATTGGACTGACTCCTTATTATATGACTAAACATAAGTAATCTAATTTATTTTGTTTTAGAAACAAACTAACTATTATTCATAATTAATAAACTCAAAAGATTAGTATTATTTTTAAGAAATTTACGATCGCGCGACATTATATTAAACAATATAATGTCAATTGTTGCGGAGATTGAGCATAAACAGAATTGAATAATAGTAAATTAATAACTAGCAAGTAGGCCGTTATAACTAGATTTATGAAATTAATAAAAGTATACGGCAGTGGCACTTTATGAAAAGAAATAGAGACGAGGTGGTGTATATGCCAATAGGAAACCAAACCTAATTTATAAAAGCTATAGTATAGAGTATATTCTAAAAGGGAACTTTTAATATTGAAAATATAAAAAATATAATTTATATATAAGTTAAAATAGTATACGTATATCATTAATTGGCTCCATTTTGAAATAGACTTTAGATTGAATTTTAAATTATATTTGTACAAGAATCCCAACTTGTAGACTCATAGTCAAGGCTGCAAACAAGCCGAGCCATCTTGCGAGCTTCGCGAGCCGATTTCAAACTGACTCGGCTTGAAATCGTGGATGGACGAGTTCAATCCGAGCCCTGACGATCCCGAGTCCACCATCGAGTCAATCTCGATCTTGTTGTGCCTAGGCTCTAGGCTTTTTTTTTTATTTTATATATATATATATATATATATGTATATTAGATTTTATATCATATACAAATATTTATTTATATTATATATACATACAACATATATATAATATATAATTAATTTGTAATATATTATCTATACATATAATATATTTAATTAATTACATATAGTCCAAACTCCAAACTCTAATATTATGTTATGTAAATTTATATATCACATAGTTTATTACATATATATATACATATATCTAAAAATCTTAAAAATGCATGATTTACCAATGCATATAGTATATTTTTTTATAATGTATTTTATATGTTTATCACTTTGTGTCTCAAATGCTATGGCTTATGGTACTAATATGTTTTTGATAATTATATAATTTACTAACATGTATGAACTCCAAACTCTAATATTAAGTTATGTACATTTATATATATATATATATAAATCTTAAAAATATATGATTTATCAATGCATATAGTATATTTTTGATAATGTATTTTATATGTTTATAACTTTGTGTCTCAAATGCTATGGCTTATGGTACTAACATTTTGATAATTATAAAATTTACTAACATGTATGATACCAACTACTATGGTTTAATGAGATAATATGTAATAACTAATTATGCATCATATATTATAATAAAATATGTATGTGTATTAATAATGAGGTTTAATCTCTTAATATATTTTATAAATTTTCTGGCATCAAGCCCGATTTCGAGTTTGTCCCGACGAGCCTTATCAAGCCAAGTCGAGTCAATCCCGAGCTAGGGGCGAGCCGAGTTCAAGCCGCCAAATGCCAAGCTCGGCGAGCTCGATCCCGAGCTCAAGCCAGGTAAAAAAAAAAAATCAATCTCAATCTCAAGCCTGATTATTTAAGCCAAACTCGGCTCGACTCGTTTGCAACCCTACTCATAGTGTGATAGAATTGGCTTCTGAGCAGCTCGTTAACGGTGAGAGTTAAGTGTTATGTGAAACAAAGTGTTATGTATATAAAAATCACCTCTTGAAGCTACGACACAAAGTGCTACATATAGTGGCGGAGTCAGAAATTTTATTGAGGGGGGTCGATCAAATCATAACACTATATTGACCCTTACTAGTATTAATTTTAACTTTGGTGAGGGGGGTCAATAATGAAAAATTCCTTAAAATTACTACATGAATCCATATATCTATATAATAAATAAAAAAAAAAAAAAAGAATTTGAGGGGGTCAATTGTACCCCCTCAAATACATGTGGCTCCGCCACTGGCTACATATATGGAACTACCTTTTGATCTCATACGAGTCATTTCTAGAGTCTCAACACATATCGGTCGATCATGGGCCATGTTACATTGCAACGTGGATGCCGCAATTTTGTAGGAGAGGTGCAGGTTGGTAATGTATTATGTTACGCCGTGTTGATGACGTCACGATTCTAAAAGGAGAATGGTTGTAATATCTATATCCCACATTGAAAAAATTATAAGAAATAAACTTTGTAGCATTTGTTTATGTTCAATTGTATATTATATTTGGTTGGCTCAAAACTATTTTGGCGAGTTGCATCAAACAAATTCGCGGGCCTAGTTTGATACATAAACTTATAAAAGAAATTTCCATCAATAAAAACGGCGAGAAAAGAAATGATTGAAGTCCGAATATTGGAAAAGGAAATTCAAAAAAGACATATTAAGTTTTAATTTTATTAGAAAATAGAAAATTTTCAAAAAAAAATCCATCATGAAAAATTGCCAAAAAAAAAAAAAAAAATGGCAGGAGAAAAAAAAAAAGATTGAAGTCACATTTCATGATAAGAAGGTTTCTATGGATGAGCTTAAAAAATTGATTAATTCAACGTTAACTTTAACGGTTGGATGTATTTTTTATTTAGTCCTTAATAAAATTTTCGGAAGGTATAATAATTAATATTTTGGTGTCGTTCTTATACAATATAGATAATACAAATGTAAACCTACACACAACATAATAGTTATATGTACATGTTTTTAAAATTAACTATATAAGAATTGAGAAGTATATAAGTATCAGGAGGAGTTTACTTCACTTTTTATGATGATTTTTGTTCGGGCTATTCAAACTAGTAAACAATTGATTCTCTAAATAGCACAATGTTTACTTTTACATTTTAAATGAGCTGTTATTTAACTTGAAAAATAGAGTTGTTTACTTCACAATCTACAAACCATCAAAATAGATAGAAAAGTCGAAATTATCCTTCCCAATTATTTTCTCTATACTTATACACAAGTGTACATAGTAAGTGGATAAATTTTGAATAATTACTAATGAATTCTTTCTTTATGATCAAAATTTCCAAATATTCGAAAGTCACAACTCTATTAAGAATTTTAAATAATAATGGTGTGTCATGTAATCTATATAAATAAATAAATAAATATATATATATATATATATAATATTAAAAATTTTAAAATGGAACAGAAGTTCTTTGTGGAAATCCGTCATGTTGTTATAATTTTAAAGTGATGAGTGTAATATCCAGTAAAGTTAGAATTTTAATTTTAAAAAGATAATTATAAGATTTGTTCTTAGTTGATTCATTCAAAATTTCAAATTCAAAAAAAAAAAAAATGATTTCTCCCAATTTTGGGAATAGAATTTTAGGGCCGAAAAAAAAAAAAAAAAAAAAAACCTTGAACTCATAAGAAAGATTTTTATTTTTATTTGTATTTTTTTATTTTTTTTTAAATATTAATATTGGTTCCCCAACTACCCCAATAAGACTTGAACCGATGATGGTTAAAGACATGCAAATAAGATTTTTTTTTTTTTAAGTTGAAAAATTATAGAAATAATTTGTTAAACAATTGAGGAAAAGAAAAAAAAAAGGGAGGCAATCTTTCTAAATTAGTCCAGTCACCGAAAAATGGGGAAGGAATTTGTGAAAGAAAATGATTAGTTTCTGGACATGGATTTACAGATTAAAAAGAGGGAATGGCATGTGACGTAAATTCAATCATCTTAATGACAGAATGATAATATTTTGGAGCAATAAATATAATATGTTAGCTAAGCCATACTTTTTTGGTACGTTAAAATGCCTACCCACAAACCATAGTAATACAAGGCTGGATGGTTTAGACCGGGCTCTAATAATACCGAAGTAAACATTATTAATTGTAAGTTAAAATTCCTTACCATAAGTTAAATACCCTAGTAAATGAGCCCTCAACATTCAACAATATAAGGCACCCACAATAGAATTTTTAGAGATACCTAACAAATGAGCCTTAGTTAGAGAGGAAGAGACGGAATTGTGACAAATACTAAAAATATAAATTCTTCTTTTAAAAAAAAATATTAAGACTTTATCGCATATAAATATACTAGTATGAGGGCACCGCGCCAGGCGCGGTAAGTGCCCGGTTAAGTGATCAGCTGAAATAATGGCAAATTCTATCGGGTTGGAGATGAATAAAAATATATAATTATAAGAAAATATTTAAAAATAGAATTTTCTTAGTTCTTAAATAAATCACTAAAGTTGATATAAAAATAAATAAAGGGATCACAATTCACAATCAAGCATGAATCTACACCAATTTGTAAGTAATCAAGAAAAAAACGAGACAATTAGACAACAATAATAATGTGCCCCGAGGTAAAAGCTCAAATATGATATAACCCTGGATAAATAAAATAAAATTAAATCAAATCCTGATGAAACTGGACAATAAATTCCAACGGATTGACAAGATTTTACATTCTTGTCAATACAAAAGAAGTGACCTAAAGGGTGAGCTAAATTGGAATAAGCCCTTAAAAGAATTATCACCTATTATGCACATTAAGAGTGGCCTCTTCCTCTCACGTGTTTCGCCTAACAAAATTATAGGAAAAAAAAAAAAAAGAAAAATTACCAAAAATACAAACTACCTGGAAGATTACATTTCAATAGTTACACATCAGAATATAACGTCCTAATAGCTAAAGGTATTGGATCTTCATGTTCAAGACGAATCACTCTATCACAAATTGATCAGGCACTTGGAAAGTAGACCCAATCAAGCCCAGTACTGTCCACTGAAATTCATCCAGGATGTTCAGGATGATATTGGTTCAAGATATTGTGACCAACAATGTCTTAAAGCTTCTGTTGTAGTGACCTATTAGTGCACTGAGGGCTGAGCATTGCAGAAGAGATGAAGGTCAAATGGTGTGAAAAAACACACAAGCATAAAGAAAACATCGTTAATGATATATTATAAGAACAAAACTCTTTAAAAAAATACCCCATCTGCTGTATGTCACAGCCTAAAAATTGGCTAAACTTCAAAATATTATTTCCCGATTTGAGTGTTATTTCTTGCATCCCCAAAGTTTTCTCTATGGCAACATAGAACGCTAATTTCATCTGAATGGTGAAAAATAACCTAATTAGCCACAACTACTTTGTTGAATATGCTAACTGACTGCTTTTGTTTCCTTTTAGTTTCAAAAGTTGTGAAATCTGGTACTTGCAGCAGCTCTAGATTTATTTATCACTGTAACAGGTTTATTAACTATAGACTTGCAAAGAAATGTGGGAGCTACTTCTTTACGTTGACTTCCAATTAAATTAAATTTCAATTCAAATGCAGGATGCAATATGCTTTTAGACCATGTTAAAGTATGTGCTCGGCGTGTGAGTTAGGTTGAGAACATATTTCAACATAATTTACTGCACACACATTTCTTAATTGGAGATAGCATTTAACAGCTTTCTTACACAACCGTTTTAAACTCTCATCACAAAGTGTATAGACACATACCATGTGTTGTGGCATGCCCCTTATGTTAAATCTGGGTCCCGTCTCTAAATTGAAAACACAAATTATTTAGACTTGCATAAATGCACACCTCAAAAATAGCAAATTTATAACAAAAATAATGAGTCAAAGATAAAAAATGTAAAAAAATATATTGCACCACGAGGAAAACAATAAATTGAATACAATGATATCTTTAGAATTACTCCAAACAAACTTAAACCCAAAAGAGAAAAAACACAAACTTAAAATATTTATAACACCTCTAAGCCAATCCACAACAGAATATACATACTATGTAGATACTGTTCGATTCAACCTAATTTTTCTTGGTATCCTTATTGAACTAACTGACAAGTAATTGTATAATGGTGTACTTTTTGTCAACATAGGAAATACAACCCGCTATTATACATCTAGTTCATCGGTTCTGAATCTATCACTCAAATTTCTGACAATTTTTAAGAGAAATAACTTGATTAACCTAAAATGTTGTAAACTCCTGTGTGAAGGTCATAATAATGAACTGTGAGCAGGTGCATAAGTTCTCTTCCATTCATTTTTTTCTTTTTATTTTTCAACAAAAAAACTTTATGTTTCTAATATGTCAGAAAGTAGATATACAGATTTTCAAGTAGCAAACTTCAATTTGACCGATCGAAAGTGTCCACTACAGTATAGAAGTCAAAATTATGATATACATACTACTAAACTCATGTTAACTGAAAAAATTCAAAAGACAAATTTATTCAATAGATTTGTAATGAGAGGTGATAATAATAATTATTATTATGCACAAATAAAATTTGAAGCATCCACAATAAATTGAAAAGGACATGGGTCTTTACCACAAACAATTGTTCTAAGGATGTGCAAAATTTCTGCACATTGTCCACCCTCAAAGCTTCCATAAAGACACTGCCAAAAACATTGTGATTAATCAATACAAAGTACCTTGATATTCATTTGTAGGCAGGTGTAAAATGTAAGCCTAATAAAAAATTCCAATTACTGAACAGCCCATGCTCGAGACTACAGAACCAAAAAGAAAAGGAAAGAATAATTGAAATTGAAAAAATAATTGCCTAATTTGATGGTGAAACGTATCTAAGCTCTCAATTACACCTTGATAAACTCTATTAAAAATTCCCCAATTAAAACCCAAATACCATACGTGCAAAACTTGTAGAGAAGAGAGGTTGCAGGAAAATTCATGTAAACTGAGGTGGATTACTGCCCACGAGAACACAACAACAAGAAATATTCCACGAAGAAGACACGTGAATGGAGGCTTGATGAAGAACACGTCTGTAGTCGGCGCAAACTTACACGAAGATAAAAAGTGAACTCTGGCAAAATAAACTCGAATCTGTGAACTCAAGGGCATAAATCCAGTGTGATTGGGGGAAAATTTTCAATTGTAAGCTTCCTCCGGTGACGATGAACGGGATGGCCTGGAATAACCTGATACTGGATACAGAGACAGAAGGGGAACAATTTTCCTCTCTGACGAAAAGATTTGGCTGAAACAAAACGAAGGAAGAAACACGGTGTCATGCTAAAAGGCGCGGATCACATGTGGGACGCAGAGATTTTGCAATTGTGGGCCTGGTCAAATACAATTTTGACTTTATGGCTCTTATATATAAGTTAAATTAAATAATATAACGTGGAGTCCAGTTGGAATATTGTTTAAACAATTCAGAAAAGACAAAATGTTAACAATAATTTCATTTTAATTACACGTGTAATTTAATATCCCACACGTGTGTGACCATGCTGTACTGCTGTAGTCAGTAGTGTGTTACTGACTTTTTTTTTTTTTTTTGAAACAAGTGTGTTACTGACTTACTGTGCCTATTTCGGCAAGAAAGCCCAAATAATAATAATAATAATAATGGTCATAAACAATAATTGGGCACAACATAAAAAAATTTGATATCACTCTCCTATAAAAAAAAATATATAAATATTAATTTTCTAATTTAAATTTGTAATTTGATTTCACTCTTCATTTTTGACAAAATTTTCAAAATAGCCTTGAAGAACCATGAAATGACATAACACATCACTCTTCCCTCCTACACAAACCATTTTGTTAACATAATACCTCATATAAACGATTTTATATTTTTATGTTGAATGCTAATACTTCAAAATATAATTTTCATACTTCATATGTAAAACTTAATATATATATAAATATATTTTTTGTGTAGGTGGATGGTCGGGTATAAATTAATTGTTGAATTATATTTTGAAGTATTAATTAGAAACTATAGAATATCCAAATTATAAAACAGAATATTAAAATTATAAAATAGAGTATCCAACTTATAAAATAGAGTATTATAAAGTTTTTGAATTATAAAACAGAGTATCCAAATTATAAAATAGAGTATCCAGATTTAAAAGTGGAGTATTATTTGTAAAAGTTAAAGTACTCAGGTTTAAAATTGAAGTACAATAAGAAAAAATAAAGAAAAAGAAAAGAAAAAAATAGTATTGTTCGGAAAAGTCAAAGTACTTACATTTTAAAGGAGAGTATTATTCATAAAATTTAAAGTATCTAAATTAATAACGGATAATTAATAAACACTCCCTTATAAGACTCAAGACTTTTGCTAAACCCCCTGGTTTGAAATTCTCTTATTTTAGATCCCCAATACACAACATTTTTTTCCTAAACCCCCTAAAACACGTAAAATTACTAAACTACCCATGATAAATTAGAAAAATAACAAGTCATATCCCATCTTCATCGTTCTCTCTTACTTCCCCAACCTCTGTACCAATAGTGTTTAGACCGAAATCTAATGTTGAAGAAGAAGAAGATGAGAGAAGAGGAAGAAATCGTTGCGCCAGACGAGCGTACCTACGTTGTTGAAGAAGAAGATGAGAGAACAAGAAGGAGTCTGCGTCTTCCACCATACCAAAATTAATTTCAGGTATTTTCTGTAACCATTCTGATTCGATATTTTTAAGTTCAAATTTGTTGATAAATTTTTGCAAATTTGAGATTTTTATATATATGTGAATAAATTTCTGCAAATTGGAGATTTCTAAATATATACTATTTGAAATTTATATATATACTTAAAAGAATTTTATTTGCTATGAGATTTGAGATTTTCCATATATTTTTGTGAATATCCAAAGAGACTTTGAAATTTCTTGTATATATGTGAAGAAATTTTTGCGATTTGTAATTTTTGCATATATCTGAAAATTTTTACGATTTGGGAATTTAAGCATATATCTCAACAGATTTGGTTGGGTGATCTGATATTGAATCTAAAATTATTAACTGTTTTGAGTATTTTAGTTGGTTTGTTGAACAATAACTCTATCCATTACCTGTGTTTTGGGCATTTTATCAATTATACCGCTAATTTATTTGAGTTTTTTGCTATGCGATTTGAAATTTCTCATATATCTAAAGAGAATTTTGCTTGAAATTTGATATTTAAGATTTTTGGAAAATAATTATTTGATATTTATGAGATTTCTGCATATATCTATATATATTTCTGCATAAACTGACTATGAGATTTCTGCATATACGTAAAATCCCACAGTCAGTTTATGCAGAGATATATACAAATATATATTTGAGATATATACAAATATATATATCTGAATATATTTTTGTATAAACTAATTTGTATATATTTCTACATAAACTTACTGTAAGATTTCTGTATATATCTAAATATATCTCTGAACCAACTAATTATGAAATTTCTGCATATATCTGAATATATTTTTCTATAAACTGAATGATTATCTGCTGCTGTATTTTTTTTCATAAATAAATTTTAATCTGTAATGATTTGTTTTCTCACAGAAAACTGAAGAGTGATCAAGGTTCTGGAGAATGCAAGACCATTTTATGATGATGAACCAAGTTACACAATCCGTTTTTGAATTACAGTATTTTAGTTTGATATTTATGTTTTATTTTCTTCGATTCTGGTTGTATAATGATGGGTTAAATATTCGTAATTAAAAGCAAACTTTGTAGAGTGATGGGTTAAATATTCATAATTAAAAGCAAACTTTGCAGAGTGATAGGTTAAATATTCGTAATTAAAAGCATACTTTGTAGAGTAATGGGTTAAATATTCTTAATTAAAAACAGACTTTGTTGAGTGATGAGTTAAAAATGCATAATTAAAGGCAGACTTTGTCCAGTAAAAGTTTAAAAATGTGTACTTAAAGGCAGGCTTTGTCCAGTGAAATCTTAAAAATGCGTAATTAAAGACAGGATTTGTCAAGTGAAAGTTTAAAAATGCGTAATTAAAGACAAACTTTGCCTATTGAAAGGTTAAAAATGCGTAATTAAATGCAGACTTTGTCCAGTGAAAGGTTAAAAATGCGTAATAAAAGACAAACTTTGTGCAGTAAAAGGTTAAAAATGCGTAATTAAAGGCAGACTTTGTCCAGTGAAATCTTAAAAATGCGTAATTAAAGGCAGACTTGTCCAATGAAAGGTTATTAGGCAGACTTTGTCCAGTGAAACATTAAAAATGCGTAATTAAAATCAGACTTTGTCCAGTGAAAGGTTAAAAATGTGTAATTAAAGGCAGACTTTATCCAGTAAAACGTAAAAAATGCGTAATTAAATGCAGACTTTATCGAGTGAAACGTTAAAAATGCGTAATTAAAAGCAGACTTTGTCGAGTGAAACGTTAAAAAACGTAATTAAAGACAGACTTTGTCCAGTGCAACGTTAAAAATGCATAATTAAATACAAACTTTGTCGAGTGAAACGTTAAAAATGCGTAATTAAAGGCAGACTTTGTCTAGTGAAACGTTAAAAATGCATAATTAAAGCCAGACTTTGTCCAGTGAAAGGTTAAAAATGTGTAATTAAAGACAGACTTTGTACAGTAAAACGTAAAAAATGCATAATTAAATGCAGACTTTATCTAGTGAAATGTTAAAAATGCGTAATTAAAAACAGACTTTGTCGAGTGAAACGTTAAAAATGCGTAATTAAAGGCATTGTCCAGTGCAACGTTAAAAATGCGTCATTAAATGCAGATCTTGTCGAGTGAAACGTTAAAAATGCATAATTAAAGGCAGACTTTGTCCGGTGAAACGTTAAAAATGCGTAATTAAAGGCAGACTTTGTCCAGTAAAACGTAAAAAATGCGTAATTAAATGCAGACTTAGTCTAGTGAAACGTTAAAAATGCGTAATTAAAAGCAGACTTTATCCAGTGAAACGTTAAAAATGCTTAATTAAAGGCAGACTTTGTCAAGTGAAACGTAATTAAATGCAGACTTTGTCTAGTGAAACGTTAAAAATGCATAATTAAAGACAAACTTTGTCCAGTGAAACGTTAAAAAGTTACCATTACATATTGTGAATCTTAATTACGTATAAACAATGATACTCAATATTGAGTTATATGTTGTGGACACTTATGTTATTCCACAATGTTATTGAATCTTAACCACAACATTACAATAATGAGACTCAAGATTTATTGAATCATGACCACAACATTACAACATTCCAATAATGATACCCAAGATTTATTGAATCATGACCACAACATTACAATAATGATACTCAAGATTTATTGAATCATTATTGTAATGTTGTGGTCAAGATTCAATAACATTTTGATACTGAAGATTTAACGTTTCACTGGACAAAGTCTGCCTTTAACCACAACATTACAATAATGATACTCAAGATTTATTGAATAATGACCACAAAGTCTGCATTTAATTACGCATTTTTAACGTTTCACTGGACAAAGTCTGTCTTTAATTATGCATTTTTAACCTTTCACTAGACAAAATCTGTCTTTAATTACGCATTTTTAACCTTTCACTGGACAAAGTCTGTCTTTAATTACGCATTTTTAACCTTTCACTGGACAAAGTCTTCCTTTAATTATGCATTTTTAACGTTTCACTTGACAAAGTCTGCCTTTAGTTACGCATTTTTAACGTTTCACTCGACAAAGTCTACATTTAATTACGCATTTTTTACGTTTTACTGGACAAAGTCTGCCTTTAATTACACATTTTTAACATTTCACTAGACAAAGTCTGCCTTTAATTATGCATTTTTAACTTTTCACTCGACAAAGTCTGTATTTAATTACGCATTTTTAACGTTGCACTGGACAAAGTTTGCCTTTAATTACGCATTTTTAACGTTTCACTCGACAAAGTTTACCTTTAATTACGCATTTTTAACGTTGCACTGGACAAAATCTGACTTTAATTACGCATTTTTAAGCTTTCACTGGACAAGGTCTGACTTTAATTACGCATTTTTAACCTTTCACTGGACAAAGTCTGCCTTTAATTACTCATTTTTAAGCTTTCACTAGACAAAGTCTGACTTTAATTACGCATTTTTAACCTTTCACTGGACAAAGTCTGCCTTTAATTACTCATTTTTAACCTTTCACTGGACAAAACCTGCCTTTAATTACGCATTTTTAACTTTTCACTGAACAAAATCTGCATTTAATTACGCATTTTTAAGATTTCACTGGACAAAGTCTGCATTTAATTACGCATTTTTAACTTTTCACTGAACAAAATCTGCCTTTAATTACCCATTTTTAAGATTTAACTGGACAAAGTTTGCCTTTAATTACGCATTTTTAAACTTTCACTGGACAAAGTCTGACTTTAATTATGTATATTTAAGATTTCACTGGACAAAACCTGCATTTAATTACACATTTTTAAACTTTTACTGGTCATGCATCCTCCAGAAGCTCGATCACTCTTCAATTTTCTGTAAGAAAACAAATCATTACAATAGGTGATTATAATTTATTTATGAGAACAAATACAACAACAAATCATCAGTCAATTTATACAAAAATATATTTAGATATATGCAGAAATCCCACAATCAGTTTATGTAGAGATATATTTAGATATATACAGAAATCTCACAGTCAGTTTATGCTGAAATATATATAAATTAGTTTATACAAAAATATATTCATATATATATATCAAATACCTCAAATATATATATTTGTATATATCTCTACATACACTGTGGGATTTTACGTATATGTAGAAATCTCAAAGTCAGATTATGCAGAAATATGTACAAATATATTTTAGAAATCTCAAATTGGATAGAGTGATTGTTCAAACCAACTAAAATACTTAAAACAGATAATAACTTTAGATTCAACACCAGATTACCCAACTAAAAATAATTGCAAATTTAGTAGTACATATCAAGTCTATTGCGATATATGCAGAAATTTCAAATCGCAAAAATCACAAATCACAAAAATTTCTTCATACATATATATAAAAATCTCAAATCTCTTAGCTACCAAAAAAATATCTTCGGATATTCACAAAAATACATGAAGAAATCAAATTTGCAGAAATTTATTCACATATATGTAGAATTCTCAACTTTACAGAAGTTTTTACAAATTTGAACCCAAAAATTTCGAATTAGAAAGGTTATAAAAATACCTGAAATTAAACTTAAATGTATTGACTTCTTCTTTTTCTTCTTCAACGACGATGAGTTGAGCTGGTTGCCACTGGTGGTCGGATTCCAAAATCGATGAGTAAAGAAAATGGAGAAATAAAAAGGGAGATGATAAAGAGATTTGAGATTGGAAGAAGTGAAAATGGTGTGGTTGTAGTAAAAAAATAAGGGCAAAACGGATTTTTTAGGGCTTTGGGGGGTTTACAAAAAATAAGATGTATATTGGTGATGTAAAACATACTTTTTTCAAATTAGGGGGTTTAGGATAACTTTTGAACATATTTGGTCCTCTTTATTAATTGCCCCAATTAATAATTGGTCATAAACATTAAAGTATTTATATTTAAAAATAGAGTATTATTTGTAAAAGTTAAATTTCTCAAATTTAAAATTGAAGTATGAAAAGAGAAAAAGAAGTAAGTAACGGTATTGGAGTTAATTTAGGTGAGTGAGGAGTGAAATCAAATTATAAATTTAAATTGGGGAGTTAGTATAGATTTTTTTTACATGAAGGGAGTAAACTAAATGATTTCCAAATATAAGGGAGTTATTAATTATGCCACATTTAATTGGGTAATGTGTGTAACAAAACCTACCTATTCAAAAACCATATTATTAGTTTTTCTCTTTCAATCTAACTGAAAATCATAGAAAAATAACATTTTCTACAAAATACAACATATGTTAATTTACTTAATGCAACTCAAAATTATTATATTACATTTTAGTTGTTACCAATGTCTTTAAGTGATATCAAAATAGAAAATACAACCATGTTATAAAAAAAAAAAAAAAAAAAAAAAAAAAAAAAAAAAAAAAAAAAAAAAAACTCTATTTGTATTAATAAACCTCCACCACTGATTTCTTTTAAAAAAAAAAAATTTAAACACCGCCTGGATAGAGAATTCGAACTTAAAATAAGTTCCTTGAAAAAAAACTTTTAACCAATAAAATGATTTATGAATTGATTAATATGGAAAATGCAGCTTGTTGAAATTTTGATATAACAAGTAAATTGTATTTTATAATATTAATTAAATAAATAATAGAAGTGAAAATATGTAAGATAAATATGAATATTTGTTACCTTAAGATTTGGTGTAAGTACTGGAGATGTACTAAAACACCAACACTTTAATATTTGTTTGGGAGGAAGATCATCACAGGCGTTTGAGCCTCAGAAACTGAGTTTCCTTAAGAGCATGAGTTCTTCCAACTAGGATAACACCAGGGGGTGGGAATGCAGTAAGAATGCAACGATGGCGTGAAGAATGCAGAGCTTGGGAAGACAAAAATGGAGGAAAGATGCCCAGTTCTATGTATGCAGTATCTTTTGGGGGAGATGACTTAGGGAATGTAAATGTGAATCCCATATTTATATGTTAGGGGCAATGGTGTTTTGGGTAATCTGATCAAGTGGTCCCAAAACACAGTGCTGCCCTAGACACGTGGCAGTGTGTGGTGGTATGAGAGTGACATCTCTGAGATATACCTTCGTACGGGTGGTAATGGATGTCAGGGATTGGTGTGCGCACTACCTGTGTATGTCAGAGGCAGTTGTACAACAACCGTATGAGCGCTAGGTTACCCAGAGAGGGTTGCGTGGGCATAAGGACGCTTGAAGGTGCGTCTAAGGGGTGACCTGACCCGAGCGATGGGATGCTCGAGGGAGAGGATTCCCCAGATTGGCTTGTCCGAGCGTTGGGACGCTCGGGTGAAGCTTCGGCCACGAGGTCGCTCATACCCTCGAGAGAGGCCCCGAGGTCTGCTGAGGGGGACCCTGGTGGATGAGGTATGTTTTGATGATCACGTGAGCGCTGCGAAGGATGCGAGCATCAGGATGGTCTCGAGCGTGGAACAAGCAAGGGAGTGTCCTGTGCCTGCGACGCGAGTCTTGAGTTGTGATTGTCCCTGCGAGGCAATATTGCGAGCGTCGGGCGAGACTGGGAGAGGGATTCCTACGCTCGAAGGATGCACTCCGGCAGGCGGGCCTTAGGCAGTAAGGCTGTAGGCAGATGAACTGGATCCGCTATTGCGAACCCATCTTCACGAGCGTCCAAGCCCAAGTGTTCCAGATTGATCTGGCTGAGCCGTCCAGATATCGACACGTATACGGTGATGATCCGAGCGTGATTTGAACCCATCAGAATCATTGTTACGTAATTATCACATTAAACTTATCTTTATATTTATGTCTTTTCTCTCTCTAATATTAGTAATATGTCAAGAAAATTGGTACTTGTGTTTTAGAAAACGATTATCAAGCGTTAGTATTAATGCCCGACAAATTTGTTTGGGCTCTTGCAATATCAACATATTTTAAGTAATAATTAAAATAAATATTACAAAGAAAAGGCAACTATTTTTTGCAAACTCAATAACATTCTTGCAACTATTTGTCAAGTCCATTATTTGTATCCAACACTTATATTGTATAATTTTTTAAATATGTTTGATGTAATAAATTAAAAAATAATAATTTTGTTTGTATATGTATCATATCGTGTCAGTATCCCAAATGGCTTCGAATCTCCTTGTAGCACCCGGAACGCCAGGCACCACATCCCCCGCACTATAGCTCCAATCCACATATGAAATGGACTATCCATACATGAATCGAAGCTACAGCGAACGGGAGACAATAAAATGACTCAAGGCTAGGCGGGTACCCTCAATTTAAAACCAACCATCAATCCAATCAGAGTAAACATAAGCGGAAGCAATAACATTTATTAGATACGTATAGGTACCATATTTATTTATTTACTTATAGGTACCAACGATCACATTGTCAATACAATATCATTCTTCAACCATATAGATAACAGGGCTATACAAAATATTCCAAATAGCTATACATGAACAAAATGTGGAATGAAGTGTGCTAGACCCAAATTTAAAGACCAAAAGACTCTAAATCCCCGCCTAGCATGCCCTGCAAAACACTGAAAAATTGAGGTGTCAGTCCAACTCGGACTGAGCGAGGGGTATAAATAAATATAAGCGCAAAGACATGCAAGTTATAGCCTCGGGTAATACTTTTGGAAATCAATACAATTTAATAGGTTAAAAGATACTATCGCCCGAGATTACAACTATTTCAATTTCAATTCTATCAATTCAATTCAATCAATAGTGGCCCGGCGAGTGGGGCAATTCTCCAACCTTACACCGATTGTGTACAATCAATCAATCAATTATTAAGTGATTAGGTGATCAAGCAATTCATTAATGTGCACAATTAGCAGTTTCAATAACGCCTTCTTCCTCCGGGTGATAGTGGGATTGCAAGGCCCCACTATCCAATCAGTCTGGGCAGAGGGTACATGAATCCCTAAGCCCGGAACTCCTTCCTCCCCTAATCTCCTAGGGGGTTCAGGGGTCATCCCAATATGGTGAGGATAGCTCTCGAGTTACCCGTCAGCCCGTGCTTTCCCGGTTGGCTCGAGTCACTACCCTCGGGCCCACAGTGCAGTACAATTCTCGCCAAATCAATCAATCAATCAATCAATTCTTTTCAATATTTCGAGAAAACATTTGAAAACCAATCTCATTTAAAACTATACGTATAAATATAGATTTTGGCTTAAAATATCACATAGGGTTGTACGGGTTCTAGGTAGCTAAAATTAAACCTCACCTGAACGACCCAAAATAATCCAAGGGAACAGCTCACGGGGCCTGCTCCTCGTCACCAGGAAGCTGGTCTGTGCAAGAAAGACAATTGTCCGTGAAACACGACTCAAAATGTACCAAATAGGACGAACGGCAAAATGTGACGAGACTACGAGAAAAATGCAATGTACCATGAAAATATTTGGTTTCAACATGTATTCATTCATATAAAAGCAATTAGGGGTCAAAGAAGCCGTCCGAACGAGGTGCGAAAAATTTAAATTTATGCAGTGAATTTCGCACCCTTTCTGGACTGTGGGAACGGCCGTTCCGGCCTTCCCTTGAAAATGGGAAGGGCCGTTCCCAGGCCTGAAGAAAACGCGCCAGCGTTTTTAAAATAAAAAGCGCGGTTGGCTGGGAAGGGCCGTTCCGGCTCCCAGGCCAAAGTGGGAACGGCCGTTCCCAGTCTCGCTGGCCTGACTCAGCATCATGGGAACGGCCGTTCCAATTTTGAACTGGAGCTGGGAAGGGCCGTTCCCAGAGTACGTGAGCTGCTGTAAATGCAGAACAGAACAGAGCAACCATGGCAACCAACAACAATCAACCACAAAAATGCTTCAAGCCAAGTTCCAATGCAAATATTAGATGCAAGAAATATGCTAGCATGTAAAATGATCAATAACAATTCATAAAAACACTTAGTCCCATGTTAGATCAACAATAATCCATCACTATAAACCCACACACTCCATCATGCTTCAAGCTCATAAATCACAAGATATATGCATCAAGCATGAACTTAATGATCACAACCATATTTCCAACACTCAATACACAATATAACTAAGCCAATATAAAGCCCTATATCTCCTATATTTTCAAAGAATTCATCCAATCACCATATTTACCTCAAGAGAAAGAAATGGAAGAAGAGATGAAGATATGTTGTTGATGATGCTTGTATGATCCCAAATCCCACAAATTTTATGCTAAAATGAAGAAATCTCCCACTCCTTCACTTAGGGTTTTGATCGGTTGAGTAAGGAAAAAGATGGAGCAAATTTGAGATGTTTGAATGAAAGAATGAGCAATGGTACGTGATATGCTAGGAAGAAGAGAAAAGATTTGGCCCAATTTTGCAATTAAATCCTTTGAAAAGATAAGTTATGCAATTGAGTCTAAATCCAATTGTAAATGATCAATATGGTCCAATTCAATTAGGTCCCCATATGCATGAAAATGATCAATTAAGGACATAAACGAAATAAATCACATTCGAGGAAATAATTCACTTTGCAAACACGTTCAATAAATCCGAAAATATGATATGGTATGAATTTTCAATAAAATAACAAGAATACAATTTTATAAAATTATGTTATGCTATAGAAAATTTAGAAAAATGAACAATTAAAAATTAAATTACACTCTCAAACGCACACGTGTCGTTCATACCTGAATTGCCGAAAGCTGGGGCGTTACAATCCTCCCTCCTTATAAGAATCTGGTCCCCAGATTCACTGATCGGAAGGGAACAACTCTGGATGGAACCGTCTCATTTTGTCTTCAGTCTCCCACGTGGCTTCTTCGGTCTTATCACTTCTCCAAAGAACCTTAACCATGGGAATCCTCCGGTTTCTTAATTCCTGAAACTTCTTATCCAATATCTTAACCGGTTTCTGAACAAAGGTAAGACTCGGTTCCAATTCCACTTCTTCAACAGGAATGATCTCGGTTTCATCGGGGTAGTATTTCCTCAGCTGAGACACGTGAAATACGTTATGAATCCCCGTGAGGCTCGGTGGTAGGTCCAATCTGTAAGCAACTTCTCCAATTCTTTCCACAATCTCATAAGGACCTAAATAACGAGGTTTAAGCTTACCTCCTTTCCCAATCCGAGCAAATCCTTTACGTGGAGACGCCTTCAAGAATACCCGGTCTCCAACCTCAAATTCGAGATCCCTTCTGCGACGATCGGCGTAGCTCTTCTGTCTGTCCTGAGCTGATTTCATCCGTTGTTTTATTAATTGGACTTTCTCAATCATAGCTTCAACGGCCTTGGAAGGTCTTTCCAATTTCTCACCTTTCTTAACACCTTCCTGCTTAGTCCATTTCCACTCTTCCAAGTCAAAGAACAACGGAGAACGACACTTCCGTCCATAAAGTAGCTCATACGGTGCCATTCCAATCGAAGCCTGAAAACTGTTGTTGTACGCAAACTCAATCAAAGGTAGCTGATCATGCCAAGAAGACTGGAAATCCAAAGAACAAGCTCGAAGCAAATCCTCGAGATACCTTATTAATCTCTCGGACTGACCATCCGTCTGAGGATGAAAAGCTGTACTAAATTGGAGCTTCGTACCCAACACCTCTTGCAATTCACGCCACAACCTCGAAGTGAACCGTGGATCTCTGTCTGAAACGATACTGATCGGAATTCCATGAAGTCTAACAATCTCCCGGTTGTAAAGCTCGGCTAGCTTGCGAATCTTATACGACATCCGAACCGGCAGAAAATGTGCAGACTTCGTCAAACGGTCCACAATCACCCAAATCCCATCGAATCCACCTTTCACCTTAGGTAATCCGGACACGAAATCCATCGTCACCTGTTCCCACTTCCACTCAGGAATAGGTAACGGCTGAAGAAGACCTCCCGGTTTCTGATGCTCGGCTTTCACTTTCTGACAAGTGAAACAATGTTTCACAAACTCGGCCACATCTTTCTTCAACCCACGCCACCAATAATATTGCCTTAAGTCCTTGTACATCTTGTTTCCTCCGGGGTGGATAGAATAAGCCGATCTGTGAGCTTCCTCGAGCAACACCCGTTTCAACTCTTCGGGTACAACCACTCGGTTCTTGAAACGAAGAAGACCGGTTTCATCGAACCCGAATGGACACTCTGGATCAGCTCTTGCCTTAGCTACCAATCTCTGAACCTCCAAATCTGTACTCTGAGCCTCAAACAACCTGTGCTTCAACTCTGGCTGGACCGAAATATTAGAAACTCGAGCCTTTAGAACAATTGGCTCGATTCCACTACTCTCACCCACTTCCAAGCTCGACACACTAGCCTTCCTACTAAGTGCATCGGCGACCACGTTGGCTTTGCCGGGATGGTACTTGATTGTGCAATCATAATCCTCTAACCTTTCCATCCAACGCCGTTGCCTCATATTCAATTCCTTCTGAGTGAATAAATACTGGAGGCTTTTGTGGTCGGTGAAAATCTCGAAGGACACCCCGTACAAATAATGTCTCCACTTTCCAAGTGCAAAGACTACGGCAGCAAGCTCAAGATCATGTGTCGGATAATTCTTCTCATGCTCTTTTAGCTTCCGTGATGCATAGGCAATTACCTTACCCTTCTGAGTCAACACACATCCCAAACCTTCCTTAGAAGCATCCGTATAAACAGCATATCCTTCAGAACCTTCCGGAAGGGCTAACACTGGAGCAGACACTAACTTCTCCTTCAAGAAAGTGAAACTCTTCTCACATTCTTCATTCCAATCAAATTTCACATTCTTCTTCGTCAACCGGGTTAAAGGAGCTGCTAACTTGGAGAAATCCTTAACAAACCTCCGGTAATAACCTGCCAATCCCAAGAAACTCCTAATCTCAGAGGCATTCCTAGGTTTCTCCCACTTCAGAACCGACTCAATCTTGGAAGGATCGACTTCCAAACCACTGCCCGAAATCACGTGACCCAAGAATGACACCCTGTCAATCCAGAACTCACACTTGCTAAACTTGGCAAACAACTGATGCTCCTTCAAAGTCTTCAATACCAACTGAAGATGTCTTGCATGCTCCTCGGCAGACTTTGAGAAAACCAGGATATCATCAATAAAAATGACCACGAACTTATCCAGAAAAGGCCTGAAAATCCTGTGCATCATATCCATAAAAGCTGCTGGGGCATTAGTCAATCCAAACGGCATCACAACAAACTCATAATGCCCATACCGAGTGTTAAATCCTGTCTTAGGAATATCCCCTGATCGGATACGCAGCTGGTAATAACCTTGTCTCAAATCCAACTTCGAGTAGACTTTCGATCCCTGAAGTATATCAAACAACTCCTCGATGTGTGGAAGAGGATACTTGTTCTTGATCGTCATCCGGTTCAACTCCCTATAATCTATGCACATTCTCAAGGTCCCGTCCTTCTTCTTTACAAACAAAACCGGTGCACCCCAAGGAGAGGAACTCGGTCTGATATACCCAATCTCCAACAACGCATCAAGTTGAGTCTTCAACTCTTTCAACTCGGCCGGAGCCATACGATACGGAGTCTTAGAGTACGGCTCTGCGTTAGGGTACAAATCGATCACGAACTCAATTTCCCGTTCTGGAGGTAAAGAATCCAATTCCTCAGGAAAGACCTCGGGAAATTCCTTCACTACTTCCGTTTCTTCCAGCTTACTCTGATCCTTAGGCTTATTGAGAATATAAGCAATGAAACCCGTGGCTCCCTCTCGAACCAACTTATGAGCTTCAGAAAATGAAAGTAGCGGTACAGTCTTGGAACTCCAACCCACAATCAAATCTGATCCCAACTGAACCTTCTTCGCCCTGCAATCAACTGTGGCAGAATGTCTGTACAACCAATCCATACCCAGAATAGATCCATAGCAAGTCATCGGCAGCTCAATGAAATCTGACAAGAAAACTCGACCCTCGATGCTCATCGGAACCTCACTGAACACCCGATCAGATTCTATACTACCACCAAAAGGAGTGCTAACCACATAACATGCAGAAGAACGAGAAACAGGCAAAGGCAAAGAAACAGATATAGCACTCGAAAGAAAGGAGTGAGTAGCTCCCGGATCAAACAAGGTATGAATGTTCGTGCCATGTATGCAAATGGTACCTTCAACTACCGCGGCTGGATCCACGTCAGCATCCGGCTGCTCTCCGTCCAAAGCATAAGCCCGAGCCCTAATCAGGGGTCTCGGTGCTCCCGGTGGTGGCATCTTGCGATCCGGACAGCCATCTACCAAATGCTCATCACTCCCACAAATCAGGCATAAACCCAGACGCCTCCTGCAGTTATCATAAATGTGTGTCCTCTGTCCACAGAAGGTGCAATAAGGTCTCTCAGGTGGTGGTGGCAAAGCTGGAGCAACTGGAGCAACTGGAGCTCTAATCACTGGTCCTGCTGGTCGGGGCTTCTTCCCTGGGCCCTGTGGAGCTGGTGGTGGAGAAGGATATACCATCGGCCTCTTGCCTGAAGCAGAACCCGATCCTGAACCCTTAAACCCTGATCCGGCACCTCGGAAACCTGATCCAGAACCCCTGAATCCCGATCCTGATCCTGAGCCCGAACCTGAACCTGGACGGTAAGAAGACCGCCTCGCATTCACTGAATCCTCAACCAATAGAGCCTTCTTGGTAGCCTTTGCCCACGTGCTCGTGTTGACCGCCTCAATCGCTGCCTGAATATCCGGTCTAAGGCCCTGAACAAACTGCATCGCCTTATGGAAGTCATCACTCGCTATATTAGGAGCATAGCGGGATAATCTCTCATACTCAGCGATATACTCTGAAACTGACCGGCTTCCCTGCTTGAGCTCTGTAAATTCCTTCAATCTTCTAGTGCGAGAAGATGGAGGAATGAACTTGTTTCGGAATTCTCTGACAAACACCTCCCAATTAACTTCCTCACCTGCTGCCTCTAACACTATCCGGGCACTCTCCCACCAGGAATAGGCCTCACCCTGAATCAAAGAAAGAGTACAACGGGCCTTCTCCCTGGACTCACACGGGATAAGCTCCCAAACCCTCTCGATCTCCCTGAGCCACTGCTCGGCCTGTATATCGTTTCCTTTGTAAAATTTGGGAGGATGCTGGTTCTGGAACTCCCTAAAGACAGCAGAAATCTGTGCCCCTGGCTGTGGTGGTGGAACTGGTGGTGCTGGAGGAACATGATCCCGAACTCTCTGATCAATAAGACCCACCACTGCGTTCATAAAGTCCTGTGGCTGAGCCTGAGGAGGTGGAGGAGGAGGTGGTGATCTCTCCCTGCGTTGATGTCGCTGATGTCGATGTCTAGGAGATCGATCACGGTGATATCTATCGCGAGCCATCCTGAAATCAAGTCACTATTATGCATGTTCGATTAGTCAATGCCAATGTGTGCAAATGATTCATAAATTGTACATAAATTCAGAAATTTAACAATTCACCTCAAATTCACATAAGTCAAGTAGGTTCAAGTATCAAATACCAATGCAAGACTCTCAAATTGACAATTAGTTCCTATGCCGTGCGACCTAGACTCACAAGACACGACACTAGAGACCCGGTTTTGCAACCGGGCTCTGATACCACCGTAGGATGTAGCACCCGGAACGCCAGGCACCACATCCCCCGCACTATAGCTCCAATCCACATATGAAATGGACTATCCATACATGAATCGAAGCTACAGCGAACGGGAGACAATAAAATGACTCAAGGCTAGGCGGGTACCCTCAATTTAAAACCAACCATCAATCCAATCAGAGTAAACATAAGCGGAAGCAATAACATTTATTAGATACGTATAGGTACCATATTTATTTATTTACTTATAGGTACCAACGATCACATTGTCAATACAATATCATTCTTCAACCATATAGATAACAGGGCTATACAAAATATTCCAAATAGCTATACATGAACAAAATGTGGAATGAAGTGTGCTAGACCCAAATTTAAAGACCAAAAGACTCTAAATCCCCGTCTAGCATGCCCTGCAAAACACTGAAAAATTGAGGTGTCAGTCCAACTCGGACTGAGCGAGGGGTATAAATAAATATAAGCGCAAAGACATGCAAGTTATAGCCTCGGGTAATACTTTTGGAAATCAATACAATTTAATAGGTTAAAAGATACTATCGCCCGAGATTACAACTATTTCAATTTCAATTCTATCAATTCAATTCAATCAATAGTGGCCCGGCGAGTGGGGCAATTCTCCAACCTTACACCGACTGTGTACAATCAATCAATCAATTATTAAGTGATTAGGTGATCAAGCAATTCATTAATGTGCACAATTAGCAGTTTCAATAACGCCTTCTTCCTCCGGGTGATAGTGGGATTGCAAGGCCCCACTATCCAATCAGTCTGGGCAGAGGGTACATGAATCCCTAAGCCCGGAACTCCTTCCTCCCCTAATCTCCTAGGGGGTTCAGGGGTCATCCCAATATGGTGAGGATAGCTCTCGAGTTACCCGTCAGCCCGTGCTTTCCCGGTTGGCTCGAGTCACTACCCTCGGGCCCACAGTGCAGTACAATTCTCGCCAAATCAATCAATCAATCAATCAATTCTTTTCAATATTTCGAGAAAACATTTGAAAACCAATCTCATTTAAAACTATACGTATAAATATAGATTTTGGCTTAAAATATCACATAGGGTTGTACGGGTTCTAGGTAGCTAAAATTAAACCTCACCTGAACGACCCAAAATAATCCAAGGGAACAGCTCACGGGGCCTGCTCCTCGTCACCAGGAAGCTGGTCTGTGCAAGAAAGACAATTGTCCGTGAAACACGACTCAAAATGTACCAAATAGGACGAACGGCAAAATGTGACGAGACTACGAGAAAAATGCAATGTACCATGAAAATATTTGGTTTCAACATGTATTCATTCATATAAAAGCAATTAGGGGTCAAAGAAGCCGTCCGAACGAGGTGCGAAAAATTTAAATTTATGCAGTGAATTTCGCACCCTTTCTGGACTGTGGGAACGGCCGTTCCGGCCTTCCCTTGAAAATGGGAAGGGCCGTTCCCAGGCCTGAAGAAAACGCGCCAGCGTTTTTAAAATAAAAAGCGCGGTTGGCTGGGAAGGGCCGTTCCGGCTCCCAGGCCAAAGTGGGAACGGCCGTTCCCAGTCTCGCTGGCCTGACTCAGCATCATGGGAACGGCCGTTCCAATTTTGAACTGGAGCTGGGAAGGGCCGTTCCCAGAGTACGTGAGCTGCTGTAAATGCAGAACAGAACAGAGCAACCATGGCAACCAACAACAATCAACCACAAAAATGCTTCAAGCCAAGTTCCAATGCAAATATTAGATGCAAGAAATATGCTAGCATGTAAAATGATCAATAACAATTCATAAAAACACTTAGTCCCATGTTAGATCAACAATAATCCATCACTATAAACCCACACACTCCATCATGCTTCAAGCTCATAAATCACAAGATATATGCATCAAGCATGAACTTAATGATCACAACCATATTTCCAACACTCAATACACAATATAACTAAGCCAATATAAAGCCCTATATCTCCTATATTTTCAAAGAATTCATCCAATCACCATATTTACCTCAAGAGAAAGAAATGGAAGAAGAGATGAAGATATGTTGTTGATGATGCTTGTATGATCCCAAATCCCACAAATTTTATGCTAAAATGAAGAAATCTCCCACTCCTTCACTTAGGGTTTTGATCGGTTGAGTAAGGAAAAAGATGGAGCAAATTTGAGATGTTTGAATGAAAGAATGAGCAATGGTACGTGATATGCTAGGAAGAAGAGAAAAGATTTGGCCCAATTTTGCAATTAAATCCTTTGAAAAGATAAGTTATGCAATTGAGTCTAAATCCAATTGTAAATGATCAATATGGTCCAATTCAATTAGGTCCCCATATGCATGAAAATGATCAATTAAGGACATAAACGAAATAAATCACATTCGAGGAAATAATTCACTTTGCAAACACGTTCAATAAATCCGAAAATATGATATGGTATGAATTTTCAATAAAATAACAAGAATACAATTTTATAAAATTATGTTATGCTATAGAAAATTTAGAAAAATGAACAATTAAAAATTAAATTACACTCTCAAACGCACACGTGTCGTTCATACCTGAATTGCCGAAAGCTGGGGCGTTACACTCCTATTTTAATTTTGTGTTGTTTATTTCTTATTTCACCCATACACATGAGTGAAATGTATTGATAGGTGGTAAAAGATTACGAGAAATAAATAATTGTAATATGAGAAAGATTTAAAAAATATCTCATCTAATCCCAATCGTCATTTGTTAATACATTTGAAGCATGTATATAAGTAAAATAAAATATAAAATATAAATTTAAAATAGAAAATTTAAAGCCACCCCAAATTCACGACATACTAAGTAAAAAATAAAGAGCATGCCATTATTTCATCTATCCGACATTTTTGGACAGTATAATTTACTGTCCCTTTAATAAAAAAATTGAGTGGTTTACATTTAGACATAAAAAATATAAAAAAAGAACAATTTGATACTTTGTAATTAAATAATTATATTTATATTCCCTCGTAAATATATAATAATTATATTATATACTCAGAAAATGTTAATTCTTTTGAATTTTATTAAATTTATGAGCTTGTATAAAAATGTAAATGTTATTAAATTTATGAGGGTAATGGATTCACTTGGAGGTCAGTGTCAAAAAATTTTTTAAAAAAAAGGAGGGTATAAAAGTAATTATTTAATTAGGATGGATCAAATTGTAATTCTGTGTATTCTTTTAGGGCTTATACGTAATTATAATATAAAATATTCATATATCTACACTCTACAGTGGAGTTCATGAAAACATCCCCACCACCAACCACTCCAATTTCCTCTCTATATAACGACATTGATTTCACTCACACTAACCCTATCTTTCTCTCTTACACTTTCAGTGCCACTTGACAACCTCCAAAAGCCACAACAATGGCGGCGGCTGCGCCTACCTGCTTCTCTACCACCACCGCCACCTCCTCCAAAACCCTAACTCAACAATCCAAAACGCCATCCCTCTCCGTCGGATTCCTTTCATCCCCTTCGCTCAAGCCGCTACGCGCGGCGGCCGCCGCTTCCCGAGCTGCGTCGGTTTCCGGCTCTGCTCTTTCTGCTCGTATGGTCTCAGCTCCAACAATTAAGCCCCCCGCATCCCTCGATTTCGAGACCTCCGTTTTCACCAAGGAGAAGGTCAACCTCGCCGGTCACGATGAGGTATATTTAGGTTTAATGTTGAATGTGTGTGGTTTATGAGTGACATACAATGTTAAAGGTGATTTTTTGAGAAAAAAGACGAGACTATTTTATTCATTGTCTATGTTGCTTATGCGAAGAATGTTCCTGTATTTAGCGGGTATTTTTATTCAACTTATGTTTTTGCTCTTGTTAATTTAACGTAACAATTTTTAGTCTTTGGGGGACTGACATACAAACTGACTCTATTACCTTCATTTATGAATGTCTTGTGATGTATACGTTTAGATCATTTGAGTTTCATTCTGGTTATATGATGAGGTGTTTATTTTTATGATGTAGTACATTGTGAGAGGAGGAAGAAATTTGTTCAAGCTTTTGCCAGATGCATTCAAGGGCATCAAACAGATTGGAGTGATTGGATGGGGTTCACAGGTAACATTTATTTTCTGTTAACGAGTATTTATTTTCCTGCATCTATTTAGATCATATTGTCATGTGAATCTGCATTTCCATTAGTTACCTATTGTAGTTTGAGCAACCATTGTATGCATTAATCAATTCCCTCAATGTTATTTCATGACGTTTACTCTTGATTAAGGAAGACAATTGCCTTTTGTAGGGTCCTGCTCAAGCTCAGAATCTAAGGGATTCTCTTACTGAAGTGAAGTCTGATATCGTGGTCAAGGTAAAATTTTCTTGTTGAATTTTACAGCCTAGTAGTGTGGATGGAGAGAAATTATGAATCCACATTTTCCAGTGTCATATGAGTGTATCATTTATGTTCTGTTTGCCTTTGAATGCAGATTGGTTTGAGGAAGGGTTCTAAATCATTTGATGAGGCACGTGCTGCTGGGTTTACTGAAGAAAGTGGGACCCTAGGAGACATCTGGGAAACTGTTTCCGGCAGTGATCTAGTAATGCTCTTAATATCAGATGCAGCTCAGGTATGATTGCCTTGATTTCATTTTGAAGGATTTGATTCATCCCCTTTTAGCTGCATAATTGCTTGCGTGGCAAATTTTTCTTTATGTTGAAACACTTGTAAATGCTTGAATGATTTATCGCATTGAGAAATGGATTCTCACTGTAATAATCATGACTATATTGATTCTGCTTTTGATGATCACAATAGTGTGTTTAGTTAAAATATTTTGGTATTATCTGTTTCTCCTTCAAATGTAATTGACATTAGACTCCTCTTGTTGCAGGCTGATAACTATGAGAAAATCCTCTCCCACATGAAGCCCAACAGCATACTTGGACTTTCCCACGGTTTCCTGTTGGGTCATTTGCAATCTATGGGTCTTGATTTTCCCAAAAACATTAGTGTGATTGCTGTGTGCCCGAAGGGAATGGGACCCTCAGTGAGGAGGTTATACGTACAGGGCAAAGAAATCAATGGTGCTGGTATTAATTCAAGTTTTGCTGTGCACCAGGTGTGTATATCTGCATGTTTAGGGGCGTGTGTGAATTTTGGTGCATAAAGGTGTCTAGGATTTTATTTCGTGTTCTGTTCATTAACTGATGTTCCTATTCCTTGTTTAAAGGATGTCGATGGCAGAGCTACCGATGTTGCCCTTGGATGGTCTGTTGCACTTGGTTCGCCTTTTACTTTTGCAACTACTCTGGAGCAGGAGTACAAGAGTGACATCTTTGGAGAGAGAGGTAGAGAGTATTTCTCAACAATGTAGTATTGCCTTTTGCTTCCTTGATCTATTCTGATTAACTTACCTCATTTCATAGGCATTCTACTTGGTGCTGTCCATGGTGTTGTGGAATGTTTGTTCAGAAGGTTCACGGAGAAAGGAATGAGTGAGGACCTTGCTTACAAGAACACAGTGGAGAGCATTACAGGAATAATATCTAGGACCATATCAACAAAGGTTAGGTTTTGTTCAACCCTTTGGGATTCTCTATGGTTTTTGAGTCCTTTTTGTATTTACTTTTGTTGATTGTGGCAGGGGATGCTGGCTGTTTACAACTCGTTAGATGAACAGGGCAAAAAAGACTTTGAGACAGCCTACAGTGCATCATATTACCCTTGCATGGATATTCTATATGAGTGCTATGAAGATGTAGCTAGTGGCAGTGAAATTAGGAGTGTTGTATTGGCTGGTCGTCGGTTTTATGTATGTTGGCTAACCATCTCTCGTGATGAAATTAGGTGCTTTTTCTTGTTCTTAATTGACGTTTTTTTATAATTTATATATTCAGGAAAAGGATGGACTGCCTGCTTTCCCCATGGGCAAAATTGATCAGACACGGATGTGGAAAGTGGGTGAACGAGTTAGAGCAACACGTCCAGCAGGTGACTTGGGACCTCTCTACCCTTTCACTGCTGGTGTCTTTGTGGCTTTGATGATGGCCCAGGTTAGTTAAGATTATGGTGGTGTTATTTTGAAGATTATCATGTTTAAATGGTGCGATATTACTTGATGGCTGTTTTTAAACCTCCTTTATATTTCCTGTATATTTTATTTCTTTCACTTTCATCTCCCATCTCTCTTCTTTTCCATTTTTCTTTTGACTTAATTCCAATTGGTATCAACAAGTTTTAAAAAAACTGCAAACCACTTCCTTCAAAATTTTAAAAATTAACCGAACCACCCTAATATAGGTAGTAGTTTCTGTAATTTCTAATAAACATCACTAACATGGCAGATTGAGATATTGAGAAAGAAAGGCCACTCCTACTCCGAGATCATAAACGAGAGTGTGATCGAGGCTGTGGATTCACTCAACCCATTCATGCACGCCCGAGGTGTCTCGTTCATGGTTGACAACTGTTCGACAACAGCACGGTTGGGATCAAGAAAGTGGGCCCCAAGATTTGACTACGTCATTACCCAACAGGCTCTTGTTGCAGTAGACAATGGCAGTCCAGTCAACCGGGATCTGATCAGCAACTTCCTTTCAGATCCGGTGCATGGTGCTATTGAGGTTTGTGCTCAGTTGAGACCTACCGTTGATATCTCTGTGACTGCAGATGCAGATTTCGTCCGCCCAGAGTTGCGACAGTCCGGAAACTGAAGACAAGACTCGTGCTTTTCTTCGCTCAGTTTGAGCTGAGGTTTAAATATTATGTCGGTGAGAACCAGCCAGTCGTAGGCTGCTGTTACTTTTGCTTGAGTTTACTATTAGGATTTTCTGTTATTTATGTTTTGTGACGATGTGACTTGGTTTGTTCTGGTGTGTGATTGTAGTAGTATCCTGTTGCTTTAATGGTTGAGAACAACATAAAATAAAGATTTCGGGATGGTTCTAAAAAATTACACAAACCCACTTTGTCCAATTTCCTATTCATAAGTTCCCATAACATACATTGATTCTATTTTAAATAGAGATTATAAAATTGGATTTTATCAAAAATTTCAAGTTGCTGTTGATAACATTAGCTACAGAACAGATAAACAAAAAGAAAAAGAATTCAAGAACACTAGAATTTTTATGAAAGCACTTCTCCAGCTTCATAGCATTATGATGACTGGGATATGGCTGAAAATAGAAAACTGCTACTGAAAAGAGAGAATGCGGCACAGAGTTGATATTGTGAGCAATAACATATCAGAGCTCTAGGAGCTTATTATTTACAGAGAAAATGTAGCATTTACGGTACAAATTTTATTGTGCATATAGTGGTTCTCTCATTTCATCATCAAAACATGCCAATGAAGCTTGACGAATTTGTGGTAATACCCGGTAACAACATTATGCACCACTCGCATACAAGCGTGTCCATTCCTTCGCTGCACGAAACAACATATAAATGTTAAAAACTCACTTAAAATTAATTAAAAAGAAAGAATTTCACCGGACATACCCCCGTTTGGCCTAACATTTGCAAATGTGGTAATCATAGAAAAACAGAGAAGTCATCAACATTCATACTAATGCGGGTTCAGTCTGTACTTTACCGGTTTCAACGGCTTCAGTCTCATTGGCTTTCCAATGCTTAGCAATGTTGTCTGCAAGTGGATCATCAGGGTTCGGTGCACTAAGAAGTGCTTGTATGCTGAAACCAAATGAAAACTAGTTGTTATTTTTCCGAAATACCAAAATTATTTATTAGTAAACAATTATTGCAGTGAGATCGAAAGTGTAAATTACCTTATCAGCACAGTTCGTATTTGAAGAGCCGGACTCCACTTATCTTTAAGAATATCTAGACATATACGACCGAGCTACAGCAGAAAAAGGCCAAACACATGACAAGTGAAGATCAGATTACTTTTTCTACAAAATTATAACAGATCAAAGAGCAATAGATGAAAGATGAATTTGATACTTGCCTTATCAATATTTGGATGGTATATTTTAGTAAGAAACCGTACCTATTGAATACAAACTAAATTTGATTAGGCAACACAATGTTAGTATGATAAATAGAGGAGAGCATGCTGAAATTACCCTTGGAGGTGCCATTGGATATTCTTCCGGTAAAAACAGTTCTAGCTTGAACACACCACCTTCATAAAAAGAATAAGAAATTGTGGGGTAAGATTTAACACAGAATCTATAGAACAATATTCGAATTAAATACATATCAACATTCATCAACAATGACCATATTATGTAGAAATGAGAATTGCTATGAGATTTCCATATCTCACCTTCATATGGAGATTGGGATGGGCCAAGTATCATAACATTGAAATGGCGCACATTATCTTCCGAAGGTGAAGCACTAATCCCGGGAGCTATTCTCACATAAGAAAAAGAAAATCGAAAAAAACAACAAAATTATGTTCGAAGGACAAAAGAGTATGAAATCATCAAAGATGAGATACCTAAATCAGAAAATAGAGCAGAACAGTGAATTCAAACCACACTATCAAACTAATATATAGAAGTTCATTGTGTTCCAACTGTTAATCTGAAATCCTAGGGCAATACATGAGGACGATAACCAATATTCGAGTTGAGCTTTCATCTATAGCAATAATCAACAGATATCACAGTGAACAGAAATTAGAGGATGAGAAACCCCAACACGTCGCAGAAAGCAAACTTTTTCCCTCCTTTTCTGCAAAATGATTTGGTAATGAAAGCAGCATGAGCAAGCCAATATGTTTTGAAGTGTAATACCATAATTATCTGCTCTCCCCATCAAAAACACAAATCCCAAGTATGATTACTGCAAAGAACTTGACGTTTCAGTTTACGCTAAGAACTAAAACGCATACCCAACAAAGCTAATTAAGAAAATTACTCTGGATCCGATCAACATAATACTGGAAAACTCAAAAAAAAAAAAAAAAAAAAAAAGAAATTCATAATCAGATATTGGAATCCAACCTACGAAACAAAGCAATAAATAATCTGGAACGTTCGGGCATATGCAGGATCAAAACAGGGTAAATATTCAAAACAAAAAAGAAAAAAAAGAAAAAAAAGAAAATCAAATCCCAAGCAGCAGTATAAGGCATGAATAAACAAAATTAGTAAAATTGCAGCTCTAATGAAATATAAATATATATAAAGATGAACCTGGTTCACTGAGGAGCCGCTGTGTTTCCTGCAGAGAAAAGAAATAATTAAGAAGATGTTTGAATGAAATTAGAAGTAGAATGAATACAAATGGGATGAGCAAATTATTGAATGAATGAGAAAAGAAAAAAAGAAACCTTGACGATTCTCCTAGGTAAATTAGCAGTAGCCATTTTGATCAGTGCAGAAATGAAATGACTTTGGATGAGTATGAATGAGAGAGCGGGGAAGAAAAGGGGTGACGGTTTAATGCATCATAAAATCAGACATGTGTCCATTATTCGTCTCTTTTTACTATATCGTTTGGGCCATTCTTGATCTTTCTTGTCTTCATTCTAGTACAAGTCAACACCACTTTAAGGGAAAAATTCATTTTTGGTCCCTTACGTTAGAAGTGAGGTCAAATTTAGTCCCTTAAGTCAGTTATTTTCATATTTAGTCTCATAAGTTAGGGTTTTTTTAGGATAATTTTAGTCCTTTCGTTAAATTTTTGTCATTTGTTCTGTTTCCACTATTAGGTCATAATTTAGAGGTTAGAAATTATTTTTTACCCATTAAAACTCCTCACACCTTTTACATGTTGTGTTTGCGAATTGCGATGGTTTCCACCGTCCTGTCTAACATTCACATGTTGTTAGACAGGCGTTCGAAAGATTAGGGCTGACGTGGCAAAAGTCCAAATCGTGTCACGTGGTGCCATGTGTCCACTCGATATTTTGTTGTGTCACTAACTACATCCTAAGCTATTTATTTACTGTTGCCATCTTTCCTCTTTGAAATTTTTACACTTGTGAGAACTTTCCTTAGATTTTGCACATGTACAAACGTTTTCCCACTTTTGTAACTTAAACTCGAAGAATTGGAAAATTCAATTTGTAACTAATTCAATTGAGGCAAGATGTGATCTTGTCATTTTAGATGATTTAAAGGATATTTTGATTCCAATAGTTCTTTCCTTACCTGCACAAATATAAAAAATAATATTAATATAATAAAATTCGTAAGCATAATTCTTACCTTTGCAATTAAATGTTAATTTTGGTAGGTTTAATTGTGGTATTTCTCCATAGTGTTGAATTGAAGCGGGTCTGGGCTAGAATCTTCCCAGTAGATAGAGGTTGATTTTGAGTCACTTGATAAATAGGAGGTTTCATTCTAATGAAAGGACCAAAATTATCCTCAAAACCTGATTTACGGGACTAAGTATGGAATTAACTAATTTAGGGGACTAAATCTGACCTTACTTCTAATATAAGGGACCAAACATGGATTTTTCCCTGTATTTTAATCCCATTTCAATAGAATTTTAGAAAATATTCTATTTAAATTTTTTCTAACAAAATATCAGCTTGAGTTTTAAGGGTAAATATGTATAACTCAGATTTCAAGTATATTGGTATTATACATTCAGCTAAAACTCTCGATGCAAGAAAATACAACAGTAGTTCTAAAATCAAAATCCAATAATCGACAAATGAAAAATTACTAGTAAAAAATAGCAGACGACCGAAAAAACTTAGTAAACGAATTCTGGTGGCTAATAGAATCGAATGAGGTATGAGCTTTGTTCATTTTGAAAAGAGGAATATGAAGATTGTTATCTTGATTTTTGAGTTATCGTGACGGAGGAGAAATCGACGGTAAAAATTCAATTTGAACGAAATATTCTTGAAATATTCCACTGGAATTGTCTAAAAGGGATTAAGTGTTACATTTTACAAAGATTAGGAGATAATCGCACTCATTCAAAAATTAGGGTACAAATTGCAATTAAACCACCCAAAAAGAGTCTGGTATTAGCCCTGATTTCTTTAATTATAAAAAAAAAATCATTTGGAAAATAATTGTTATAATTTATTGTAATTATCATTGTAGCACGAAATAAAATAAAAATAAATAAATAAATAATGATAATAATGATGATAATAATAATAATAATAATAAATTGAACACAAAGAAAGGGAACGGGGCATTAGGTGACCACCTCCCTCGGGCCTCGACTTTGTGATTAGGGAACATTTCAAGACATGTATTTTTCAAAAAATTTCAAATTCTAATGCATGAATTTTTGAAAAATTGTAATTTTAGTTATTACTAATCTCACCCAAAACAAACAAATAATTTAATGATAAGAGTCTCATATTAATTACATTGTTGACTCTCATTAAAAATAATAAAAAACCAATAATAATTCTCTTAAAACAAAATTTCTCATCCACTATCTTCGGCTCTATACTGAAATGAATCAAATTTGAGTAACTTTTTAATTTTTTTTTTTACCACTTATACAAATGTCTTTCTCAAAATAAATATTAATATACTTTCAAGTGAATATAGTATTATTCATGTACATAATCTGCCTATTTTAGTATCCCAAATATTTGATTTTGCTAGCAAGCAGTAACTATATTATATTACTTTTCAAGTTAAAAATTAAATTTGTGACCAAATCATAGGTTGCATTAACAAATAAGATTTGGTTACCAACCAAAGACCAGATAGTTTCCCATAAAGTTGGACACCATTTTATCATAGCCAACAAACTTGAAGATCCATTATAATGCAGTGGAATAAATCAAAAGGGTTCATGTCAGTTTCTCTACATTGTCACCTTACATAAAACCCCCACAAGAATTGATCATAGATAAACTCTTGTAATCAAGGAGGCACTTCTGCATGTCCAACGCTTCACTCTAAAGCCATTCTGATTTTAAGTTATTTGAATTGAAATTTCTTGACATCGTAAACACGGCTCTGAACGGTGCCACACTTACGACACATAATCATCTTCAACGTCTCTAAGGAAATAAAAATTCTTCATAATTTGCAGGAAAATGCAGGCAAATTCAAGGCAGCATCTGCATTTAGTTTGTCTTCATCAAGTATGTCGAGGTTGTCCAGTATAGTTCCCTGCATTTGCTTTTTGCCCACAATTAATCAGGAAAATCTACATTTGAAAGAAAAAAAGGAACAAGGAAAGATGATATGCAAGATCAAAGTTTCGTAAAAAGACAAATTTACCGTATTTTTATTTACTGCACAGCATGATCTTCGAAGGTATCCCACGAGCACCAGCTGCATCTTATCATCATATTTGTCGAGATCACTTCCATCAATTATACATGGTTGCTGGAGGAGTGAAGAAAAAATCACCATCAAAACTTGGTACTTTTTTCATTTAACAATGAAGCATGAGAGAAATCAACAATGAGATTAAAGAACAAAATGCTGTTCTATATATCTTGATCTGGCTCAAATCTGGTCAATCCGACGTGTCGATCTGACTGTCAGATAGGGGTCAATCAGTCAAGAATTTGTTTGAGTGGGTTCTTTATCGACCTGAAAACACTAATCAAACGTGAGCTCGAAACCAACTTGGGGGACTTGGGGTTTTACCCAAGGTTGGCACTCCGACGCTCAAGTCAGTAATAGGGCTCTTTAGAGAGAGAATAAATGCAATTGAATGCGAATTAAAGGCTTACCAACTACTGTTCAGGGGGCGAGTATTTATAGCCATGGCCAAATAACGCAGTAATGCGTGTACTGTAGGTGTGCATTAATGGCGTTGCCAGTCGTCGATCTGGATGTCGGACGATGGAACTGGCTTGAGGCGGGTCGTTTGTACCTTCTTTCCCCTTTGGGTAAAAGCAGTGACTGACGGTCATTAATGAGCCGTAGTACGCCTGTTTCAGGGAATGGGAAGGGTACACGTGTCCCGACAGGAGTGCTTTTACAGAGTTCGGATGTTCAGTGACGTATGCTATCGATCTGTAGATCGATATTGCCTTCCGGGATCCTGATGCTGTGGGTTTCCTCAAAGAGAGTAGATCGATCTGGAGATCAACTGAGTTACCAAGATCGATCTGATGATCTGATGGTTGCACGAAGATCTGATGATCTGATGGTATACCTCGCCAATTTGGTGTCCCTAAACAGATCTGATGGCCTGAGGTCCTGGTATCGATCTGATGACCTGCCCAACAGGTCGTTCATGGTTTGTCCAGGTTGGCGTGAGGGTCCGCGTGGCACCAACTGGGGGCGGCCACGTGGCCCCATACTATTATGCCATATCAGAGGCCCCCCAAATTACCAGTGTGAATTTTCACGGTGGTGATTTCATCGATCAGGTATTGGGTAGGGGAACCGTCGTGACGTTTCAATCGAGCTGTCGTCTCAGCTGCGGGCGTGGCTTCTTGAGCCAGATCGGTCCGACAAAGCATTTAATGCGACGCGACCTTCCATAGGATAGGCGCATGCGGGGTAATTATGGCGTCGTTTCGTATTTCGAGACGTTACTTTTCAACCCCTATATATAGGAGGGACCTTGCCTCAGCCCCATTTCACTACTTACCACACTCTAAGAATCGAACTGCTCCGGCTGTGATCAGCTCGCCAACAAATTTCGTCTCCGAACTCGGCTTTCACAAAGGTAAAATTTTTTTCCTTTCTTGCATCTCCATGGCTCAAAATCAGGTAGCGTTTACGCCGTCGCCTGAACGAGAGGGAGACCTGCCTGCACCACCTTCACCGGATGAGAATTTCGATCTCAGTTCCGGTCCGATTTCCGGAAGGGACGGGGCTCCGACGGCAAACAGAGGGGGTCAGGCTTCGACCTCGAGGGTTCGACGACCCATTGGACTTTTAGACGAGCCCGAGGGGGAATTTGAGGATGAAACTCAGATCGGGGGAGGACAGGTCGGGAGAGGAGAACCGGGGATACGTATCGTGAATCCTCCGACTCGACCTCCGCACGTGTACCGCACACTTTCGCACGTTTCGGAGAGGCTTTCCAAGATAACCCCCCAGGAGTTGGCGGAGGTCATCAGACTACTGGGGTTGGGACCCCAATACACCGTTCGCTTGCCAGAGGAGGGGGAGACAGTGGAGAGACCGAGGGGGTTGAGATCGGTGGGCATGTATTATGCCTCCGTCAAATATGGGTTTAGAATCCCTCTCCCCCGGGTTGTCGCGGATTTTTTGGTTCGGTATAACCTATCCCCTTCCCAGTTGACCCCGAACTCTTTCTCGTTAATGCATTGCCTGATTGTCATAATGAAGTGCCTCGGGTTCGAGCCGGAGATCTGTGATTTCGGGGAGTTCTTCACGCTCAACAGTGCTACCAAGTCCGGGGTCGGATACTTCAACCTTCAATCGAAGCCGAACCGGAAGGTCGTGTCGATCCCATCCACTTCTCATGGTGTCAACTGGAAATCCAAGTTCTTCTTCATCGATCTTCCCATCGTTCCCCGCTTTCGGATCACTTGGGGGGATAACGGCCCGAGACGGCTCGTGACTAAATCGTCGACCTGGCTCCACAATCACTTCGAGCTGTTGACCAACATGGGGCTTTTAGATCACACCAACCTGACGAGGACGGGGAATCTGGTCGAAGCGGGCATTATAACCGGGCTTCATAAAAGGAACTTTCGCTTTGGTATGCTCTTACTTCGACCGGACCCCTACTCGATCAGGGTCTTTAAATTATTTAGTTCCAAGTTTTTCCCTTCCTCTTTTCGTTCGATCTGACTCATTTCGTTCTGCAGATCTCCGTCCATTGATCATGTCTCGAGCTGCGAGAATGAGGGCGATGAACCAGAGGAACGCCACACCCGACGAGCTGAGACCTGTGGCGGAGGCTGCTCGAGCGATCATCAATGCCCTGCCTGAGGACCAGCGAGCTCAGCAGGAGAGGTGCTCAAAGGAATTGCGCGATCTGGATGCCGATCTGGCGGAGCAGATCGCTGGGGAGCCACTCCGTGGCCAAGAGCTCGAAGGCCAGGCTGGGTCGTCCGCGCGGCCGAGCGGTCAGGTCGAAGAGGACGTCGAACAAGTAATAAATTTAGACCATCTTCCTTTATATTTTGATGAAGAATTAAATTCTCAACTCGAGCATGTTCAGGCGAGGCACGGGGTAGGCAAGAGGCCCTTTAGAGAACTGGTTCACGAACTGCAGGATTCTGACGAGTCCGATGAGGAGGCCCAGCTCTTGAACTTTCCCAAGACTCCCCTTCCCCAGTGGCCTGCAGGTCTGAAGCTTGAGAAGGCCGACGGGACTAAACGAGCTCTGGCGTTCGGTAAGGCCGATCCCGAACTGCTGGCAGCCCTTTTCAACTCCTCGTGCATAATCGATGAGCAGAAGAGGCTCTCTCAGAGGTCGGCGAGGCAGAAGAGGTATCAGGCTGCCAGAGGTCTTTTCGGTGTAAGTTGGTTTTTTTTTTTTTTTTTTTTTTTTTTTTTTCTTTTTTGCCAACTCTTGGAGATCGGACTCATCCGATCTGACGACCTGTTCACAGGACGTTCTCCCCGTCCTTATCAATTCGATCCACGAAGCTGAGGTCTTCAAGGCCGGCAAGGAAAAGTATAAGGAGAAGTACCAGATGATGAAAGGCCGGCTTGTTTCAGCGAACCCCGAGAGGGTTGAACAGCTCGAGCAGGAGCTCAGGGAGGCCCGCGAGGAGAAGAGGAAACGGGTCGAGGATGCACAAACCTTGGAGGCCCAGTGGAAGAGCTCACAGGAGGCCCTGAAGGAAGCGGAGAAGGCTCATGCGAACGAGCTGGCCCAGATGAAGGAAGAGTTTGCCAAGGAGCTCGAGATCGCTAGGGCTGCCTCGAAGGAGGAGGGGCAGAATGAGGTCTTCAATTTGGCCCGGGCGAAGATCGTCAAAGCGGCGGAAGAAATGAAGAGGTGCAAGCTGGAGATCGAGCGATACGCCGTTCGCGAATTCATGGAAGGCCCCGGTTTCGAGGAGGCAAGCCTGATCGTGGGTCAGAACGACCTGGCGGAGGGGTTCCAGATCGCCGTAAACCAGCTCAAGGCTCAAGACGCCATCGTTCCCAACTTCAACTTCGAGTCGATTGGCCCCCTTCTCCCAGATCCATATGCTCCTGATCTCCCTGACGAGGAAGAGCCGGTCCAGATCGAGTGGGCGACCTTCAAGTATGGCCACGCCATTGAGATCGCTCAGGCCAAGAAGGAGAAGCGTCAGGTAGAGTGCGAGCTCCCTCCACCGGTTCATATCGAAAGTTTCCTTCCAACTATCAGAGAGCTCGAGCGGTCACTTCGCCGAGCTACACAGGAATCCAATTTTGAGACCGTCGAGATCGATTGAATTCTCCCCTCGTAGCCAACTGTTTAGACCTCCCGGCCGGGTTGTGGCTGTGTGAATACTCTTAATTTTGTTTTTGAACATTTGCCCATCGAGCCACGTCGCGTGGTGAGCTCGATGCGCTAGGTAAGATCGATCTTTCCTAATTTTGAGATCGATTTTTGCATGAATGAATTATGTTTCTCATACTTGTCTATTTTTTTTTTTTTTTGCTTTTACAAGTTGAACATTAATTCGATCTGGCGTGCGCGTGATTCATCGACCTAGGTTTCATTTACCACAGCTTAGATTCTTATCGCTTTTGGATCGATTGGCTCATGAAGCTATTCGATCTCTTTTGGATGTCGATCTAGCTTCGTTGGGCGTTTGTCCATTCGCTGCATTCTCTTTGGATCGATAGCGATCTCTGAGACGCTAATCTCTGGACCCCTTTGGATCTAAAACGACCTCATTGGATCTTTGGATCATTAATTTCTGGAAATGATTAAAAGTGCATTAAACACGCTAGGACTTAGGATCTCCTTAGGTCTAGAAACGACCTCGTTGGATCTCGATCTCTAACGGTGATTAAATCGTTGCTTTAAAATACGTTAGGACTTAGGATCTCCTTGGGTCTAGAAACGACCTCGTTGGATCTCGATCTCTAACGATCGTTGGATCTCGATCTCTAACGATGATTAAATCGCTGCTTTACAATACGTTAGGACTTGGGGATTTGCAAGTACGACAAAGTAACCAAACAAATACATGATAGCATGATCGTGGATCGAATGCCAAATAAATATACATTATATAAAAACGACTGTTGACTTTCATCGAAAAGATCGGATTCGATCCATAGATGGGATCGGGATCGGGCTTTGAACGGGCTCCGGTCCGATCGACTATACAAGCTAGGTGTTTTTATACATAAAACTTCTTCAGGTTGTGCGCGTTCCAGGGTCTTGGCAGGGGCACTCCGGCCATATCTTCGAGCTGATACGCCATGTTCTTGCCTACTTTTGTAACCCGGTAGGGACCCTCCCAATTGGGTTCGAGTTTTCCCACATGCTGGAGGACCTCTACCTTCTTCAACACTAGATCTCCGATCTGGAATGTACGGGGTCTGACGTGTTTGTTGTACGATCGGGTCGCGGCCGCCTTGTATTGTTTAATCTTTTGGTATGCGCGCTCGCGCTTTTCTTCAATCAGATCCAAGTCAGCGGACCGATTTTCGTTGTTCCTATCGAGCTGGTATTGGCTGACGCGGGCCGTTTCGTGTAGTAATTCCGATGGGATCACTGCCTCCGACCCGTATACCAGAGAATAGGGGGTTTGGCCCGTCGCCGTTCTGGGGGTCGTTCGATAGGCCCAAAGGACCCCGTCGAGTTCGTCCGCCCACGCCCCCAGCTTGGCATCGAGACGGGTCTTCAAATTTTGAATGATGATCCGGTTGGTGACTTCGGCCTGGCCGTTCGTTTGAGGGTGGCCGACGGTGGTGAACCTGAGGTCGATTCCGATATCCCGACAGTAGCTTTTGGTGTTCTCGCTTCGAAACTGGGGCCCATTGTCACAGATGAGAACCCTCGGGACTCCAAAGCGGCAGATTATACTCTTCCAGAGGAAATTTCTTATCACCGCGTCAGTTATCTTTGGGACTGCTTCGGCTTCTACCCATTTCGAGAAGTACTCGACGGCTACTATGGCGAAGCGTTTTTGCCGAGGGGCCAGGGGGAAAGGACCAATAATATCGATCCCCCATTGATCGAAGGGCCATGAGACATCGATCGCGATCATGGTTGCGGGATGCGTGTGTATGAGGTTGCCGTGTTTTTGGCACTTGGGGCATTTCATTGAGTGCAGCTTTGCGTCTCGGATTAGGGTCGGCCAGAAATACCCGCTTCTTAAGATCTTTTTAGCTAGGGCTCGACCCCCTGAATGGTTCCCGCAGTTCCCTTCGTGGACTTCTTCTAACACATCTTTGGCCTGACTTGGGCGAAGGCACCTTAATGGTGGACCTGTGAATGATTTCTTGAACAATCTCCCTTCGTGGTCCAGTAGGTACAGCAGCGAGCGGTATTTCATCCGCCTTGCCTCCAACCGACTTTGAGGTAGTGTCCCGTCCTTTAGGTAGGAGACCAAACTATCCATCCAACATGGCTCCTCCGGGTCAATCGCCGCGACATCGATCCGACCCGGGTCGATGACCCGACCGGGTGAGACGTGAAATGAGATGGTCCCGTCTCGGGTGCCCTGAAGGCCGTTCGCGAGTTTGGACAATGCGTCCGCTCGGGTGTTTTCTTCGCGGGGGACTTGCTCGATCCGAAATTCTCTGAACTTTGAGGCTAACTCTTTAACCATCTTGAGATAATCCGACATCGATTCTTCCCTTGCTTCATACGTGCCGTTGACCTGACCCGCGACGAGCTGGGAGTCGGTCACGACGGCCAATCGGTCGACCCGATGCTCTGCAGCGAACTTTAGTCCTGCGATGAGTGCCTCGTATTCTGCTTCGTTATTGGTGGCCTTGAAGTCTAGGCGGACGGCAAAATCGAACTGTGTACCATCCGAACTAATTAGTGATATCCCCACCCCTCCCCCCTTGGAGGTCGATGAGCCGTCAACGTACATTGTCCAACTCAAGGGGTCGGGGGCGTTCTTTGGGGGCTTCGTGTTCTTTTCGACTAAAAAGTCAGCCAGAACCTGAGCTTGCTGGGCGAGGCGAGGTTGGAAAGTGATGTCATGCTCGCTTAGCTCCACCGCCCATTTCATCATTCGACCCGAGACATCGGGTTTGGACAAGACTTGTCTAAGGGGTTGGTCGGTCAGCACCACAATCGGGTGCGCCTGGAAATAGGGTCGTAATTTCCGAGCCGCGTGCGTCAACGCGAAGACAAACTTTTCGATCTCAAGATAGTTTCGCTCTGCTCCGTGTAGGATTTTACTCAAGTAATAGATGGGCAGGTGTTTTCGATCCCTAATCGCGACGAGGACCGAACTAAAAGTTTCGTTGGAAAGGGAGAGATAGAGGTACAAGGTCTCCCCTTCGTTGGGCTTGGCCAACAACGGTGGAGATGCCAGGTACTCTTTAAGTTGCTCAAAGGCTCTATCACACTCCTCATTCCATTCGAACTTTTTTAGGTTTCGTAATATTTTGAAGAAGGGCAGGTTCCGTTCGGATGATCGGGATATGAACCGATTTAGGGAAATGATCCGGCCGACCAAGGATTGGACTTGGCTTATGCAGTCGGGTCGAGGTATGACCTGGATTGCCTCGATTTTGGCCGGGTTTGCTTCGATCCCCCGCTGGCTCACCATATAGCCGAGGAATTTTCCCCCTTCGACCCCAAATGTGCATTTGTCCGGGTTTAGCTTCATACCGTACCCCCTGAGGATCTCAAACACTCGACCCAGGTGGTCGAGATGATCACACGCCTGTTTGCTCTTCACGATCATATCATCCACGTAGACTTCCATCGTCTTCCCGATCTCTTCCTTAAACATCTTGTTCACCAACCTCTGGTAGGTCGCTCCGGCGTTTTTGAGCCCGAACGGCATTACCTTAAAACAATAAATGCCCTTGATGGTTATAAAAGCGGTGTGGGGTTGATCTTCGGGTGCCATGGAGATCTGATAGTATCCCTGAAAGGCGTCCATCATGCTCAGCATTTCAGAACCAGCTGTCGAATCGACGAGCTGATCGATCCGTGGGAGCGGGTAAGGGTCCTTTGGGCACGCCTTATTTAGATCCGTGAAATCGTTACACATTCTCCACTTACCCCCCGTCTTTTGTACTAAAACAACATTACATAGCCAATCGACATATTGGGCCGGGGTCACATAACCCGCGTCGAGCAATTTATTGACCTCGGCCTCGATGATCTCGTTTCTTTCTTTGCTCTGCGTTCTCAGCTTCTGTTTTATGGGTCTGTGAGTGGGATCGAGACCGAGGCGATGGCAGATCACCTTCGGGTCGATCCCCACAAGATCCTTCGCAGTCCATGCAAACACGTCCGCATTTTCTTGGAGGAACTCAATCATCATCATCTCGTGGTGGGGGTTCATGTTGGCCCCGATCTTCGTTGATTTGTTGCTGTCGTTCGGGTCGAGGGGTATGAGTTTCAAAGAGTCAGATGGCTCGATCCGCCCCACTGCTTTCCTCTTTTGGGCTACGCGTGATCCTTCGGCGTCTAACTTGGGCGCAGCGAGATCGAGATCCGAGCTCGTGTAAGTCTGGAGATCAAGGCATTCGCTCGCGTCTTTTTCCTTGTCTTTTGGTTCCTTAAGGGTGATCGCATAACAAGCCCAGCTGTCCGGGACGTCACACTCCACTTCCCCGACCCCGTTAGGGGTTGGCATTTTCAGCTTCTGATGGTAGGTGGAGATTATGGCTCTGAATTGAATGAGGCCGGGTCGGCCAAAAATCATGTTGTAAGCGAGCGGCATGTTTACCACAACGTACTCGACCTCTTGGGTAACTCGCTGAGGCGATGTTCCCATCGAAGTGAGCAGTTTGATGCGCCCAAGCGGGACAACCTGGGATCCTCCGAAGCCGGATAGAGGCGTTCGGATCGGATCTAATTTCAAGTTATGCAATTTCATTTTTACAAGCGTAGAGTAAAGGATAATGTTCGTGCTACTTCCATTGTCAACAAGGCATTTGGTTACATTGTAATTAGCCACTCCCAAGGTCACCACCATCGGACAACTAGGCGTTTCACCCTCCCGATGTGGGCCCGAGTGGCTGTCATTTTCGCTAAAACTAACCTCTTGCCTCTCCCACTCTCTGCTTTGCTCGATCTGGAGGACCTCCTCACGCGGTCCGTTGTATTCTCGAGCCGCCCTTCGGATGTTCTTCTTCCTGGCCGCGTTGGAATCACCCCCTTCGTGCCCCCCGGCGATCATGTAGATCGTGCCGTTAGTCGGGGGGTTGTCCTCAGTTCTCTCGAGGGGCGGCTTTCCGGACCTTCTGGACGGGGATCGGGATCGAGATCGATCCCGAGGCTGATCTTGGCTCCGACCAGCCTTCTCAGTGTAGTGATCGATCTTACGAACGAAGTCCTTCAGATGCCCTCCTCGGATGAGTCTCTCGATCTCGTCGCGGAGGGCGTTGCATTCCTCGGTGGTGTGACCCCATTGCTGATGGTATCCGCAATACTTCCCCGATTTCTGGGCTTTGGGGCCTTCTCGGATGGTCTTGGGCTTGTTCAAGAGTTTTTTGTCCATGACCGTGAAGATCTGTTGGACGGTCGTATTGAGGGGGATGTAGTTCCTCCGATCGATTTGGGCCGGCGGATCGATTTTTCCCTTCGATTTTTTCTGCTCGAACCCCTTTCGGGTCGGGGTTGAGATCGACCCATAGTGATGACCTTCTGGAGTGGGCAATGGAGCGGGCCCGTGAGCTAACGCCATTTCCTCGACCCGCATGAAACCATGGGCGAGGTCCTGGATTTCCGTCAAGTTCTTGGGTCCGGCCCTGACTATCTCATCCGCCCAGAGACGGTTGCGCAGCGCTCGATGGACGACCGGGAGCAGGGTGTCCATCGTCGGGTCCTCGACCCGAACCACTTCCCTCGAGAATCGGGTGAAGAAATCTCGAAGGGATTCCCCCTTTTCTTGTCGAAGGTTGTTGAGGTAAGAAGGAGGCAGTTTTTCCCCTGCCATGGAGGAGAAGTGAGCGAGGAACCGATCAGTGAAATGATTGTAGGTTCGAATGCATCGCGGCGGCAGGCGGATGAACCAGTCCTGCGCCGGGCCCGTTAGAGTGGTAACAAATATTTTGGCCCAAATTTGTTGCGGGTGGGCGTGCAGCAACATTCTGTTTTCAAAAGCGGTAACGTGTTTCTCGGGGTCGGTCGTCCCGTTGTAGAGCGGCAATCCCGTGGGGATTCGATCTCCGTCGCAGGTTGTACGGAGAATGTCTTCAGAAAATGGGGAGGCTTCCTCCCTGTCGGATCGATAATGGAGGGGTCGGCGGCCCAACCCCGCGCGCAGATCGACCTGCCTCTGGGAGACCACTGATCCTTGGTCTCCCAGGCGGTCTTGCACTCGCCTGCGGGGCGGATCGACACATCGATCCGGGTCGTTCTCCTTACGGGCGGCAGCGATTCTAGCTGCCTGATCGCGGGCCGATCGAGTGGGTATCCGGGCTCGCAAATCGTCATACTCTTCATGGTCGTCATCGACCGCCCGTTTGCCGCGATTCGCGCGGCTAGGATGTTCCGAGTCCCCATGTCCCTCCGAAGGGACCTGTTTGCTCCCTCCCGCCGGTGGCGGAGGAGGTGCAAACCCTTGGACTGGTACCAGGCCTGCGCCCGTCTGGGGGGGAAGGCCCCAGATCACCTGAGCGGGTCCGCCGTTGAGCGGCTGGAGGTAGTAGGGGACAGCAGACCCGTAAGTCTGTGCCGCTGGTCCCAGCCCACTGGCTATTACTGGGCTGGGGATAGTAACAGGGCTCGCCCTCGGCAGCTCAGGGCGCCTCGGTTCCCGGCCCTCTACTTGGGCCAATTCGATCTCCACCCTCCATTGATCGAGGAAGGTGTCAAGGTCAGCCTGCGTAATGGCGACCCTCGGCGCGGCCTCGGGTTGAGGCATGATCACACTGGCACTGGGACCAGCGATCCCGGCGGCGGGGGGAGCAGTGGGGAGATGACCAAGCGGCGCGTTGGTATCGTGCCTGCCTTTGGTGACCTCCTCCAAGTCCTCCTCCTGTCGGGTCTTCCTTGTGTTCACCATGGTTGCAAGAAAAAGGTGTGTTTTACTCAAGATCGAGATAGAGAGTAGTGTAGTTTCCCACAGACGGCGCCAAACTGATCTGGCTCAAATCTGGTCAATCCGACGTGTCGATCTGACTGTCAGATAGGGGTCAATCAGTCAAGAATTTGTTTGAGTGGGTTCTTTATCGACCTGAAAACACTAATCAAACGTGAGCTCGAAACCAACTTGGGGGACTTGGGGTTTTACCCAAGGTTGGCACTCCGACGCTCAAGTCAGTAATAGGGCTCTTTAGAGAGAGAATAAATGCAATTGAATGCGAATTAAAGGCTTACCAACTACTGTTCAGGGGGCGAGTATTTATAGCCATGGCCAAATAACGCAGTAATGCGTGTACTGTAGGTGTGCATTAATGGCGTTGCCAGTCGTCGATCTGGATGTCGGACGATGGAACTGGCTTGAGGCGGGTCGTTTGTACCTTCTTTCCCCTTTGGGTAAAAGCAGTGACTGACGGTCATTAATGAGCCGTAGTACGCCTGTTTCAGGGAATGGGAAGGGTACACGTGTCCCGACAGGAGTGCTTTTACAGAGTTCGGATGTTCAGTGACGTATGCTATCGATCTGTAGATCGATATTGCCTTCCGGGATCCTGATGCTGTGGGTTTCCTCAAAGAGAGTAGATCGATCTGGAGATCAACTGAGTTACCAAGATTGTAGCACCCACACGTAGGGCCACATCCCCCGCACCATAATCCGAACCCGAATACGAAATGGAATGTCCGCACTCGAATCCGAATCATAGCGAACGGGAGACCAAACACACACACTAGGCTAGGCGGAGCTAAACTAACCGGAAACAGAGTGCGCGGAAGCAATAAATAAAACCATAAACAGAATCATCACATATATATACGTAGGTACCAACTCACACCTATCCATATAGTATTTACATATAAGTACCAACGCATCACTTACAAAAGCCATCCCGGCTCGAACAAAATAATGTATCAGTAGGTATATACAAATCAAAGCTGCATAACTACAAAATAATAAAGTGCAAGAAGGTAAATGCACCTAACGAGACCTAGACTGACAAGTGCAAAAAGCAGACACACTTCTCCGCCTAGCTCACGCTCCCAAAACCTGCAACTAAAAGAGTAAACGAGGAGTCAGTCAACTGACTGAGTGAGGGGGCTAACGCACACCCACACCCTACATATATATAGAGCAGAGCACAAAGCAAAGGCGAAACTATGAACCGGAATAGGTTTTACAAGCTAAAACTTTACAAAACAAATACATATACTTTAAAACCTTTTATAAACGCTATCCCGATTCATATTTCTCAAACATACACAACAAACATAATGCTCGGCGAGAACGAGCTTCCAACCTTTACTCCTCAGAATAAACAAAACAGAAATCATACATACTCCTCAACACCAGTGATGGAAGAGCCACCGGCGGCCCTAACCATCCATACATATACAGACTCACGAGGGGTAGCGAACCCACATCGTGCCCTCCCCGGTTTTTACGCCGAAGGCATCGAAATATCGCACCTTCCCAAACTCCCAGGGGTCGCGTACGATATATCGGATGGAGACTACGCACAGGCCGAACCTCGACGGCCCGAACCGTCCCGAGGGTTCCTTACCCGTAGCTCCTTGGATCCACACATACAAATCATATCATATCACATGCCAAATTTTTCATGGCGATCTCGCTAACAGAATCGTAAAGCTTTTCCAAAATATAGCTTACATAGGCTTACTTAATATCTTTTCCCAAAGCAAAGTTGTTCACAAGATCATAAACATATTCTAATCAACACATACATATCTATATATATAATATATAGTCACATGCACGGCTTGAAAACATCACAGAAGGCTTTAGGTCACTTTAGCTAATAAAAATCCTAAACCTCACCTTGGGCTTGACAAAAATATGAGCAGACGTGAACCTATGCCTCGGGCTCGTCAACTGGAACCTCCTCTGAAAAGAAAACACGAAAGCCCAAGACTTAGACTCTATATGAACCAAAGAAGACGCTCGACAAATGCATGATTCATGCTCATAGACAAAATATTACAATTAGGTCATATAATTTACAAATCATATACATAACATATTTATATACAATTCAATATGCAAAACAATCAATTATAACAATTAAAATGCAAAAGAAAAGCATTTAGAATCATGCAAATGCATAAACAAAGCAAAGAGAAGAAATGGCAAAATCCACCCTAGCGGATTTTTCCAAAGGGGAAAATCCACCCCCATGGATTTTTCTTGAGCTACTGCCTCAAATCCACCCTCGCGGATTTTTCCTTAAGGAAAAATCCACGATCGCGGATTTGATCCAGAAGGAAGGGTTCCGGACATGGGAACGGCCGTTCCCGTTCCCAGTACAACTGGGAACGGTCGTTCCCACTCTCGGCGATGAACAGTATGGCTTGGGAACGGTCGTTCCCAGTTTAAAACTGGGCGGGAACGGCCGTTCCGGCCTGGTTCGAAAGCTGGAACAGAACTCCATTTTTACAGAAACAGGGGAGCTCAAAATTTTGCCAAAAATGGCCAAAAACCAACCTTAAATTTTGCCACAACTTCTCAAAATGCACACACAATACATATAATTCATGCTTGACATATAAACACTCAAATAATGCAAGAAAACGGAATGAAAAGGCATGATCAAAGGATTGAAACTTCAAGCTAAAATCATGATCAACAATCAATACTCCACCAACCATGGCTTTTATGCAATAAATACAACACCTACATCATATACCACTCATGAATGAAGCTAGGAAACAAGAATAGCAAGCAAAGAGCACATATCCAAGCTTTTAGATAAACCCTTACTATTCACGTAGGGAAGCAAAAGCATGCAAAACTCACTCCAAACTCAGAGATTAAACCATGGAAACGACAAGCACGACGAGAGGATTCCGAAACCCACCTAAGTTCGAGAAAAGGCGAAGAAACGGGAGAGATATCGGCTTGGAAAGTTGGATGATCAACTTGAGGGTTTGAGCTCTCTCTTGGCTTGATGTTGCTGTTGTTGAACGTAAATGAAAGAGAAGGAAAATGGTTCAGCCTTTAAGGCTGAGCCGGTTCGGTTCACGGGTTCGGTTCAAGGTTTCCGGTTCAAGTTGGTTCGGTTTAACACATACGGGTTCAAATAAGGCCAACTCAAATTAAAACAAATAACACACATGCAACACTAATTCAAATAAATTCATATAGTTCAAATAATTCATATAAGTCATAAACAATTAATTCAAAACGCAAATATTATTAAATCACATAATTTACCTGTACCGACTGTGAGTCGGGGTGTTACAACCTCCCCCCCTTCAGAGAACCTGGTCCCCAGGTTAACTGTCTGACCTGAGAACAACTCTGGGTACAACTGTCTCATCTTCTCCTCGGTCTCCCAAGTAGACTCTTCGGATTTCTGATCTCTCCAAAGAACTCGGACCAAGGGAATCTGTTTATTCCTTAATACTTGTATCTTCCGGTCTTGGATCTCAACCGGATGCCTTACTATCGTCAAATCCGACTCAAGTTGTACCTCTTCCACAGGGAGAATAGTTGATTCCTCGGGATAAAATTTCCTGAGCTGCGAAACATGAAACACATTATGTATCCCGGTCAATCTCGGCGGTAGGTCCAACCTATATGCCACTTCTCCAACTCTCTCAAGGATTTCAAAAGGTCCAAGGTATCTCGGGTTAAGTTTCCCACCTCGACCTATTCGAGAAAATCCCTTCCTCGGAGATGCTTTCAAGAACACCTTATCTCCGACTTCAAACTCAAGGGGCCTTCTCCTCTTATCCGCATAGCTCTTCTGACGGTCCTGAGCTGCCTTCATTCTCTGCTGGATCAACTTAACCTTGGCAGTGGTCTTATCCAATCTCTCTTGGGGTGTAGCTCTTTCGAGCTTGTTCTCCTCAGTCCACCGCCAATCTTCCAAGTCCCAAAATAGAGGCGATCTACACTTCCTTCCATAAAGTGCCTCATACGGAGCCATGCCAATAGAAGTCTGAAAACTGTTGTTATAGGCAAACTCAACCAGAGCTAAATGCTTATCCCACTTTTCCTGGAAATCCAAAGCACACGCCCTCAACAAATCCTCCAAATACTTAATCAGTCTCTCTGATTGTCCATCTGTCTGAGGATGAAAAGCGGTGCTAAAATTGAGCCTTGTACCCAACCTACTCTGAAGATCCTGCCAAAACTTAGCTGTGAACCTCGGGTCACGATCTGAGACAATGCTGGCAGGCGCCCCATGAAGTCTCACAATCTCATTACAATACAATTCGGCCAACTTCGGAGTCTTGTAAGACATCTTCACCTTGAGAAAATGAGCAGACTTGGTCAATCGGTCGACTATCACCCAAATTCCATCATAACCTCCTCTTGATCTCGGCAAGCCGGACACAAAGTCCATAGTCACTTGCTCCCACTTCCATTCAGGAATCGGAAGTGGTTGGAGGGTTCCTCCCGGTTTCTGGTGTTCTGCCTTCACCACTTGGCACGTGAGACACCGCTTCACAAAGTTCGCGACATCTCTCTTCATGCCATTCCACCAGAAGTATTCCTTTAAATCTCGGTACATCTTCGTACCACCGGGGTGAATGGAATATCCAGAACGATGTCCTTCCTCAAGAATTAACCTCTTGAGGTCTTCTGGGACACAAACCCTGGTCTTGAACCTGAACAAACCGGAGTCATCAAACCCAAACTTCGTCTCGGGGTCTATCCTAGACCGAATCACTAGTCTCTGAATCTCTGCATCCGAAGCCTGAGAATCCAACAACCTCTGTTTCAAATCCGGCTGAACTGAGATGTTAGCTAACCGAGCCACTGAAACCAAAACTGTCGAATCCTGTCCTGAAGACTCTGCACCCAAACCTGAAACACTTGCTTTTCTGCTCAAAGCATCTGCCACGACATTAGCCTTGCCCGGATGATACTGAATCGTGCAGTCATAATCCTCTAAGAATTCCATCCAACGCCTCTGTCTATTATTCAACTCCTTCTGAGTGAAAAGATATTTGAGGCTCTTATGATCCGTGAATATCTCGAAAGTTGTCCCATAGAGGTAATGACGCCACTTCCTCAAAGCAAACACAACCGCTGCAAGCTCAAGATCATGAGTGGGGTAGTTCTTCTCGTGTTCCTTCAACTTTCTAGAAGCATAGGCCACCACTCGGCCATTTTGCATCAATACACATCCGAGTCCTTCCTTAGAAGCATCTGCAAAAACCGAATAACCCTCGGATCCCTCGGGTAGGGTAAGCACTGGTGCTGAAGTTAATCTTTCCTTCAAAACTTGGAAACTTCTCTCGCACCCATCATCCCACTCATATTTCACCTCCTTCTTGGTTAATCGAGTCAACGGGCAAGCAATTTTGGAGAAGTCCTTCACAAATCTCCTATAGTAACCCGCTAACCCGAGAAAACTTCTTATCTCGGAGGCATTCTTCGGTCTTTCCCACTGGACCACGGTCTCAATCTTGGAAGGATCAACTTCAATTCCCTTACCTGAAATAATATGACCCAGAAAAGACACTCTGTCGAGCCAGAACTCACACTTGCTGAACTTAGCATAAAGCTTGTGCTCTCTAAGTGTCTCCAAAACAATCCTGAGATGCGTTGCGTGCTCTTCTGCAGACTTAGAATACACCAAGATGTCGTCTATGAAAATGACCACAAACTTGTCAAGATATTGCCTGAACACTCGGTGCATCATATCCATGAACACGGCTGGAGCATTAGTTAACCCAAACGGCATCACTACAAACTCAAAGTGTCCATAACGAGTATTGAACGCAGTCTTAGAGATATCCTCTTCCCGGATACGAAGTTGGTAATACCCCTGCCTCAAATCTAACTTAGAATACACCTGCGACCCTTGCAAGATGTCAAACAACTCTTCGATATGAGGTAAAGGATACTTATTCTTCACTGTCATCCGGTTCAACTCGCGGTAGTCTATACACATCCTCAAAGTCCCATCCTTCTTCTTCACAAATAACACAGGAGCACCCCACGGGGATGTACTCGGACGGATATAACCGCAAGTCAAGAGCTCATCCAGCTGAGTTTTCAACTCCTTCAACTCAGCAGGAGCCATCCGATACGGTGTCTTAGAGGAAGGCTCAGCTCCAGGATAAAGGTCGATTACAAACTCGATGTCCCTATCGGGTGGCAAAGAACCCAAATTCTCAGGGAAAACATCGGGAAACTCCCTCACGACCTCTGTCTCCTCAAGTTTGGCCTGATCCTTCGGTTTATTCAAAAGATAGGCCACAAAACCTGTCGCGCCGTCCCGGAGGAGCTTACTTGCTTCCATAAAGGACACAAACGGGCTGGACTTCAACCTCTCACCCGTAAAAACCACTGACCCCAACAAAACCTTCTTCTCACGACAATCCAACTGAGCTCGGTATCTGAAGAGAAAATCCATACCAAGAATAACCCCATACTTCTTCAACGGTAGAACTATCAAGTCTGCAGGGAAAACTCGGCCCTCAAACACCACCGGACATTCCCTGAACACCCTGTCAGCTTCCACAGATCCTCCCAAAGGAGTATTCACCACATACACATGCGCAGATAAATCATCAAGTACAGGCAAAGAAGCAACAATATCCCGGGAAATAAATGAATGCGTAGCCCCGGGATCAAACAATGCATGTAGTGATATGCCATGAATGTTTATTGTACCTTCTATCACGGCATTCGGGTCGACATCAGCAGCTTCCTCCTCTCCGTCCAAAGCATACACACGAGCCTGCACAACCGGTTTCCTATTCGGGCAAGCATTCACCAAGTGATCAGAGGACCCGCACACAAAGCATTTGCCCTGAAGTCTCCAACACCGCTCCACTGGGTGTCTCCCCTGACAATGTGAACAAACGGGTGGTCCCTGAGCTGGAGCCGGTCGAACTGGAGCAACAGGAGATGCTACGGGACCGGTAATACGGGGCTTCTTGTTCCCTAGACCCTGGGGACGAAAAGCCGGTGGGATAGGAGCTCGTGGAGCAAAAGAAATGGGCCTCTTACCCAATCCAGAACCTGATCCCGCAACCCGTGTAGAAGAGAAAGGTGGAGGCTTCAACCGAGCCATTTGGGCCTCAACTTGAATTGCCCTCTTTGTAACCTTGGCCCAAGTACTCACATTCGTAGCTTGTAAGGCTTCTTGAATATCCCGGCGAAGTCCATGAAGAAAAGCTCGGGCCTTATGATCATCATGGTCGGTGATGTGAGTAGCATACGGAGCTAGCCTCTCAAACTCCAATAAGTAATCCTCCACCGTCCGATTTCCTTGCCTCAGATTAGTGAACTCTTGAAGGCGACGCTCTTGTGCACTATGAGGGATGTATTTCTCATGGAATTCCTGCACAAACGTCTCCCAGTTGAATTCCATACCCATCCTCTCCAACTTGGATCTCACACTCCTTAGCCAAATAGCCGCTTGCCCTTGAATAATACGCCCGGTGCAAACAGCCTTGTCCTGAGAAGTCCCTGGACATATCTCCCAAATGCCTCGAATCTCAGATAACCACTCTTCCGCTTTGATATCATCCCCTCCATACCACTTCGGAGGGTTGTTGTTCCGGAAGTCCCGATAAACAGCTGAAATATCTTGTCCTTCACCCGGATTTGCGTTACCCCTTTGATTTTGTTGGAGTTGATTGAGTAGGGCTTGAACAACATTTTCCGCGTTCATAGGTGGTGGCGGAGGTGCATTATGTAGAGCTGGTTCATTCAAATCAGGGGTTTGTTCACGGTTGTTATGTCTTCTTGGAGGCATCCTGAAATTCACAAATTCAAGCAATATGGATGCATGTACATTAGTGTATGAATATGTATACAATTTAAGAAAATAATCAAATAATCAAGTAATCACACATTCAAATCATAGATGCACATAATCACACAATCACGTTGTCCTAAGCCGTACGACCTAGACAAACCCACACGACACTAGAGCCCGGTTTTGCAACCGCGCTCTGATACCACTTAAGGATGTAGCACCCACACGTAGGGCCACATCCCCCGCACCATAATCCGAACCCGAATACGAAATGGAATGTCCGCACTCGAATCCGAATCATAGCGAACGGGAGACCAAACACACACACTAGGCTAGGCGGAGCTAAACTAACCGGAAACAGAGTGCGCGGAAGCAATAAATAAAACCATAAACAGAATCATCACATATATATACGTAGGTACCAACTCACACCTATCCATATAGTATTTACATATAAGTACCAACGCATCACTTACAAAAGCCATCCCGGCTCGAACAAAATAATGTATCAGTAGGTATATACAAATCAAAGCTGCATAACTACAAAATAATAAAGTGCAAGAAGGTAAATGCACCTAACGAGACCTAGACTGACAAGTGCAAAAAGCAGACACACTTCTCCGCCTAGCTCACGCTCCCAAAACCTGCAACTAAAAGAGTAAACGAGGAGTCAGTCAACTGACTGAGTGAGGGGGCTAACGCACACCCACACCCTACATATATATAGAGCAGAGCACAAAGCAAAGGCGAAACTATGAACCGGAATAGGTTTTACAAGCTAAAACTTTACAAAACAAATACATATACTTTAAAACCTTTTATAAACGCTATCCCGATTCATATTTCTCAAACATACACAACAAACATAATGCTCGGCGAGAACGAGCTTCCAACCTTTACTCCTCAGAATAAACAAAACAGAAATCATACATACTCCTCAACACCAGTGATGGAAGAGCCACCGGCGGCCCTAACCATCCATACATATACAGACTCACGAGGGGTAGCGAACCCACATCGTGCCCTCCCCGGTTTTTACGCCGAAGGCATCGAAATATCGCACCTTCCCAAACTCCCAGGGGTCGCGTACGATATATCGGATGGAGACTACGCACAGGCCGAACCTCGACGGCCCGAACCGTCCCGAGGGTTCCTTACCCGTAGCTCCTTGGATCCACACATACAAATCATATCATATCACATGCCAAATTTTTCATGGCGATCTCGCTAACAGAATCGTAAAGCTTTTCCAAAATATAGCTTACATAGGCTTACTTAATATCTTTTCCCAAAGCAAAGTTGTTCACAAGATCATAAACATATTCTAATCAACACATACATATCTATATATATAATATATAGTCACATGCACGGCTTGAAAACATCACAGAAGGCTTTAGGTCACTTTAGCTAATAAAAATCCTAAACCTCACCTTGGGCTTGACAAAAATATGAGCAGACGTGAACCTATGCCTCGGGCTCGTCAACTGGAACCTCCTCTGAAAAGAAAACACGAAAGCCCAAGACTTAGACTCTATATGAACCAAAGAAGACGCTCGACAAATGCATGATTCATGCTCATAGACAAAATATTACAATTAGGTCATATAATTTACAAATCATATACATAACATATTTATATACAATTCAATATGCAAAACAATCAATTATAACAATTAAAATGCAAAAGAAAAGCATTTAGAATCATGCAAATGCATAAACAAAGCAAAGAGAAGAAATGGCAAAATCCACCCTAGCGGATTTTTCCAAAGGGGAAAATCCACCCCCATGGATTTTTCTTGAGCTACTGCCTCAAATCCACCCTCGCGGATTTTTCCTTAAGGAAAAATCCACGATCGCGGATTTGATCCAGAAGGAAGGGTTCCGGACATGGGAACGGCCGTTCCCGTTCCCAGTACAACTGGGAACGGTCGTTCCCACTCTCGGCGATGAACAGTATGGCTTGGGAACGGTCGTTCCCAGTTTAAAACTGGGCGGGAACGGCCGTTCCGGCCTGGTTCGAAAGCTGGAACAGAACTCCATTTTTACAGAAACAGGGGAGCTCAAAATTTTGCCAAAAATGGCCAAAAACCAACCTTAAATTTTGCCACAACTTCTCAAAATGCACACACAATACATATAATTCATGCTTGACATATAAACACTCAAATAATGCAAGAAAACGGAATGAAAAGGCATGATCAAAGGATTGAAACTTCAAGCTAAAATCATGATCAACAATCAATACTCCACCAACCATGGCTTTTATGCAATAAATACAACACCTACATCATATACCACTCATGAATGAAGCTAGGAAACAAGAATAGCAAGCAAAGAGCACATATCCAAGCTTTTAGATAAACCCTTACTATTCACGTAGGGAAGCAAAAGCATGCAAAACTCACTCCAAACTCAGAGATTAAACCATGGAAACGACAAGCACGACGAGAGGATTCCGAAACCCACCTAAGTTCGAGAAAAGGCGAAGAAACGGGAGAGATATCGGCTTGGAAAGTTGGATGATCAACTTGAGGGTTTGAGCTCTCTCTTGGCTTGATGTTGCTGTTGTTGAACGTAAATGAAAGAGAAGGAAAATGGTTCAGCCTTTAAGGCTGAGCCGGTTCGGTTCACGGGTTCGGTTCAAGGTTTCCGGTTCAAGTTGGTTCGGTTTAACACATACGGGTTCAAATAAGGCCAACTCAAATTAAAACAAATAACACACATGCAACACTAATTCAAATAAATTCATATAGTTCAAATAATTCATATAAGTCATAAACAATTAATTCAAAACGCAAATATTATTAAATCACATAATTTACCTGTACCGACTGTGAGTCGGGGTGTTACAAAGATCGATCTGATGATCTGATGGTTGCACGAAGATCTGATGATCTGATGGTATACCTCGCCAATTTGGTGTCCCTAAACAGATCTGATGGCCTGAGGTCCTGGTATCGATCTGATGACCTGCCCAACAGGTCGTTCATGGTTTGTCCAGGTTGGCGTGAGGGTCCGCGTGGCACCAACTGGGGGCGGCCACGTGGCCCCATACTATTATGCCATATCATATCTGGTGAGATGATTTTACTGGGAAACTGCAAATAAGAGGGTATATTTGAATACATCACCAGAGCATGGCCCCTTATTTTTGCAAATTACCAAAAAGATCAATCAAAAGTTACTTAAAACTGGTATGGGGCTCTGCGTACCTTTTGTAACAGTAGTTTTGTGATGGAATATTGAAAAAGATTACTAATATAGGATATTTTTTCTTAAATGCTACAACAGCATACTCACAATCTTTCTCTTAGAATTGCTACCGGCAATGCTCCAACCGATGCTGATGACAGCTTTCAAGACCTTCTCTCCATCAAATTTTGCCCACCCAATGTAGAGTCCCCAGATTTGATCAGGAAGAAAAGCAACTCCATTATCTGGATTATCAATCACTTTTCAAATAATTTTGAACAAATGAACAAAAGCAAGAATACTAAATAAAAATACGAGCTTCAGGCAAAGTAAGATGACCATCAAAGGACAAATGATAAATGTGAAAGGAAAAATAATTCGTGAAACCTGCATATGTCTGGAAAAGCCCATCTCTAAGGACGCCTGCTAGATGAATGGGTTCAATCGGCAAAATATTGTCGATCCCTGAATTTATCAAAATAACATTATGATGCTTTTGAAGAGAGAAATGAAGATCAGTAACTGAGTGGATGCAATAAAAGCAAGAGATAATATTAGTACAGTCTCCGAATGGTGGAAGGTCCCATTGTTCTGGTTGGAACTCTAGGAGCGAGTGAAGTATTAAATCAGCAATGGAGTACGATTCAGACTCCATTTGTAGAGAAGGCACTGCTACGACATTCATTACAGCAGCTTTTCCTGCTTTGACACCGACACTGTTGAAAACAAGAAACTGTATTAAATGGTAGTAAAAGGTATAAAGTCAATTCAGGGAAAGTGGCAATTATAAATGGTTTTTGGATAATGGCTAGTAAATTGGAAAGCTTTGAGGTAGATACACCTTTTCTTCTTTATTTCTTCCAAGCCAATAAGAACAACTTCGAAAAATAACTTACAGGGAGTCCTCAATCACGAGACAATGTAATGGATCCACTCCCATTCTTTTTGCAGCTTCAAGAAATCTGAAGAGAAGTAAATTTTGTCAATGCATGTAGATCGAGAATATCACAATGAGAAGAAAGATAAAACTGGACATAATTTAAGATATAATTGGCTTGACAAAAGCTTCAACAAACTCATACTATATTGCTAGAACATGTTGTTTGGTCATAAATTTGGAAGGAAGTAAATTGATTCACTTGATCTGGAGATGAGATTTGAACAGGAATAATTTCAGGAAAAACAACAATAATATAGAAATTGAATTTTAAAAATGAAGAGAAAAGGGACTACACTATTACGCTTTTGAGGGAAAGTGAAAGTGGAAGTAAAAGTATAACCAGTATTGAAAGATAAATCTTACAAGTCCGGTGAAGGCTTCCCAGATTTGACCTGATCACTTCCGAGGATCACTGAAAAGCCTTCTTTCCAACCTATATAAACAGAAAATGAAAACATAGTGCCTCAGAAAAGCATCAAACAATATTAGAAGATGCTCAGTACATCCAAGATACAGCATGTACATCCATGTAACAGTATATCCGATATCCACAGGTAGTCCATTGTGCCGTAAACAAATAATAAAGACAAACAAAGCTTTGACCTGAGATCTTCAATTCGACAAGGGCATGCATGATTCATGAATAGTTTGGCAAACTTTAATACAAATATCTAATTCGGTTTCAACAGCAAAATTTATTCACTAAAGCAATTGACATCACCAATTAGTAGACACGACAATCGACATCTTCTTCGTGGTCACTGGTTGTACTAAGATTCAGAACTGATAATAAGCGACAGCTGTTCTGTTCGAGTAATTGCTCCACAAGGGCAACACTGGAATAGCAAGAGTAGCTTTTCAATCATGTTATGGAATACTATTTCCACCTAGGCATAATGCAAAGGAAGGATGATGATTTCAGCAGACTTAGAAGGGTTTGGAAGGAAAAAAGAATACCATCTTGGTTTGATATTTTTCCATCAATGTTCTTTCTCAAAGAATTTGAAGCAAGCGCAAACGGCACTCCATGGCTGCGAAGATGCTTCATGAGACGATTGACACCGGGGAGTGGTTTTGACTGTTGCCACCTATATGGAAACAAATTAGAATAACAAACAGTCTAACATACAAAGGGAAATTTTCTCTAATTCATCAAAAAATCATTTACAGTATCATCAATTCAAGTCATTATTAGTTTTTTCATCAGTATTCAAATAATCATTTCACCATTTCATATTATATATACAAAGTGCAGAAACAATACTTAGAATACTCACTTTCCATAATACATAGGGATAATTTCCTCGGTAAATTGCTCTGGTGTCAAAGGAAGATCATAGTCCTTAATAATCATAACAGATGACTCTTTAAAAGTTACACCCATTCTCTTCCTCTCCTTCTCATTATCTTGCTCCTTCCCATATTTAGCCAAAAATTCCTTGAGAATATTCTTCGTAAGTTGCTCTGAGAACACAACATTCCCACCACATTAACCCATATTAAAAAAAAAAAAAAAAAACACCACAATATAGAGTCGGAAAGCAGAAAACAGAGCAAATGAAGGACAAAGCCCACACACACACACACACACACCTGTGTTCAAAAGCGTCCCGTCCAAATCAAATATGACGGCGGATATCCGAGCCTTCAAATGCGAGTTCTCCATGGCACTTACAGTAGTCTACAAATGTTGATAGTTTGTGATGATTAATATTTATGTACTGCGACTGCGAGTGGAAAAGGCAAAACGGATTGATTCCATGGCCAACAAGATTGTGCGTGGTTATGGAGAATTTGGAAGAGGGCATTGGATTTGGATGTTGCCGCATATGCCTAAATGCTGGAGATCAATTCCCCTGCAAATTTCTGCATCGGAATATCCTCATATCATATGCTTTCTTTGTTATAGCAAACTTGGATACGTTATGTTGCGGGCCGAATTATTTGTTTGTGGTTTATAAAAGGCGAATATGAATATGAATATGAATGTGTCAAGATCTTAACCTGACACACTCCATGTGTGTACAATTAAAAGAATAGTATTAATTAGTTGTATGTTTTCTAACTGCATTTAGTAAAGCTACCAAATTGAAGATAAATAAATAATTTAGGATCCATAGGAAAACAAGTAAATTAGAAATTAGAAAACGTTATACGAATAGAACAAAAATAATAAAGAAATAAAAGAATTAAAGTTAGGTGAGGCAAAGACAGAGTTTAAAGTTAGGTGAGGAGTGCCCGACACGACACGGCATGACACTACACGGCAAAATGATATTTTTAGAAGTGTCCGTGCATCATAGCCTTAGATGGAAATATCACACAACCTACCCTTTGAAGTTTGAAAAATTACAAATGAACCCATTCCGATTGGAATTTTTACAAAATCATTCATGAATTGACTATATCTCATTATTAATTATTTCTTCACAACATCTCACATATCCTCTTCACAACATCTCACATATCCTCCTCAAATGATAGACACATAATTTACGATTTTTTTTAAAGGATAAACACATGATTTATTTATAAATTGATATTCATAATAACTTTATCCCTCTCGATTAACAGTGAGGAACTAATCCTACCAAAATGAATTCATTTATACTTTTTTAAATTTGAAAGGATGAGTTGTATAATATTTTTATCTAAAAAGGTACGAGTTGTAATTACCCAATCTCGCAAAGAGTGTACACGTAAAAATATTCTATGGGAGTAATTCATCATTCCACAAACACTTCACACTCTAGTCCTATTGTGAGAATTTTCATGAGAGAGAGAGAGAGAGACAGTTCAGATGTAGAACATTGAGACCAGATAATCAAATCGACAGAATCCAACTGTGGAAGTCAAAGCACCCACAAGGCAAGAATAGATCGAATATTTGACAAAACAAACACGGATACTTCCATCTAGGCTAAGGTAGTCACTAAAATTAAACCACCTATAGGCCACATCAAATCCACAGGTAACGGAAGAAGACACAAGAGTGTCCAATATAAACCACAAGCCAACACCAATCACAAAGTGTGAACAAGCCACAAGACACAAACATCAAACAAGTAACCAATTTCACATATAACAACAGACAATTCCAAGGGGAAATCATCATCCACAATATGTTCATTAGACATTGCATTGCAGGCCCCAATCATCCATCAGCTTCACTGCAAAGTTAAACAGCAAGAAATTGTAGTTGGGCTATGTGTTTTAATCTGAGAGCAACTTTGGAATAAATAAGTGGTTATAACATACCTCTGCACCGTCTCCACCAGCTTTGGGGGCAGTGTCCAGCTTTTGCACATCTTCTGCAGCAAGGGAAGTATTTTTAACAAGATTTAATATATACCAAAAATTATGGGCAGTGAAGAACAGTTCACTAATTGATCGACCGAGGAGTTAAACATAAAGAGGTGGTTACATATGTTGATTATCTATATAGGAATATATTAGTAATGGAAATTGAATAGAAAGAAAAGGCTTTATCTGACTCAATGGGTTTTTCTATTTAAGGCTTAAGGCAAGCAGAAAGGTGCTATTTGAAAGACGAAGTAAAGATGGAATAAGGAGGTAAGCAAGTTATCAGCTTATCTATAACTTCACAAATAGCTTTATGATTTGTTTTATAAACTATTACTTCTCAAGATGAAAAATTGACCACAAGACTATATCATAAGCGACATTCAAGAGAACGAAATCATGCAGTAAGAACATTTCATATTGACTTATTTTCAGAATATGACACAACTGCTAGTTGTTTACTTATTTCAAAAGAACATCAGAAAAGGTCAACCAGTTTCCAAGAAGCATTGAAAACTAATTAAGTGATATAAAGGTCCACATCACTTAGCTATATATTGCTATATTGAAGCATGAAGGATAATAGCCCAACCAATTGAAGTTGTGAAAGCTATTTCGTCTCATATAAAAAATTGCTCAAATATTTGAAAAAACCAAAGAACGGCATAAACAGACACCAACACACAATAATATCCTAATATAACAGGCACAAAATATCACACATGTCAACCTTCCGATATCAGTATTTTATTGCTTTCTCATGTACATAAGACAGTTTTATGCATTGAAGGACAAAGTTTCATCAAACAAGCTTGACCACAAGATAGTATCATAGTACCTATTCTACTTGCATTCAAACCATGTGTTTTGCTCTGAATGTAGAAGCTAAAAACTAACTAGGAAGTCAAATTTTCATAAAGTGGTATTTAACCTATCAAGATTTCTCACGAAGTTCACAAAAATTCACGGGCACGTCACAACAAAGGAGATTACGAAGCAAACAAAGACATATAGATGATGACGATGTACAGAACAACAACAACATTAACAACAAAGAAATTTTCACAGCAAAGAATGTCTGAGATCTATTATTTATAAAAGCTACCATCGTTACCTGCATCCTCGGGAATGTCAGAGGTCCACAATGTGAGATTGTCCCTAAGAAGCTGCATAATCAAGGTGCTATCCTTGTATGATTCCTCGCTCAAGGTATCAAGCTCTGAGATTGCTTCATCAAAAGCTTGCTTTGCAAGGTGACATGCCCTGAGAAGTAAGTTAACTCACTTGATTAAGTAAATAAAATGATTCAATACTGATTAGGCAGAAGGTATGGATATGATTGACTAGGCAGACCTTTCAGGTGAGTTGAAAATCTCATAGTAGAACACTGAAAAATTTAGAGCCAAACCCAGGCGAATGGGATGTGTTGGTGGCAGCTCACCCTCGGCAGTTTTGGTAGCAGTCTTCAAGCAAGTCCCAAGAAGAAGACATAAGCAAACAGACACAGATTAGAGAATAGATACGGAGATAGCAATGATAACAAATCAGTAAGTAAACAGCTGAAAATGATTCCTTGAGTCCATGAGTCATTTAAGTGCTTTACAAAGTAAACAAATTCCAAAAAGAGAAAAGAATTGGCTATAAGCATCATTTCTATGCCATTAGATGAATAAAGAAAACCATTCCTCACTTCCATACACAACAGATAGTCAGCAAGCCTTGACCAAGATGAGCAAAGAAAACGCAAGGCGTAGATAACTCAAATTGTTTAATTTGATACCATATGACACCATCAGACAAAATGAATATGTCAAAAGAAATATAGTGGTGACAAAAAGACAGTCAAGAAAATTCCTATGGATTTCCAATAACTAGACAGAGCAAACAAAAAAGCCTACCTCTATCCATAATAGGTGCACCAAAAATGCTATAAATTGAATTTCACCAGAATTATACCTCATATGCTTTCAGGGACTGATCAGCAACCTCTTTCCTATCATTAGCAGTCTTGAACTCAGCAAGATACCGATAATAATCCCCTTTCCTGTGAATGTGAAACAAACTCAATTTAGCATCAAATAATAAAGCCACAAACACAAAGTTAAAACTAGAAATAGACAACAAAGCCCTCCTCACATCTTGTAGTAAAACACAGTGGATTCACCGGCTGTGGACGAGGGAATTAGGTGTTCATCAATGACGGTCATGATATCGTTACAAATATTGGTGAGTTCTGTCTCCACCTTCTGCCTGTACTCCTTAATCCGCTTAGCATTCTGCTCGTTACCTCTTGATTCTTCCTTCTGCTCAATTGACGACAAAATTCTCCATGAAGCTCTTCGAGATCCAATCACGTTCTTGTAACCGACTGAAAGTAAGTTCCGTTCTTCAACCGTCAGTTCCACATCCATTTTGGCCACGTTCTTCATCGATTCCACCATTTCTGGAAATGCAGAACAAATGTTTGTGAACCAACAAATAGATTCAATTCCTTCTTTCTCCAATATGTACAACAATTCCACTAGATAAAAACGATCAAAACATAATTGCCAACCAAAACTTCTTCAATTAGCCATCCCTAGCGCTCACCAAACTCAAAAGAGTACGATAATAAGTTAAATGTACAAGGAACTCAAAAGAACCAGTCAAAAACCACAGACGCTAATAATAGTAAACGAGGAAAAATAAATCGAGACGAGATGTTACTTAAAACTCAGGTCGAAAATAACGAGACAGAAATTTCAAGCAAGTATAAGCAGGTAAATCGAAGCATCAACAATCTAAAGTTCAATCCACCAAATCTCCAAATATTCGACATAATTAAACAAAAAACAAACGAAACAAGATCCATACATTTACATATGCTAAAACTACATCTATACATACAGCATAAGCTCTGCCGGTGAGGGGTAAGGGTTTACCGTCGTAGCGCTCGGCTTGCTCGGCGAGCTTAGCGACGTAGACAGCAGTCTCGCGATCTGAAGAGGACGCCATCGCCGATCCAATTGACTGAAAAATTCCTAGTCTCTCTGTCTAGTTTCTGACAGCTGCCGATCTTTTGTGACGAGTTTTGCGGCAGAAAATGAGAAAGAGAAACAGTAGTGGAGAGAGAAAAGCAGTTGAAAAATGAAAATTGCTCGTAGAGAACTGATTGATGGTCTGACTGAGTGCCTCTTTTGTTCAGTTATTTTCGCTCCGGTTTCTTCCGGTTTCAGCTGAAGTCGTTACGATTGTACTTTAGAAAAGGTTAACGCTCTTATTTGCAGGCAGTCTACGCACGATTTTAGTACAAATTTCGGGCCCCCTATGAATTTAAGGTGGTTAAATGCTCATAACGTGGGCCAGACCCCTTATCTGTCTTACCAAACTTAACCCAAAGTTAAAGTTTGATCTATTATTATTATTATTATTATTATTATGTTGGCATTGTAATATTGTAAAATTTAATATGCTATGAAATTTGGATATGTATACGAAAATATGAACACTAACACATAAAAATATGAAAATAAGATTTTTTTTTAAAAAAAAGGCATCATATGAAAGATGTTCAACATAAATAATAACATAACATAATAAAATAATATTTTTTAAAATATTCATCTATTATAACATAAATGTTATTTAGTAGATGATCGGTATTTATTGAAAGATAAGCTGAGTATTTATATAAAGGGTTTGCCTACAATATTCGTAGGATTGTATAATTACAATTCATACTCAATAAATGAAAATATTATAAACTCCACTATTAGAATCTCAAAAGTTAAAAATAATTACAATTTAACCGATTTTGTAAATGAGCTGATCATTTTACCTTGAGCTTCAGAATTTTTAAGAGATAAGTTATTGATGAATTCTCATTTCTCTAATTTTAATTAACATAGAAAATAATTTATGAATTTTTTTCTAGAACGTTCAGGTCACTCATTGTCAATTGATCAACTTAAATCCTAACTTGCAATTTTCATAACTCATGATGTATTATTTTCATCTAAACGAGCATTAGTTGTGAAAAAATTTTGCAAATAAAATCACTTACAATTTTACAAGTTACAACGTAACTCATATAGGTCGATGATATATTATTATTTTCTAAGCGGTATTGAAAAAACTTTGCAAATGAGTTGTTGGTTGTTACCGTAGAGTTCCACAATCAAATTCATCATATAGCCGGAATATAACACGGACAAAAATTGTAAACAAATAGGAATTCCTTTTTAGGCAATGAATATAATTATTACACCCATAACTTATGTGGAACTGGAACGAGTGGCACCGACAGGCTTCCACTGCTATTCCCCACCTCACTCCATGTGATTTGCCCAATAAAAAACCTAACTAAATCTGATTTTAGGTATTAACATTTGATAGTAGAATCCAATGTGGTCACGAGAGTGATCGATTTAAATTGTGAGCTTTTTTGTCCTCTTCTTATAATCCATTTATTTAAGTTTAAATTACTTTAATATAAAAATATTTTTACTTGTATTTCAAAAAAACTCATGATTGATCCGTCCTAACTAATTTACCTAAATAATGTGGCATCATGAGTAGAACGTAGAAACATATGTTTCAGCCCACTGGAGTTGGTTCAAGTGATTAATGGGTTCATCTTAAATGTATTTTATTTAGTTTTTTTTTTTTCTGCATAAAAATATCAATATTTCATCCATGAAATCAATCACAAAGAGAATCTTATAAACTAAAAACAAAAACAATAGATTCAATCTCTCATATCCTATCGAGTAATACAAGTGTCTCCTGTATGTGAATAAAATTAAAATTAAGATAAGGTGACCTAAACTTGATCCCCGTATCCCTGAACTTGAATCCCAAATTATTGTCTTTAACATGACATTTATAACTAAAAAACATACCATTTTTCTTGGCTAGTATAATATACCCATCCATATATATAGTTGTTTCATACACCCGTTGCGTCTTTCTGAAAAGAAAATGATGACCCCCATTCCGATTCCTTGCCTTCACAGCAAACCCCTCATTCCTTACAAAACTAAACCTAAGAAGAACAAGGTGGAGATATCCATCGACAACCGCAAGCTTATGGCTCTTCGGCGCCTCCATTGCATCAAATAATTCGTTGTCTAAATCAATCCTCACAATCTTATACATCGGATTATGCTCATGTTTGTCATCCCAACAGGCCAACCAGTAGATGTATCCTTCGAAGTTCGAACGAAACACCATCTGAAGTCCAAATTCATAGAACCAAAACGAATTGTGAGGTAAACCTTTCTTCTCCAAGAATATCTCCAATGTTGATGAGATATTCTCCGCCACGAATCCATCAACAACGAATAGATCTCCACCTTCACCACATGATTCAACTCCCACTGCAGCTTCACCACCCTGTGATCGCCTCCGCTGTAGCCGAATCCCAAGGTGATTTCGCCACTCCGGGGAGCGAAATCGCCCACAGAAATCTTTTTGCATGGGATTCCATAGTTACACAACGAATTCTATTAAGATGCATATTAAACCCTCGGACGAGCCCATAATCCTGACGGCGGCGGCCCTCAGCGACGGCGAGTCGAGCATCAAGGTATATTCCGGCACTTTGTTCCACGACATGAAAACGAGCTGAAAACATGGTGAGGTCCTGTCGAGGATCCGATGACGATGATAGTGGGCGTATATGAATTTAAGGCTATTAGCTTTCCATGATTTGGAGACGCGGGTAAATTGCAAGAGAGTTTTAACAGGTAATCTGGGAATAGTATTTCGTTGAAGATAATATCATGGATCTTCTTTGCCGCCCGAGACCTTTGCAGCAGCTTCTTAATCTTCTCAGCCAAAGCGGCTGAGACCTTTGCAGCTTCTTAATCTTCTTAGCCATAGCCTCCTCGGCCGCTTCCTTGGTTAGGGTTTTTGATCACACGAGAGAGATTCTGTTGGACGAGGATTTGACAGAATATTATTATTATTAATTTGGTGCAGGATGTATTTTATATTTTATTTAGGAGAAAACAAATTTTGTCATCCGAACTATGACCATTTTTACCATTTACCATCCGAACTAAACTTTGTTGCAAACTACCATCCCAAGCTTGCGTTTTTCACAAATAACCATCTCAGTTCATTTATTAGTGGTTTCATCTCCCTAAAAACCACACACGAGTTGCACATGACTTAAGCAAGGGTAGAATGGTCATTCAATTTATTTCTTTAATTCATGTCTTAGGGTTTGTTTAGATTAATTTTGTGTGATGTTTATGAATCATCAAAAACTAGTGATTGATTATCAGTTTTTATCTGTGAATGATTTGTAAGGCAAACTGTGGCCACTCTATTTCAATGTTTAGTAATGAATGTTCAAACTTTAAACCACTGATGATTCAAGTTGTTTGTCATATGATCTGAAACTAATGTTAGTTTTTGTGATGTTTTATTATTGAAAAAGAGAATTAATCTTCTTGTTGTATAAACTTCTTTTATGATATGGTATTAGTGAAAAAGAGAATGTTGTTTAGTTTTTGGACATGGAGAGTGAAGTTGTTGTTACTGTATTTTGCCATATTCTTTGTTCAAGTTGTGTTCTTATTAATTCTTGGAATGAATATTCAGAAATCTTCCTATTGTACATTATTGATGAAGACGATTTGAAAAGTATTTGCTACTGTACTAATGTTTGCTAAGTATTGATGAAGATATAGTCCATATACAGATAATGTTTGCTTTATGCAGGAGTTGTAGTTCGGCTTGCTAATAAACAATTGATATTTTCAACTGGCTTAAATAAACAATTGCAATAATCTGATTTTTTATATGTTTGCTCTCTGCAGGAGTCTAGTCAATTGCTAATCTGATCTCATATAGACCTTTGACGTATTGCTCTATGCTGGAGTCGTAGTTTGGCTTGCTATTGCAATCTTACTTTGAGATAAATAGCTGCTATTGTACTAAATAGTTTCAATGAATGAAATGGAAGAGATGAAAGGAATTGAATTTGACATAATATAAATAAATAGTTTAAGTAATTAAAGAAATAAATTGAATAACCATTCTACACTTACTTAAGTCATGTGCAACTCACGTGTGTGGTTTTTAGGGAGCTGAAACCACTAATAAATGAACTGAGATGATTATTTGAGAAAAACATAAACTTAGGATGGTAATTTACAACAAAGTTTAGTTCGGATGGTAAATTGTAAAAATGATCATAATTCGGATGGTAAAAATTTTCTCCTTTTATTTATTTGACTAGTGAACAAGCAATTGAGTATATTCTCGCTCAGACAGACAATTAATTATTAATTCCTAACTCTACTCCGACTAATTATTATGGAAATATATAATTAAAATATCAAATCTCATCCTAGTCAAATTCTAATCCTATATGGTAAGTGAATATATGTTCAATATCCGCCGCTTATATAAACCACTCCTCCTTATACTCAATTCCTACACAATAATAACACTTATCGATATCAGAAAATTGAGACTTAACTGAAGAGCTAGTACCAATTATGCGTACTCATCAGGTAACTTCCATAACCTCTTCACACTACCTTCGTCCTATCCTTTACTCCTCTCCTCCTCTACTTTTGCCGCTGTCGACGAAGTTCCGTCGCGGCGATTTGGTGGAAGTTGCCAGTGATCAAGAAGGTTTCATTGGTTCCTACTACGAGGCTACCGTGATCGCGGATTTGGTGGGTTATGAATACATAATCGAGTATCATAATCTGCTTAAGGACGATATGTCCGGACCGCTGAAGGAGGTGGTCGCCGCTGCTCAAGTCCGGCCAAAACCGCCACCGATCTTGAGGGGAGGGTTTCGGTTGAACGACGTGGTGGATGCTTTCGACAATGGTGGTGGGTCGGGAGGATAACGGGCCTGGTTGATGAGGCGAACTTCTTGGTGTTCTTTGATACTACGGGTGATGAGATAGCATACCCTAAAGATCGGATCGGATCAGAGTTCATCAGAATTGGATTCATGGCAATTGGTTTCCTGGTGGTAATTAATATTGTGGGAATTTGATTAGTTATCCTTAGGATAATGGTAATATTGTCGGAATTTTTATGTTGTGTAGGACTTAGTGATATTGAAAGAATTATTTTGTTTGTTAATCAACTAAATTTTTTGTAATATTGTTGAATCATCATATTGTTGTTATTATTTAATAAAAATCCTCAGTTTTGTAATATATTTGTTGTGATTATGCCATGTCGAATGTAAATTTATGGGAAAATTCAGCTATGACTACTTAATTATTATTTTTCTTAAATTTTGTATAAATTATAAAAAAAATATTAAGAGCTAGTTATTCCTTTATTACACTAATTTACTTAACAGAAATACTATTAATGATCTTCAATATATGTGAGATAGTTTCAGACTTCCTAGATACCAATATCAAGTACAACTATTAGAAAACAAAGTCTTTCCTTAAAAGCTTCAAATTTCGAGATTTGAATTTCCAATGAAAAAGAAAATCCATTATCCCTTTTATCTAATTCTAAGTCACGTTATTTGATCAAATTGAATAATCTTGTTAGGCTTTAGCAAACTTAGGAGTTTTTTTGCTTGAACTAAAATCTTCGACGAACAAGCTAAAACCTATGAAATAAAACATCTCAACGAAAATCCTATAAATTAAATTAATTAACACTTAACACAGAAAACCCTAAGAATGCATTTTTTTATTTTTTTTTGAAAACCCTAAGAATGCATTTGTTACTTCACTAAGAATGCTATTCTTTTTCATAATTAATGTTAAAAAAACTATTATATCAACTATATTTAAATTAAATATTATATACTTAATAAAATCTGGACCACTAGATCTCTTTTATAAGAATTTAATGGTGTAGATTCTTTGACGCTTAAAAATGAAAATAAATATACCTATTTGTTTTAGCAAAAAAAAAAATTATAATGATTATTAGTCTTTCCTTTTCATTTTATCGTTTTTTTATCTCTAAACTTTATTGGTATTTCCCATTCTTTCCGACACCATCCCCACACAGACGCCGGCCACCGCATCTCACACCCCGCACATTACCATCCGACAATACCGCCGATCACCATCACCGTTCCCGCCACCAATTACCATCCCCACCACACCAATTGCAAACCAACCATAGACAATCAGGCGCACACCAACGGCCACACACTCTGCAATTAATTTTTCTTGAGATAATTTTTGAAGGAATTATCTAGATTCTAATATTTAGATAAATATTGTAATAATAGAAAAATCTAGAATTAGTCACATGTTTATAGTTAGGAGAAATCTAGAAATAAGAAACTCTTAAAAAAAATATATTAACCGACATTGTAATGTCGGCTAAATCTTTCTATTAAAATCCTTTTTAAATTCCAACATTTGGTATCAAGTGCCAACTTTCCTACCTCCAAATGGCCCAAAATCTTACAACGTTCAATTACACCTCCTCTATGGTACCGATATTTGAGGGGGAGGCCTATGAGTTTTGGAGTATCCAAATGAAGACCCTATACATATCACAGGGTCTTTGGGATTTGATAGAGAATGGCTACGAGCAACCCCGAGATGCTGCCGAATTGGAGTCTTGGGACAGCAACAGAAAAAAGGAATACAATGAGAATCGGAGGAAGGATGCAAAGGCATTGTCATACATTCAACAAGGGGTTACGAAACCTATATTTCCAAGGATAGTGGTTGCTACAACAGCAAAAGAGGCTTGGGAGATCTTGAAGAATGCATATAAGGGCTCCGACAAGGTAATCTCCATTAAACTTCAATCTTTATGGAGAGATTTTGATACGTTATTGATGAAGGAAGATGAGTCGATTGAAATATTTTTTAATCGGGTCTCAAATATAATTAATCAAATAAGAAGTTATGGAGATACAATTGAGGACAAGAAAATTATTCAAAAAATATTACGGAGTCTTCCTATTAAGTATGATCATATAGTGGCTGCAATTGAAGAATCTAAAGATTTATCGGTATTAACTTTAACGGAATTAATGGGCTCACTACAAGCGCATGAGGATAGAATGTCCCGGTGTAATGAGCAGCCACTAGATCGAGCATTCCAAAGTCAATTAAATTTTTCTAAGAAGGATGGTAATCAGAAAAATGGGCATGAAAAAAAAAGTTTTCAGAAAAGAGGAAATTCAAATTATCATGAAAATGGAGGAGATTTTCATAAAAAGAATATATACCCACCTTGTCGATATTGCAAGAGAACTAATCATGCCGAAGATGATTGTTATTTTAAAGAAAAATCTAAATGCAAAAAATTAATAGATTCGGGCATGATGAAAGAAATTATCGATCTAAAGAAATCCAGGAAGCTAATTATTTGGAAGAAAATGTACACTATCTGTTTTCTACAAGGGAAGTAAATTCAGAATCATCAAAAGATGAATAATTGCTTTGGCACAAAAGATTTGGGCATTTCCATTCTCAAGGAATGAGGTATCTATCTCAACATAATATGATGCGAGATTTGCCCAAAATACAAGTGAAAGAAGACAATTGTGAAGCTTGTCTACGAGGGAAGCCACATACAAAATCTTTTTCCTCTGAAAAATCATGGCGAGCTAAAGAAGCTTTGGAGGTAGTACATACTAAAGTATGTGGACCTATGATGACAACATCAGATGGAGGAAACATGTATTTTATTATATTTATTGATGATTATACGAGAATGACGTGGGTTTACTTCATGCATGAAAGGTTAGAAGTATCAACTATATTCAAAAAGTTCAAAAACTTTGTTGAAAAACAAAGTGGTCGAAAAATCAAAATTCTAAGAAGTGAAAGAGGGAAAGAGTATAACTCGAAACAATTCGAGAAATTTTGCAAAGATGAGTTCTATCATCAACTCACTGTTGGAAATACTCCTGAACAAAATGGAGTATCCGAAAGGAAAAATAAAATGGTCATGGAAATGCCCAAGATCATGCTGGAAGAAAAAGGAATGACCAAAACATTCTGGGCAGAAGCAGTCTACACTGCAGTCTATCTACTCAACAGCTGTCCAACAAAAGTAGTGCAAGGTAAAACTCCAATTGAGGCTTGGAGTGGAAGAAAACCATCTACTAAACATCTTCGAGTTTTTGGCAGCACTTGCCATGTACACATCGCAAAAGACAAGACTGAGAAAGGAATATTTCTCGGCTACAGCTCTCCGCCTAAAGGCTACAGGGTCTACATTTTGAAGTCTAAAAAGCTCATCATCACAAGAGAGGTGGAATTCGATGAAGATACTACTTAGAATTAGGAAAATGAAGAAACTCCGAAGAAGATAATTGCAAGAAAAGGCCACGAGAACATATGGAAGAAGTGAATGTCTCGCAACCGAGCTCACCACCGACAACACCAGCTTCTAACTCATATAATGAAAATCAAGAAGAAGAAGAATTAACTCCAGAAAGAAAAACAAGACTGCTCTGCGATATATATGAGTCGTGCAATTTCACAACCTTGAAGCCCATAAACATCGGGAGTACGTCCAAACACAAGTTTCTAATAAAAGCTAATGGAGCTACTCAAGCATCTACGAGAAAAGATCGGAATAAAAGAAATGAGCATCAAGGGGGAGTATTAAAATTTGGTGCTCAAAATATATGATTTTCTAGAATTATCCTTAGAAAAAATCTTGAGATAATTTTTGAAGGAATTATCTAGATTCTAATATTTAGATAAATATTGTAATAATAGAAAATTCTAGAATTAGTCACATGTTTATAGTTAGGAGAAATCTAGAAATACGAAATATAATGTCGGCTAAATCTCCCATATATACTTGTAAGCCTTCTGCATTTGAATGAATGAGAAAAACAATTCCAACATTTCTAATATTCTATCAAATCCATCTCCTCCACTATACTAATATCCTATTTCCCTTGCCTTTACTAAAATTCAATCACCATTATATCATTTCTCTCTAAAATTAAATCCCATCCTTTTTAGTTCATCAATTTCTCTAATCAACCTATTCACTACCATCAATTAATTTCCAACAATTTTTAGATCTAAATCTTGTGAGTGTGTGTTTTTTCTTTTGTTTTTGTGTATTGTTTTAGAATTTAGATATAGATCTGAGTGTGCGCGTTCTTATGGTGCGATTGGCGTTGCTGGGGCGGCGGTGATGTCTGCCTTTTCTGGTGTGTGCGTGCCTTTTCTTGAGTGTGTATTTTTATGGTTATGTACGGCAATTGGTGGCGGCAAGGCGATGGTGGCGCCGGTAGCGGTGTTGGGGGGTGGTCGCCTGTTGGTGTAAAACGAGGGTGAAGAGAAAAATTTATATATATCTATATATATATGTATAATATATGTGAGAAATTAACTGAATAAAAATTAAAAAAAGAAAAGGAACTTAATATTTTTTGGTGAGAAAAAAATAAATTTAATAATTATGGGTAAATTCAGTATTTTCCATTTAAAAACACAACTTAAAAGCTAAAGGGACGATGAAATAATTAAAATTATCATAGGATTTTTCATGAGTATTTTTAAATTACGAAATTTGTTTTACCATTTTTGTTGCATTAAACTCGCAAACTTATGTACGTATGTTTCTTAACAAATGTTTTAGAACTTTCAAATGATTGATAATTTCAATAAACCAATCGCTTAATCTTACAAGTAAAAAATTTAAGCAGTGTTTTTTTTTTTAAAATAAACTTCTTTATATTTGGTAGAAATAAGCTAAAATTAGAAGTAAAAGTCAGAAACTTGCTTTAGACTTCTACTTCTAAAACGAATTTAGAAAAACCATTTTGGTGGACATATTAGTGTAGTTTCACTGTATGCCAATAACGTCTGCTTCCTTTTTCTATTTTGTTTGCAAAAATAGGGTGTAAGTTGTTTACTTGTTTGAAAAACCATTTTGGTGGACATATTAGTGTAGTTTCACTGTATGCCAATAACGTGTGCTTCCTTTTTCTATTTTGTTTGCAAAAATAGGGTGTAAGTTGTTTACTTGTTTGAATTAGATAATGCCTGTTTAATGTAAAATTACACATTTACACTTTAATTAGTTGTTTCCAATTTTCCCAAATACCGTTCCATACTTCTACTTCCTATAATAAATGTAACAACCTCGAAAACCCACCTGTCGATTGTCCGCTTTGGTGGACTAAGTGACACCAATTTCTTCCAATTTCCCCAAATACCGTTCCATACTTCTACTTCCTATAATAAATGTAACAACCCCGAAAACCCACCTGTCGATATTGTCCGCTTTGGTGGACTAAGTGACACCAATTTCCCCAAATACCGTTCCATACTTCTACTTCCTATAATAAATGTAACAATCCGAAAACCCGTCTGTCGATACTTCTACTTCCTATAATAAATGTAACAATCCGAAAACCCGTCTGTCGATATTGTCCGCTTTTGTGGGCTAAGTGACACCACTCTTACGGTTTTGTTCTTCCCGGTGGAATTTAAGCCCAAAGGCACCCACCTAGGAAAAGGCCTCAACAAGGGAAAGGTATCCACCCCCTTATAAAGGAGGCTTTGTTCCACTACAACAAAAATTGTTTGTTGGGAGTTGGGACACAAGAAAGCATCCCTATATGGTACATATTGGGGCACTTTTAATTTTTGGGGCACTTAATATAAATGTCGCATGTATTGGCGTCGCGTAAAGTTTTGGGACATTTAAAATGCCTCGATAGCATATTTTATTGAGATATTTATATGTGTCCTTTTAATATATTTATAAGGCACAAATAAGTGTCCCTATATAAGATTACAAATATGTTACATAATTAATTTTGGGACACTTATTTATGTCTTTAAATTTATAGGTGACACTTATATGTGTCATATAAAATATAGAAAACCGTCCCTAAATAATTATATTATGATACTTCTAACAACTTTTTAGGACACATATTTATGTCCTATAAACTTAATAAGGTGTATCCTCAATATATGTATACGTGTCTTTATATAATTGTATTATGGCACTTTAAACATTAATTTAAAACACTTAATAATGTCTTCAAATTAAAACTGAGATACTAAATATAAAGAAAAAACAATGATTGCTTAAAAAAATAGATATAGAAAAGAAAAAAAATCAAATCCATTAATTGAAAAATAATCCATTTCAAGAATGTCAACAAGTCACTCCATGAATGCCAACAAAAAATTCTAACTAATTTTTCAAACAAAAAGAATGGAACACTGAAAGATTCTCTACTTAAAAACTAGCTGACTATTTTATACAAAATATCCAACATGCCTTAGTCTCTATCTTCATCCAAATCAACGTGCACATTAATAATATATAGATCAATAATTCACTCCACATTTTAAATTCAATATACTAACTTTAATATATAATCTAATGATATCAATATATCAATCATTGTAAATATCAAAACATAACATGTCAGAATCAAAACATATAATTAAACATAGATACCAACCAAGTTCCCTCCCATTAAACATGCCATTTTAATACTTAAAACCATATTCAAATTTCACCTCTCTTCATCAGTGACTCACCTTTTTGATTGAAAATTCCAGAAAACAGAGAGCATGAGTACAATAAAAAATTTATGACCAATAAACATAATTTTTCATACAAAAGAGACAACAAACGAATACCAAGCCCCAAAAAGCACTTACATAATGCAAATCAAATATTCTAAAAAAATAAGTCCATGTTAACACAAAAGCCATTTATACACCTCAAACCTAATTCCTAATTCATTCTATCAACCAGTAGGAATCATAATGCTCTATTTTTAAAAATAAGTCCATGTCAACGCAAAAGTCATTTATGCACCTCAAACCTAATTCCTAATTCATTCTATCAACCAGTAGGAATCATAATGCTCTATTTTTAAAAATAAATCCATGTCAATGCAAAAGCCATTTATGCACCTCAAACCTAATTCCTAATTCATCCTATAAAACAGTAGGAATCATGATGCTCTATTTTTATTCCAATTCATATTCTTTTTATTCAAGAAAATAAAGACTTCCAAACAACAAATAAAACCACTATTTTATCATAAAAATAATGAATGCTAAAGTAAAATTTGTTGGTACGTAGGGGCTCCAAGAGAATCTCCAATAGTCTGTATATGATCAAAAGGTTTGAGCAAGCGTACATCTCTTTTCATTATTGATTGGATAGTTATCTCACACCATTCAGACCTTTTCATTGAAATCTAGCTGTTTTCAAAAAGGTTGAAAGCTAACTGTTTTGAAATCTATTAAAATCATAATATGATCGATTCTTTTCAGCTAGTAAAGTTAAGTTTGAAGAGTTGAATCCATGTCACTTTTAAACTCAACTTAAGGATGTTGAGTTGGTAAAGATATAATAAAGCTTTTCAAAGAGGCAAATATAAACAGTAAGATAGATGTTGATGTTGCACCTCATTTTAACCAAACACTACTTAATTGTCAAGCTTAACCTTGTATTTGTACACGCTATCCACATAACAGAAATTACAGCAAACTTAATAATAGATGAACCATAAAACTTGAAAAATACAAACCTGTTTAGCCAAAGATGTAGCAACCAAATTGGAATAGGCAATCGTAAGAAACACACACACTTAGCTTGTATGGCCCTGTCAAAACCAAAATCAACATTCATATTCAAAACAAAAGCAGATTATTCTTTCACAAACACCAAAATACTTTAAAATTTAATTCAAATAACTATATGTATTGTATAAACGTATGCGCCTAGCTATTAACTCAAGTTCCCCTCTAGTTGTAAAAAATAGTGCTTCTGATATAATCTGCAGAGCCCATATACAAAACCAAGATTTTCTTTAATTATATGTTGAAAATGAGATGTAATTTTTCCCATTAAAATTATCAAGAGAACAAATTATAGAGTTTTTCATCTGAGAATAACAATTAAAATACCCACTCCGTTTTGCTACAAACATTTATATATGTAGAGTGCCTACGAAAACCAATCAGTCAAACTGATGTATCCTATTATGGGAAATTCTATTAAAATAAGATTGAAATTTGAGAAGATATCGGAATACATAAATCTTCAACTAATTTGAATATAATTGATGTTATTTTCATGCAATTTCTTGCAAACTATTCTATTGCTATGCAGTTAGTACATGCATATTAAACAGACAATAAAGTTTTTCAGCATGATTTAATTTAAATATGGATCATCTCTTATATGTTACAAAACAGAACATCAATGGCCATATATCCATGAAAACCTTAAACCAACCTTATATACATTTGAATCTAGGAGCTCAAGCCTATTCCTAGTCAAAAATATATTTACACAAAGTCAACGCATGAAATGTAATTATTTGTGAGATATAAGACAAAATGGAAAATAAAAACAGCAAGCCAGATATCTGATGTAATTACCTTGTATTGTATACACTTTCCACATTAAAAAAATTACAAAAAAATTTAATTATAAATAAATTCATCTATAATAAGACTTGAACAAATAAACCTGTGTATCCAGACATGTAGCCACCAAATTGGAATTGGACGTCAAAGGAAACGTAAACACACAGTTCGTAATCACAAATCAACGTCTCTGAAATTGTCAAAATCAAAATCAAGTCTGATTATTATTTCACAAAAATCAAACTTCTTGAATAACTAATAAATAATTAAATTATTGTAGAAACATATACCTCTAGCTCATAGATCAAGTTCCCGTATAGTTGTAAAAATTATTATTTAAGACATAATATCAAAAAGTTAATCTGCAAGACAATGAAGAAGCATAAAGTAGTGTTTCATTATTTGCTCATTGCGCAAAGCAGCAAAAGAAATAGTTCGGACCACATTTTAAAATTTTTACTGGTTTCCATTCTCAGACCGTTGGAAAAAGTGAATTTATTAACGAACACCATTGCTAATAACTTGAATTGAAAAGAAAGTAGCAAATGCAGGAGACCCTTTTTTTGTTTAATTAACCCTTTTTCTTACTGATACCAAGTTAATTTGAGCCATGCATCCTTAAGAACAAAATCAATACAGAACCATCTCAATTCATATTCTAGGCCACCCAATAAACATCACAAGGGGAGTTTGAAACCCCAAAAATATCAAAATAAAAACCATAAAATTTGAGGAAACCAATAGCCCTTAGGAATATCTTCCTTTTCAAGTGCCAATTGTAACACACGAGACATTCAAACATAATATCTTCTTAAGTGAGCTTATTGAATTGAAAATTAAGAAGGGTTTCTTCAAATTTTATTATTATTATTATTTTTAAAGAATTTGTGATTAAATTCTTCAATAGCCCAAACCTAACAAAATTTAACATGCTAAATTGAAGAAAATAGATTTTATTTTTGTGAGAACATCTTACCTTGAGAACGAGGACAATCAGAACCTCGCAAGAAGACATGCTCCGTCCTGATTAAATGAGAAAACAGAGGAAAGGAAAATCGCAAATGAATAAAATTAGCAAAAAAATTCTCAAAGAGAGGAAGAAATCTAAAACCATAGGAATATGGGACTCACTAAACTTGGGTTGCGGGGCAGTAGAGTTTGTTTTGAAGAGCAATTCTTGTTCTATATCTCTGCCTTTTACCGTGAGAAAAGTGTTGTTTGTCGCGAGAAGACTTCTGTGAAAAAATTTCCCCCTTGTTGTTGTTTGTCGCTAGAAGACTCCTGCGAAAATATTTCCCCCTTTCTGTTGTTTGTTCTTGAGTTCTGGAAATTGTGAAGAAATCTGTCTTGGGGAGAAAAAATTAGAAGATCGTGCGTTGTGCTTAGCTCATGGTGGGGTTAATGGGCGATGAACATTAATTTGTTTTGAGCCAAAATAATTGTAAATTAGAAAACTAAAAAAATAAATTGTAAATTAGTCGTTCTTTTTTTTAAAAACAAAATCCCTATTTTAAGTGTCCCTAAATATTTAATTATTGGGATACAATTTAATAAGTGTCGTAACAGTTTATTTTTGAGACACTTATTAAAAAGTATCCTAAAATAAATGTCCCAATATATCATTTTTGTTGTAGTGTTCCCCTCTCCAACCGATGTGGGACAAGCACCTTACACTATTACAGTCCACCCCCCCTAAGAGGGCCCAGTGTCCTCGCTGACTAATAAATCCATTTCAATTTACGTGAACATTTAAGTTTAATGCACCGTAAATAAAGTCATAACAATTCATGTATCAAAAGGCATAGGTGCATAGTTAATTAAACACAAGAAATTCATACATATAACTGTAAAGATCCATACATGATCACCAAAATAGTTAATAAACATCATGTGCCCTACTAAACCAAGTAGCCAAAACCAACGAATTTCTTAGTACATATGATAACCAACTAAGTTCCATGTCCCAAAAACAGAATTCCACATTCTGAACTTAAAAACTATAACAAAGCATATCATTTTCATCAACTGTTAGATCCACCGGACCAATTCATTTCACGGTGACCCGTCGCTCTATCTTTTCCTTGTATCTGGACCCATGCCTCATATAATAGGAATGGTTTTCGCGGATGCAAGAGTGATTTGAAAATTGCTGCATTTAATATGTAAAAATAAATTGTAATATAAAGACAAAATTTCTGCAACAAAATCACAAATATTTGAAAATGCTATTACAACAAAGAAAAATAGCTTCTAACCTGTAAGAATTTTTTCCATTCCAACAGTTTGGCATCAACGGTTCTGACCTATAGAAAAATAGCCATCATCAACATTAGTTCAACATACAAAATAAAACGAAGTAACACATGCAACTATTAAAACAACACAACAAACAAATAAAAATCAAAATACTAATATTATAATATGAAAGATATCTTAAGCAGAAAACAAGTCATCATCGTTGCAAATACAAATTGAAGTAGTTTAAACGAGAAAATTGCACCGAGACCCCTATGTAACACGAAAAAACTAAAAAAAAACCCTGTCAAAAAAAAGTTTCGTGCTATAAACCTTTTTTTTTTTTCCGCATGAAAAACCCTGCAACCAGTAAGTATGGCACACGCGCGTTGACTGCGCCTGAGATTGGGGTTTTGGCAATTTTAAGCTGCAAAAAGACTATTTTACCCCTCAATTAATCTAATTCAAAAAATGGGATGTTTTCCCACTCATTTTGACTAGAACCCTTGTGTTTTGGTATTTTAGCATGAAAGACCCTGTGTTATTGGAATACTACCCACTAAACCCTGTCAGAATTCATTACCCACCAACACTCTAAATTGCTCTTAGGGGTGTACGTGGTCGGTTTCAGTCGGTTTAATAGTATAAATGCGGATTGACACTTTATAAAAAAGATTATTACAAACTGAAAATATATATAGCATTACTCAAACATTTCAAAGTTTCAAAATAAAAAATTTTGATATTACATCAAAAGCCTTGGAATTAGCCAATTATAAAACTAACTAACCAAATAAAAAATATATTTAGGCAAGTGTATTCAATCTTCAAAAGTCATAAATTTCTAAAATTTATGAATATACTCGTCATAATAATAGATGTGAAAAAATCAAAAAAAGGGTACTGGATAAATATGTAGAAAGTGAATGTCTAAACTAATGGACTAAATAGTGATGGATTGTTCTTGGACTCCTGTATAGTTATATATTATTATAATATATATACATATAGTTTAATACTATATATATATATATATATGGCGGGTGTAATATTTTAAACCCGCGATCCGACCGAATCTTAACGGGTGTTAAAATTTTAAACTATACAAAAAAATTAAAATAAAAAACCCGACGGTTCATGGGCGGATCAGCTAGATTCGGGCGGATTTTGAGGGTGATGTGGGTTTATATTCACCCCTAATTGCTCTGAAATGACTATTTTCCCGCTCATTTTGACTAGAACCCTTGTGTTTTGGTATTTTAGCATGAAAGGCCCCGTGTTATTGTAATGTTGCCCAATGAACCCTGCCAGAATTTATTACCCACCAATACTCTAAATCGCTCTGAAATGACTAAAGGACAATTTGGGTAAATCACGTCTCCTCGTTGACCAAATGGATTCCGGAGGCGTTGTGCAAAAAATAAAAAAATCAAGGTTTTATGTACTATTTTTTTTTTTTACAGGGTTTTTTTTTCTATTTGGGTAAAACACAAGGTTATTGGCACAGTTAACTCTAGTTTAAACAGACTACATTACAAATTGAATGGCCTTTAAAAGGTTTCCAACTAATTGACTACTGACATCCGATACTCCATTGATAGTCTAGTCATTGTACATGGTCTGCGCCAAATTTTCACGTAAATTCATCCAAGCGTCGATGGTTTGAATGTGTTTAACATATTCCCCCACAACCTCATCTACTTCCTACCCAAATGAAGTTGCTATATACAGTCCTTCTCACTAATTGTAACTAAACCGTTAAGATGATCGATTGAATTGGAATCCTGGATAAAAAATTGTGTTTTGGATAACACCATTGTCGACAACTATCATCTAAGACCCACTTTGTAAATAAAACTAGATATGCAAGGATCAACACTTTTACATCTTAGACACGAATTATCTCCAAAGCTCTGACTGCCTCATCCTCACTACAAAAGACAATTAGGATCAAATTCATATACCATTCTTCAAGCAAAGTGTTATAGACCAAACAGGAGAGTCCATCCCAAAAGACTAGTCTAAAGGGAGAGAGAGCTCATTTGGTCTATAAACCCCACACCAATTACCCATACAACCGATGTGGGACAAGTCCCATACCTTGCAATTGGTCCAGGGTCATGACACAAAGACAATTAGGATCAAATTCGTATAGCATTCAGCGTGGTAAATTTTCATTTTCTTTAACTAAACTTTTACTAAAATTTATTGTAGATACCTAAACCTCAAAAAAATAAAAAAAAAATCACAGACATTAGTAACATCCCCCAAACGAAAATAACGCCTAAAAAAAAATAACTTTAATCAAGAGAAACAATTAACATAAAATTGGCTGAGAAAGTTACCTCAATGTGGTGAATATTAATTCATTTGCTGTCGAGACCAATTGCTCCATCTACGGGCGGTAATACTCATTTACTGACGAAACCAATTGGCATAGATCATTTTTGAGTTTTTTGTTTGGATACCCCCTATGTTATGTCTAATTAGCATTCCAAACTCTGTGATTTGAAAATTCTCAAAGAGAACCCTGTGATTATATAAATTACCACTGAAAACCCTATGATTATATTAAAGTTAGCACTCAAAACCCTACAACCACGGTTGTAGGGTTTGAAATTCTAATTGAGTACTAATTTATTACAATCACAGGGTTTACTTTGAGAATTTTCAAATCACATGGTTTTGAGTGCTAATTAGGTATATCACAGGGTTTTTATGCAATAAACTCGATCATTTTTGTTTAAATATGTATAGACATCTATTATTGAAAGCATCTTATAAATTAAAGTTATTTCTCCAAACACTCGGATGCCATTTTTTTAATTTGTAATTTAACTTTTATTTCGAAATACTCACAACTTTCAATACCCTAAGAAAATGTTTACTTTCTTGATTTATTATCTAGTTGGATTTAATATGACCATGTTAAAATTTTGTTAAATAAATACACATTGCATTTTGTTTACTAATTAATTAAAAACTCCTTTTTAGAGTTGTTAAATAGCATAGTGTATTCTTATATTTTCTTGGGTTTTGCCAATAACATAGGCTCTTATAATATTTTAGTAAACATAGAAATTAATATGTTAAATAACTAATACATCCATCTCTAATAAAGTAAACTATCTCTAATTATTTTACAACTTTTATATAAATATCTATATCTGTATCTATCTATGCTAAAATATAGGAAGGGTGTATTTTAATAAATGTGTCAATTTTGATTCAATATTTTTTTCTTGATTTTCTTTTTTCTAATTTTTAAACTTTTTTTTTTTTGTCAATAAGCTCCCCAATAGTTTTAATATTTTGAAAACTTTACTTAGTTTTTAAATTACATTAATTAACATATTAATCTTATAAATTTAGAAGTGTTTGATAGCTTCCACATAATAAAAAGAATTTCCGAAAATAAATATTGATTCCAATTAATTGAAAATAAATTTAATATATTTTGATATTAATTAAGGAGATTAACTTTTTTAAAACATATTTTTTAACAAATATAATATGAAATGGTATTTATAAAATATAGACAGTGATGGGTTCCAAATATGGGTTACAGAGTCCAATCACTTTAGAATTTGTTTGAGTGGGGAAATCGCCGGAAAAGGGTGGAGGTTCTACCTGCTAGGACAAACACATAGAAAAATCAGAAAGCCAAGCTGGGGGAACTGGGGGGTGATACCCAGTTTGGCTCTCCAACGCTCAAGTTAGATGAAGATCTGAAAGAGAAAGTGTAAACTTAGTAAGAATTTGCAGAAATGGGGATGCTTACTGTGAAGAAGATGACTCTGTTTATTTATAGTTGAGGGTCAGGGACCCTTTGGTCATTTGCCCTGTGTGGTCCTGGCCGAATGTTGCCCTAACACGTGGCATTGCAGGAGAAACCTAGGAGGAATCTTCCCTGCAAAAGCTGGTGAAAGTTGGTGTTGGCAACAGTGGTAGGTACGCGGGCATGTACGGTGCGTCAGAGAGCCGTTTAGGGAAGTTGGTAACGAGGGCTTGAGAGTGCGCTCGTGTCAACTAAAGCCTTGGGGGCCAAGGAACCCGTGAGGGGATGCAGGCCAAGGCTTGTGTAGCGAATTGGAGAGGAAACATCTCTGAGGTAATATAGCGCTCGAAGAGGGCTCCCTTGACTAATTGGAACGTTAGACATATAGTGTGAAAGGCGCTCGTGAGAGCGGTAACATTGATCACGTGTAAATGCGACAGAGACGGCACGTGTTCTTGGAGGATACTGACGCTCGTGGGTCTTTAGCGCTCGTGTATGACAGTCGTAATCACAGGAGGACAGGTGTCGTCATCTGGAAGGTGCCACGTGTCCAATCGTGGAGCGAGCGTATTTTGTCCTCATCAGACAGATATTTTTAAGACCGCTAAAACTCCTATTAATTTGAAATATAATCTATTAAATTTTTTATTTATATTTGAGATTTAATATTATTAATTTGTTGATTTAAAATAATATTAAATATTTATTATATAAATAAATCATTTTTCATATTGAGAAATAATTATAAATATTTTAAAAATATTTAAAATAATATTAAAAAGCGTACTTAAAATTTATTATAATTAGTATTTGTGAAATATACTAGAAAATTTTAAAGTTATGCACATAAAATATTTAATAATGTTTCTATAAATTATTTTTTACTATTAGATGTTTTCGATATTCACTGTGAATTTGTAGAGATGACATATATAAATAGTTGATTTATTACATTTAATTTTTATAAATTATATTAAAAATAATCTTACTTAAGTGTATTTTTCTAGTTTAAAATAATATGTGAAATGAACAGAAACCCATCTCATAAAGTACATTACTCAAATTTACTGCTACTTTCGAATCTTCAAATAAATAACTATTTGTACTTAATTCTTTGGTTACCAAAATGATTTTTCATTGTTTAAATGCGTTTCAAATGTACAAAACGAATTAAGACACTTAAGTTCATGCCACATTACAATAAATTTGTACAAACAAAGGTGAATATGTTTGCTAGAGCCCCTTTTTTTTTCCTCCAAAGGGTCTAATGTTATTCTCTTGGAATTCCTAATGTTATTCTCTCGGAAAATAATTTGACGGAATTTAGAGATAATTTTGAGAAAAGTGCGACAAATTTAGAAGTATCCTTCAGTTTCTATATATATAAATTGAGAGCCATGGACTTGAAACTACCTATTTGACAAAGATATAAAAAGAAGATAAAATTTCTTTCTTTTCACCCAAACGCTCATATTTTATTTGTTGGAAAACTTGGTTTTTGACTTTAATTTGACATTTTTAATTTTAGAGATAATTACTTCAAAAATTTTGTAATTTTAGCCTTAACCTTACAGGAACCCTAGTTTCTCACCTGAAAATGATTACATGGCAATATTTGTTCGTGTGGCAAAACAACCATGTCAAGTAGAAGGTTTATTAAATTTATATTATTCAAAAATAAAATAAAATTCCAACAAAACATGCAATTGTCATAAAATATTTATTATATATAAAATAAATGTAATATTAGTATTATATGTACGTAAAATAATTTTACTTATATTTATAAATTAAAAGAATATAAGATTTTTAATTTAAATATATACATAACCCATAAAATCGTTTTTTACACCCACATATAATTTTACACTCACATTTTATATTATAGATATACACATAAAAGAAAAAAACATACTGTTTAATTAAATACACAAAAAATATATAAAAAGAAGTCCACTGTTTAATTAAAAAAAATACATTAAGACTAATTAAAATATAATATCTTAATTATTACAAAATTTATAATTTTAAAGTTTAATTTCATTTATCAATTCCTACCCCACACCAAACAGGAGAACTCATCCCAAAAGACTAGTCTGAAAAGAGAGAGAGCCCATTTGGCCTATAAACTCCACACCAATTGCCCATAGAATCGATGTGGGACAAGTCTCATACCTTGCAACTGGTCCAGGGTCATGACTAGGGTTGTCAATGGGGTGGATTTTAATCCGAATCCGGTTCGAGTCCGATCCGAATTTTAGCATATTCGTCCGATAAAAATATTCGATGGATCATATCCGATTATAAATATTCGTTATCCGAAATAAATGGAGCGAATATGGATTTAAGGAATCCGATCCGTTAAGAATCCGAATCCGATATTATATATAATATTTAATTAAATAAATTATTTACTAGTACATAATATTAAGTAAAATGATTAAAATTAAAATTTTCACATATTTATCATTTTAAACAATAATAAAATTTAAATTTTTTACTCTAAAAGTATATATTTTCTTTTATTAATAAGTTTAAATTAATTTATTTTAAATAAATATAAACAAAACTATCAAATAATTCATTAAATAATAATTATTTATTAAATATTATGTAATTATATTTATTTTTTATATCAAATTTGTTATTTAAAAAAATAAATTTTATTACTAATCGGGTCGGATCTTTTATCGGATTGGATCCGACCCGATTATATATGGATTCAAAAACAATGAATCCGAATCCTATAGGATTCGGATTCGGATCCGATATTCGGATTCTCTTATCGGATTCGGATCCGGAATCTCCTGATCCGGTCCGAATCCGACCCGTTGACAGCCCTAGTCATGACATCCATTAACCCCATCGTTCCCCTTCTCCCAATCGGTTTTTTCCCCTAAACTTCCAGTTCTAGGGCGATTTCTTTGTGTCTATGTGTGTTTGTGCGATTTTGATGGTGCTGATGTGATTCTTTGTGCGTGTGCTTGCGTGATTTTGGTGGTGGTGTGCTAGTGTGATTTTGGCGGTGTTGGTGGGATTTGTTGCGAGCTGTGGTGTTGATGAGAAAAGGCGGCGGTGGCTCGATTTGATAAGGATGATGTTGGTGGTGCGAAGACGAGAGCGGTGGTCTGAAGACGATGGTGGTGGTGGTGGTGGTGGTGGTGCAAAGGAGATGGTGACGGCGGTGGTGCAAAGGAGATGGTGGTGGAGAGTAAAGACGTTTTTTCTTCATAAATTTTATTATTAAATTACTTTAAGAATTTAATTTTCATTTAATTAATTTAAAATTTCAAATAAATATATAAATATCCAAGATTTAATTTTTTAAATGAGTTGGCTAAATTTGATATGCCAATTTCAATGCCACATACTCAGCTTCCAGATAGTATTCCGGCAGTCATGTGAGCTATAAGTGATATTCCAAGAAAAAATTAGTGTTCTGACGGAACGGATTATACAATTTTTATATTAATTATCCTCAGAACAAAAAACATGAAATTAAAATCTAAAAATATATTTTGGGGTATGCCAAAGTTAGTGATATTCCGAGAAAAAATCAGTGTTCTGACAAATTATAAAATTTTTATATTAATTATCCTCAAAATAAAAAACGTCAAATTAAAATCAAAAAATATATATTGGGGTACGTCAAAGTTACAAATTTACAATTTTTCCTTTTTTTTTTTTTTTTTTTCACTTCTTTTACTTCACCAAAAAATTATACCTTTTGTATAAGGTTTATTCAATTACTTTTTTTATTTTTCAGTGCAATACAGAATTGTTTAACATATTATGGGGAAATTCCAATTTAATCATGAGAGTGGACGTTTGATTAGTGAATAATGATATCTGCCGGTGTGTAATTGTTCATTTGCTTAGATCGAAATGTGGAGTTGATAAAAGAACTTACAAAATTTTGGATATTGAGATGTCGTTCCCTCAAGTAAAATTTTGAATTTCATAATTCTTGTATGTTTGGATCTAGCACCTGTTGAGTTATTCGGTTAAGTGACGGTAAATCAATTAACTGAATTTTAGGAATCAGATTATATTTCGTGCTTAGATCGAAATGTGGAGTTGATAAAAGAACTTACAAAATTTTGGATATTGAGATGTCGTTCCCTCAAGTAAAATTTTGAATTTCATAATTCTTGTATGTTTGGATCTAGCACCTGTTGAGTTATTCGGTTAAGTGACGGTAAATCAATTAACTGAATTTTAGGAATCAGATTATATTTCGTGCGACTTATGAATCAGATTCTAATTAAATATCTAACACAAAAATTTCAAAGCATCAATTATTCAATTTTGGTTGATATAATTACTGAAAAGTATTTATAAATTTTAATAAAGTAGTGTTATATACATAGTGACGTGGCACGTACCCGCTGTCGGTCTAAGCCAATCACCTTGCCCCACGTGGACGATCGGGGGTCAAATCTCGCTCGGAGATCACCTTTCGACCATCCTACTCAGAAGCCCATTTACCCCGCGAGAATTACCTCACAGGAGCATCGACCCAAATGCTCGGATTAATCGCATCTGTTGGATCGACCCACAGTCTCCGACTGACCAGCACATTATTCCACTAGCATAGTGGCCGACCGAGCATTTAATGCAAGGCCTTAATGGGGCACCTGTCAGCTCCCCACGCCGCCACGTCGATGCGGTAACTTCTCTGTCCTCTCTATATAAATACCCCCTCCTCATTTATTGCACGGTAAGTTTTTCCACCTAACACTTTTCACCACTCAATCTTTTCGGCCATCCTTACCGATCCTGACTTGAGCGTCGGAGTGCCAACCCGGGTCTCACACCCATCTCCCCCGAGTTGGCCTCGGAGCTCACGTTTGTCGATCTTCGCAGAATTCGAGCAGTCAGACGGTCGTTTCCCCCATCAACAAATAGAGTGACCGCGTCGGATCTCTCGATCAATCATCAAGCAGAGATTTAGGTTCGATCATTTGGCGCCGTCTGTGGGAATCGCAACAGGAAGCCATCGAACATGACTACTCGAAACGTTGTAAGCAACCGCCTATTCGATGAAAACGGTCGGGAGGTCATTCCTCAAGTTCCCTTACAGGTCGTTATTCCCACTTCCCTTCCGACACAGCTAGTCTACTCGACGCCCGAGATAGAGAAATACTTGAAAGCTTGCCGCGATGAGGCTGTTGCAGCGGCTGCGGAAGGGAGAGAACCTCGTATGCCAGAATGCCCGGAGGCTCGACCGATAGAGGTCGTCCAACCCCCGATAGCTCATCCGGGATATATGCGACCAGTCCAGTATCCCCCGCCCGGCACATATTGGGCCGGAATTGGGCAAAATGCCCAGCCTCAGCTTCCCCAGCAACAACCGCTACCTTCTCAAGGAAATATGCGGAGGTCCGTTCAAGACAGGTTATCAGTTCAACCCGAGGATGAGGTCGACTCTAGAACCCCGACTGACACCAGAATACATCGGGGTGATAATCGGCGTGTGGCGGACGCATCGCAACTGAGATCTCGGTCGTCTCATCCTGGGGGAAGGAATAGCGATCGTAGACTGTCTGGATCCCAAAGAGAACGAAGCTCCACTCAACGTGACTCACTTCCGCACGAATCGACGGGAGTCTTCAATCGACTCGGACCTCACGGTCGGGTTAATCAGATCAGAAGATCGAACAGGGGTCGTATCGTGAGGTCGAATGACCTTCGAAACCAGATACCTCCACGTTCCGGTCGACATGATAACCGTCAGAGAAATGAAAGTCAGGGATCACTCAGCCGTTCGCCCCACCGATCACACTCCGTTAGGCGCGAACGTTCTAGATCACCCCGGCGTACACCGCCGGGCCCAAGGCACGCCCGCCAATGGAGATATCGCAGTGAGAGAGAAGCTCAGTCTCCATTTTGTGACTCGATCATTGAATCTACTACCGACGAGAAGATCCCCACCGGACTACCCATATATAACGGATCGACTGACCCGGAAAAGCATGTGTCGCGCCTCGAAATGCAGCTCAGCATGTTTGGACACTCGCCTAATATCTGGGCTAAGATCTTTGTTACCACTCTGGATGGCCCCGCTCTTGAATGGTTCTCAAGGCTCCCCCCTCGATCGATAACCTCCTACAAGATACTCGTCGATCGATTCAAAGCTCAATTCTCTTCCATGAAGGGAGATAAGCTTCCGCCGACCTACTTGTACACCGTTAAACAGGCTCCTGGTGAATCGCTGCGAGATTTCTTCACTCGTTTCTCGCAAGCTGTGGTCAAAACAGAAGAACCGAGCATCGATCTTTTGAGACCTATTGTTCACAAGGCTCTGGTCAATATCGAAGCTGCTCGGTACATCTTCCTACAGAAACCCAAGAATTTGGCGGACATCCAAGCAGCTGCTTGCGACTGGATGCAACTCGAAGAATTGGAGAGTTCTCAGAGGAGCCCGGTACCCAATCGAAAGGCAGATATCCATCGACCAATTAAACAGGACGTCCGACCTAAGCCAGAGGGTCCGACTGGGCCTACCATCCGAAAACATTACACCCAGCTAACGCGCCCGCTCGATGAGATCTACAATGTTATCGATCCTGCCTTGCTGAAGAAGCCTAAGCCGATGCGGGACACTCCCAAGAATCGAGAGAGCAGCAAATTTTGTAATTTCCACCAGCAGAAGGGCCACAACACTTCTGAATGTAATGCTTTGCGGGATGAGGTCGAACGACTGATCAAAGGAGGCCTCCTCCAGGAGTTCGTGAAAAAAATGGATGACCATGCTCGAAACCGAGATCACCCCGACAGGTCACCTCCCAAACAACGGCAGGCTAAGCCACCAACAGAAAGAGACCCTCACAACCGGCCATGCCTCGGTCGGATTGACATGATTTCAGGAGGACCTTCAGGTGGAGATTCAAGGTCCGCTCGGAAAAAGACGCGACGGGCCGCTACTCAAGGATTCTGTAGTCCCCGTGAAGTGATGAATATTCGTCCAGAAGACGCCTGGGTCAACAGAGATATAGTGTTTAATGAGAATGATGTAATAGATCTACCGGGACGCTCGAGCGAAACACCTAGTTGTCCTATGGTTGTCACGCTCGACGTCGCCAACTTTGCTGTATCTCGCACTTTAATCGATAATGGAAGCTCGAGCAATATTATCCTTTATTCGACTCTTGTTCGCATGAATTTACACGATAAATTGCTCCTAGATCCCATTCGAACCCCTCTCACAGGATTCGGAGGTGCAGAAGTGTACACCAAAGGTCGAGTACGGCTAATCACATCCATGGGCACTCTGCCCCGACGGGCAATGCGCGAGATCGAATATCTTGTCGTCGAAATGCCCTCTGTATATAATATTATCTTTGGTCGACCGGGACTCATCGATTTCCGAGCGGCCATATCCACCTATCATCAAATGGTCAAGCTACCCACTCCGGCTGGAGTCGGCGAATTGAGGTGCGACATACCAACCGCCTGGAGTTGCTACTCTATCTCGTTAGACAAACCCAAGCCTTCTTCGGAGAAGCACGTCCCTCTGTTGATCGACGACACTTTCATCGAGGATGAATTCGTGGACCCGGGGGCCACCGACCCTGAGAAGTCACGGAAAATGAGTTCTGCCCATGCGGCAAAGAGAAAGAAGCAGGAAGACAAAAAGCTCGAGCCCACAGAAGAACTCGAAGAAATTCAACTAATCCCGGGGCAAAGAGAAAAAATCACTCATATTAGCACTGGTCGAAAGGGAAAAGAACAGTGCATGCTCATTCAGTTCCTGCGTGACAATCTCGACGTTTTCGCATGGAGTGCTTCTGATCTAGTGGGAGTGGACAGGAAAGTGATCGAACACCACTTGAATGTTAATCCCTCCTACAAACCAGTCAAGCAAAAGCTACGCTCTCAAAGCGACTCCCGAAATGCCATCATCGAGGCTGAAGTCAACAAACTCCTGGACGCCCAGTATATCCTGCCGATCCAATACGTCGAATGGCTGTGCAATGTCGTCCTCGTACCCAAACCGGGAGAAAAATGGCGAATGTGTAATGACTTCACTGACTTGAATAAGGCGTGCCCGATGGATCCCTATCCGTTACCTCGAATCGACCAACTGGTCGATTCCACGGCCGGATGCGAACGATTGAGCATGATGGACGCCTTTCAAGGATATTACCAAATCTTCATGGCCCTCGAGGATCAGCCCAAAACTGCTTTCATAGTCTTCAATGGCATTTACTGCTTCAAAGTTATGCCGTTCGGACTCAAAAATGCGGGTGCTACGTACCAGAGAATGATGAACAAAGTCTTCGAGTCTGAGATCGGGGATACCATCGAGGTATACGTCGACGATATGCTGGTCAAAAGTGAGAAAGCCGCCGACCATCTGAACCATTTGAAAAGAGCTTTCCACCTCCTTCGAAGGTACAACTTAAAACTTAACCCTGCCAAATGCACCTTTGGGGTCAAAGGTGGTAAGTTCCTCGGATACATGGTCAGCCAGAGAGGGATCGAGGCCAACCCCGCAAAGATAAAAGCTATCCAATTTTTGCCGGTCCCCAACTCGATCCGCGACGTACAGAGACTGGTGGGTCGGATCATATCCCTTAACCGCTTCATAGCCCGATCGTCGGAAAAGAACTTGCCCTTCTTCAAAATCTTGCGCGACATCAAGAATTTCGAATGGACTCCAGAGTGCAACCAAGCTCTGGAAGACCTGAAAAAGTACCTCACCTCCCCCCCTCTGCTTGCGAAACCCATCGACGGGGAGACCTTATATCTGTATCTAGCTGTGTCAAACGAAACCATCAGCTCGGTACTTGTCACCATTCGAGATCGGAAGCATCTCCCCGTGTATTACGTAAGTAAGGTTCTCCACGGCCCGGAGATACGATACCTCGAGATCGAAAAGTTCGCTCTCGCAGTAGTTCATGCTTCCCGTAAACTCCGACCGTACTTCCAAGCGCATCCAATCGTAGTCCTCACCGACCAGCCACTAAGGACCGTCATGGATAAACCAGAAGTGTCAGGTCGACTCACAAAGTGGACAATCGAGCTCGGACAATTCGAAGTTACATATCGACCCCAGGTGTCATACGAGGCACAGATCTTAGCCGATTTCATGGTTGAAAAAGGCCCGCACTCCACAATAAAGGGTGACCCAACCGTTTGGACCCTTTCGGTCGACGGCTCCTCAACCGCTTCCGGGGGGGGTGCCGGGATATCCATAATTGGTACAAACGGCCAGCAGGTCGAATACGCCATCGCCCTCGAGTATCCTGCAACAAACAATGAGGCTGAGTATGAAGCTCTTTTAGCGGGTTTGAGAATTGCGAAGATGCAGAACATAAAAAAACTTCGAGCTTTAACCGACTCCCAATTGGTTGCTAGCCAAGTCAAGGGCGAATACGAGGCTCGAGAGGAGTCTATGATCAAATATCTCGCCTTGGCCAGAAGGGCAATCACTGAATTTGATGAATTCGAAATCTCCCAAATCCCTCGAGAGGAAAATGGTCGAGCCGACGCCCTTTCTAGATTCGCCAGCGGTTCGCTCGGCACCCAAGATCGGACCATCACCTTCATGACCTCATCAACTCGGTCGATAGATCCCATTCCATCCGAAGTCAACTCTATCGACGCAACTGAGCCATGTTGGCTCGATGACATTGTCTTGTATCTTCAAAATGGCACCCTACCCGAGGATTTGACCGAAGCAAGGAGACTCAAGCAACGCGCGTTGAGCTATACGCTGGACCAGGAGGGTCGTCTGTACAAACGTTCATTCATCGGTCCAACTAAACGGTGCCTCCGACCATCCCAGGGTCAAGAAGTTTTAGCCGAAATCCATGAGGGATCCTGTGGGAATCATGCTGGGGGGCGATCTCTAGCCCTAAAGGTATCTCGATCTGGATTCTTCTGGCCTAACCTGCGCAAGGATGCATTCGAATTTGTGAGGAAATGCGATCGTTGCCAGAGGCATGCCAATTTGACCCATCAGCGCCCCTCACACATGATTCCGATCGAGTCATGCTGGCCGTTTGAGCAATGGGGAATCGACATAATTGGACCCTTTCCGATAGCAGCTCGACAAAGGCAGTTCATCATTGTGGCGATCGATTACTTTTCTAAATGGGTCGAGGCTTTGGCAGTCGCAAAGATTACTTTCTACTCCTTACAGGACTTCCTCTGGAAGCACATCATCACTAGATTTGGAGTACCTCGAGTCATAGTATGCGATAACGGACCACAGTTCCGGAGTTCAAGATTTAGAGCCTATTGCTCCGACTTTAAGATCGATCAAAGATTCACCTCGGTCGGACATCCCCAAGCCAACGGTCAGGTCGAGGTCACCAATCGAACCATCATACAGAATCTGTGTACGCGACTCGAAGCGAAGAAGAGCCATTGGGTCGATGAACTTGAAGGCGTCCTTTGGGCATATCGAACCACCCCTCGAGTCCCCACGGGACAAACACCTTTCGCCATGGTATATGGCTCGGAGGCCATGATCCCGGCTGAGGTCATATATCAATCTCCCCGAGTGGCTCACTTCCAGCATGGTCAGAATAATGAACTAAGGGCTTTCGATCTTGACACAATAGACGAAATTCGAGGAAAAGGAGACATGAAGATGCAGCAGTATCGAGCCACGACTGCTCGGGCTTACAATAAAAACCTGAGGCCTCTCCACTTTCAAGTCGGGGATTTGGTCCTCAAAAGGGTCGAAGTTACCAAACACGTAGGAAAGCTCGATGCTAATTGGGAAGGACCCTACCGTGTCGTCGAGATAGGTAAAAATCGGGCGTACCACCTCGAGGACCTCGATGGGCTACCGCTGCCTCGATCATGGAATGCTCACAACTTGAAGAAATATTACTTGTGATTAATCGTTGTAATTTCTTTCGGTCAATTAAACACCATATGTAAATTCCCTAGTCGATTAATCGATAAAGCATTCTCTTGACTTTTAGCAACCATGTTATTCGATCACATACTTGTAATTATACGATGCCCGTACTAATTTCTTATATACTTCGAAAGATTAAAAGCAGCTTGCCTTGACATCTTCTCGATCATTATCTTCGATTAACATAAATAAGTTAAACGCCAAAAAGCTCGAAAAAACACGTATAAAACAAGAAAGAAGAGAACTTGCATAACATATTTAAAACAAGGAAGTTTACATCGATCACAACTCTTCGATCATGACCTTACAAATTTGGATTTTACAAACGGGAGCAACAAACGCTCGGATTCCTACCTATTTACACATGAATCCCGAGCCAACAACTACTAAAGTCCGACCCCAACAGTCGGGACTTTGAAAATCGGATTCCCCTTGACCACAATCCGCCGAGTACGAAGATAGGGCTAGTCCATTCTCTCCGACTCCATTCTCGACCGCTCAAGATCCGGTCCCTTCCTCGATTGGAACGATGGCCCCCTCCCCAAAGTATTCTGGGCACATATCCTTAGGGTCGAAGGAGGCATCAAGGTCGAGCTCTTCCGTGGCTATGTTGTCTGGTTCCCCCGCCGCCCTAGACCGAGCCAACTTCACGGCAAAGCCAAATTCATCGTTGTCCCAGTTTGGCTCGGGAGTAGGAGGTCGGGTGACTGGATCAACTGGACGAGGATCATCTTGGAATAGGCCGACCTTCTCTTGGTCATAGTCGAGCGGAAGATACTTAGCCGCCTGCACTTGAGCCAAGCACAAGTTGAAGCCCTCCTCAACATCTTTGAAGCTCGCGATCGACACGGCCTTCTCGTAGGCCTTGGACTTCATGAATCTATAAACGCCTCGACGCTCGAGGTCGTTCACGGATTCAGCCAGACCCCTCTTGCATCGATCCAGGGCTAGCTTGGCGCCTTTCCTCTCCCCCTCGATCAGGCCGCGGTTTCGCGCTTCAGCCTCTTCCTGGATCGATCTAGCCACCCGATCCTCAGCCACCTTCAGTTTTTTCTCGACCTCCGAGAGATTCGTTATGGCATCCAAAAGTTCATGGTCGAGTTTCTCCTTGTCCTTGGTGGCCTCGGCCAGCTTCTTATCCTTCTCTTCCAGCTCGACCCTCATCATCTCCACTTGCCGCTCGGCCTTCGCCCTCAACTGCCTATGGACCCACCCTCTTCGAGCCACTTGAAAGAAGTCCTGGCCCATCTGCAAGACATCATCGATCATCAAAGACTTCGACCATACACAGAAAATAATTTCTACAGGCACTTACCGCAAAATATTTCTGGACCCAAGATGCCTCGATCTCGTCGTCGGAGAGCGCCATCCTCTCCTTATGATCGACCGTTGTCTGGATCGAACTATACAAAGCTCCGAGCGCCTGGTAGTCTTTCGGGGCAGTTCCGACCCGTCTGGGCTCGCCTCTATCATTGACGCTTGCAAGGCCGCACGGGAAGTGACGTTCCTCAAGGATTGGGTAGTCGAAGAACAACTTCTTTTCTTCCTCGCTCGACTTCCACGGCACCGCGCTCGAGGGCCCCGCGCCAGGCCTTCGCACCCCCGCCAGAATGCTGGCCACGTTTCGAGGCACTATTGCCCCTCGACCTTGGTTCGGAGGGGTCGAATAGGCCCCTACCTGCACTTCTACGATCGGCCCAAGCGCCGGAGGCATGGGAAGCAAGGGGCTCTTCTCTCGACCCACATTTTTATCGGCCCCGGCCCCAGACTTCGCCTGGCCCTTTGTTTTTTGCTTCTTTGACTGGGGGGCTCCATGGTCCTTGTCGGTGGAGGAGCCCCGACCCCTCTTCTCGGGAGCGTCCTTGGTCCTCATTGCAAGAACGTCCGGAAGAGCCTCGACCGTTGCATCGGTCGATGCAGAAGTCTCGGCTTGGGAAGGAGGAGGCATCTTCTTCTTCTCGGCCGCCTTCTTTAGCTCGGCCATCTCCTTCCTTCTGGCGTTCAACGCAGCCGACATAATGTATTGCTCTGCACAGAAAAGACACTTAATTAAAAAACAAAAAAAAAAAGGGGAAGAACCAAACAAGAGGAAAAACAACAACAAATGGCAGAGAAGTCTCGAGGGGTTCGTTCGGAATACCAGGGTCGAAGTACTTCCTGACTCCCGGCGCGAGCCCCAGCTCGATTAATGATTGTGGAGCCACCATGTCTTCCGACTCCACACTTCCCATCCTCCTCAAGGCCGCCATCAAAGTGTTTGGCCAACCCGGATGCCCTCTCGGAAGGTCCGATCGAGCAACCCAGCTCCATCCTGGATATTTTAGGCCGGGCCAACCCTTTTCACTCTCGATGAAAACAAATCTCTGCTTCCATCCCTTGCCGTTCGACGAAGTAGGCGACCTAACGATCCGATAATTACTCTTCGACTGCAGTTGGATATACCCCGGGCCAGACTTCGAGGTCTCGGTCGTCAATCCGGCTTGGAAGATCTCGGAAATGCAGTAGATGTTGACCTTCATTCCCAAGCACCTCAACAAAGCCCTCAATCCGTTTACCATGGCGTAAGAATTGGGCATCAACTGCAATGGACTAATCCTAAGGGTGTTAAAGAAATAGACCATCTCCTCGGGAATGGGCACCCTAAACCCATTTTTGACCGCCAAATAGTTGATTGCGATACAGTTGGGCGGCGGGTCGGTCATGCGATCTCCTGACTAGGGCCTAATCACTCGATAACCCCCATACTCCGGAGCCCCCCCAAACAACCATTTCTGGACCTCTCCAAGTTTGTCCTCGGATATCGAACAGGTAATGGCTCGAGGGTCATTTTGTAGCCAACCCTCTGGCTCTAAATTCTCCATCTCCTCCTCTTCCTCCTCCTCTAGTCGACCTGAAGTCGACGTCACCTCTCCTGACTCCCGAGGTACTGCCACCTCTGTTGTCTCATCCTCGGACAAAGGCTCCGAAACCTCTACGACCTCGACGAACTCATCCATCCCCTGAGGATTCGTCGACCTCGTCTCCATGGTCTCTCCAGAATCCGATGTCGAACTCGACCCTGACGTGTCCGAACTCGACCTCTCACTCGCGGTCGCCACTCCCTCCCCTCCGGGGCCAGTCTCCACTCGATTTGTTGACATCCTACAGGACAAAAACCTCATTTTCATGGTGTAGCTCGGATACGAACAAATCGAGGGAGAGGAAGCCTTCGAAGAGGGAAGTGGTACACCTCTCCCTCGAGGCAATCGAAAAGAAAAATAAAAAGCATAGAGAAAGAAAATCGAACAACAGATCGGAAATATTACCTTTTGTTTTCTGAAAATCCGAACGGTCCTCTTATAAAGCAAGCGACCCCGAAATTCAACACACAAAAGACTCTTTATCGATCGAAAATGGCTCGAAACTCTCTTCAATTCTCTGTCGCAAAAGTAACAAATGGATTTACAGAGGGAACTATTTATAGGGATAAAAATGGGCGGGAATCGAGAAGGTGAAACGGCGTAATGATTACAGCGGGTCCCACTATTGGGATTTGAAACGCCTCTGCCACGTCAGCCCTAGCAGATGACGTTTCGGGGGGCTTATGACGTGGCACGTACCCGCTGTCGGTCTAAGCCAATCACCTTGCCCCACGTGGACGATCGGGGGTCAAATCTCGCTCGGAGATCACCTTTCGACCATCCTACTCAGAAGCCCATTTACCCCGCGAGAATTACCTCACAGGAGCATCGACCCAAATGCTCGGATTAATCGCATCTGTTGGATCGACCCACAGTCTCCGACTGACCAGCACATTATTCCACTAGCATAGTGGCCGACCGAGCATTTAATGCAAGGCCTTAATGGGGCACCTGTCAGCTCCCCACGCCGCCACGTCGATGCGGTAACTTCTCTGTCCTCTCTATATAAATACCCCCTCCTCATTTATTGCACGGTAAGTTTTTCCACCTAACACTTTTCACCACTCAATCTTTTCGGCCATCCTTACCGATCCTGACTTGAGCGTTGGAGTGCCAACCCGGGTCTCACACCCATCTCCCCCGAGTTGGCCTCGGAGCTCACGTTTGTCGATCTTCGCAGAATTCGAGCAGTCAGACGGCCGTTTCCCCCATCAACAAATAGAGTGACCGCGTCAGATCTCTCGATCAATCATCAAGCAGAGATTTAGGCTCGATCACATAGAATAAGTTGAAATGATAGTTTTTTTTTTTACTAAATAGAAATTATTATACAACTTAATAATGAATATATATATATATATATATTAACTTGTCGAAGACTTAATTAATTAAGTTGACAAGGGTCTTCAAAAAAAGAATAATTAAGTAGGCAAGGATTCCAAGTTTACTCAGCCTATGTATAAATTCTAATCCTATAAGGATTAGCAGATATGATAACCTCTTATAAATAAGAGACTTCGTGAACTAGAACACACACAACAACATTTATCGAGAGAAAACTCAAGACACTTAACTGCAGAGAGCTAGCACGCAACAACACTCGACACTTAACAGCGATGCGTACTCATCAAGTAAGTTCCCTACCTTCTTCACACTTCCTTCGCCCTATTCTTTACTCCTCTCCGCCTCTATGTTTGCCGCCGTCGATGAAGTTTCGTCGTGGTGATATGGTGGAAGTTGCCAGCGATCAAGAAGGCTTTATTGGGTCCTACTACGAGGCAACCGTGATCGCCGATTTGGTTGGTTATGAATATATTATCGAATACCGTAATTTGCTTAAGGATGATGTGTCCGGACCCCTGAAGGAGGTGGTCGCCGCTGCTGAAGTCCGCCCAAAACCGCCGCCCATCATGAGGGGCGGGTTTCGGTTGAACGAGGTGGTGGATGCATTCGACAACGATGGGTGGTGGGTCGGGAGGATAACGGGCCGGGTTGATGAGGACAAGTATTTGGTATTTTTCGATACTACGGGTGATGAGATACCGTACCCTAAGGATCGGATTAGAGTTCATCAGAATTGGATTCATGGCGATTGGTTTCCTGGTGGCAATATTGTAGGAATTTGATTATCTGTAGGTTAAATTGTAATCTTCACAGAATTCTGGGTTTTGACTTAACGGTATTGCAAGAGTTCTTATGTTTATTAATCAAGTAGATTTTTGTAATGTTGTTGAAAACATTGATAGTTACCGTGCATGTAAAAAATAATGTAATCACTCCCAAAAGGAAAAAAAAATATCCGAGTTATTAATGCTTGAATAAAAATCAGTCCCCCTTTACTAGCTTAGCTACTTAATTATTATTTTTCTTAAAATTTATATAAATTATAATTGTTATCCTTTTATTACTCTAGTTTACTTGACAGAAATACTATAAATGAGATCTTGAATCAAAGAATAATAGGCAAAATATCTATGTCGGAAATTTTCAGACTTCCTAGATATCAATATCAAGTACAATTATTATCATTTAAACCACTTCCATGCCATCAGAGAGAGAGAAAAAAAAAACCATTTAAATTTTAAACCAAACGTGAGTTGAAATCCGTCTAATTATCATTTGCCTATTATAAAAAAAAATGAAACAATTTGGATTGAAAAAAACAATGGCAAATAATCATAATCACAAATTTTACTTCCAAATTGGTTCGATAGTTATAAGTTTCCAAACATTTACGGGGAATTCCCGAAAACTCCCCAAATGATAAGTCCAATTCCTTTTAACTCCCCATTTTCAAAAATGATGTATTAAAACTCAAGAATCGGGTATCTAAAACCCCAAATGATATATTTGAAATATAAGGAAAAAATCATGTATATAAATCCCAGAATGATGTATTTGAAAATGGGAAGATAAAAAGAAGTTTTCAAACCCATCGGGAGTTTTCAAAAATTGTCCCAAACATTTATGTAAAATATTTAAAATAAATATATAAACACAAAATGAAACGAACACAAAGCCATCTCCAACGTCACACAAAAGCCCCTTCTGATATCTTCCCTCATTCTCCATCCTCACCCAAATTCCCTCCACCCAAACACACGCACACGCACACGCACTAACAATGGCGGCAATCTACTGCTGCCTTTCAGTGACCTGCACCGCTACGCCCGCATCTCAAGACTCCTCAAACCCTTCATCTTCTTCACAATCACAGTCTGCGATCTCGAGGCCGCCGACGAAGATCATACTGCCCAACAAGAAGCCATTGAAATGGTCCACTGGGGTCGCTCCTGGGGATTATGGGGGCCCACCAACCACAACCAAGCTCAGGAAATACTGGGGTGGGGAGGAAGACCCTCTTGCCTCTGATGACTATTTGTGGAATAAAGATTTCATGGATCGAATGAAGAAGCTCATTCGAGACCCTGATGATGTTGCTGCTGCCGCTGATACTCCCTCTGCCTCTAAGGTTCATTCACTTCCTTGGCACATTACGGTTTCTGTATATTGTTAGTATAATTATCTGGGATGTGTTTTAATTTTAGTTTGCTGCTTTGATTTTTAATTTGGGAATTAGGTTCGTCTGTTTTGTGTATCTCTGTTGTTTTAACATTGTTTATGCATCCTCTGGAAATTTCGTAATCTAATGGAGCTTTGATCTATTTTGTTGTCTGATGGAAAAAACTGGTTGTCAAGAGTCAAGATTTCTCGATATATATATTTAAAGCTAACGCTGATAGCTCTGAATTAGAAAGGGTTGATTATTGATGCTATATGGGTTTTTTCTTAATAGGAGGAGCCTTCTGGATTTCTTAACTTGAATAGAGTCATGAGCTTGGACAAGTAAGTAAACTCTGGTTTTCAGCACTAATTTATGCCAACTGCTTCATTGCTATACCATGTGATACTTCTGCCCTTAACCGTGCAGTATGGAAGTCGACTTGAGCAAAGAACTCACAACAACTTCAGCTGCGGTAGAGGAAAAACAAGCTGATGAGCAAGTATTGTTTGACATGTTTATATCTCTTTGCTAAAATTCCGTGTGTTGTTATTCATGCTTCTTGCATGCTCATCATGTTTGAAATGTTTAGATTCTTAGGCCAATGGGTAGAAGATGGAGGCCTGCACCAACACGTCGTGAGCAAGATAAGTGGGATAGAGCTACTAAAGCTGCAACTGGAGGCAGCGTATGTTATCGATTTCAGAATATTATCTTTGTTTTTGTATAAATGCTTAAAAAGTTGTATATTCTGGATTGATGTCAGTAATTTTGTTATTCGATGCTATATACTGTTCTTTTTGGGCCGCGCAGGATGTCATGTTTAGGGAAGCAAGAAGGCCCAAAGGGGATCCTGAAGTTTTGGCTGCTGAATCGAGGGAAAATTACTATAAGGTGAAAACACTTATTTATAACGGATGATGCTCATCTATATCCTCATTGGATCGATGTGGGAGGTTTTAATTTTTTCTTTCTCCCTTCTTCAGTTGAAGAACAAATTGCAACTACTCACACTGGGAATCGGTGGTGTTGGAGTGGTTTCTGCCTATCTTTCATATTCTCCAGAAATTGCAGCAAGGTACCTAAAGCTACTAGGTGTATTTGTTTCAGAAATTTATCTAATTGTGTCTCTCAATATTAACTATTTCTAGGAAATGCTTTCTTTCTTTTTGACCAACTGCCATTATATGATAATTCATTTATTATGAATCCATTCAGTTATGCTGCTGGGTTGGTTGGTTCTATTGCGTACATGCGAATGCTTGGGAACAGTGTTGACTCCATGGCTGATGGAGCAAGAGGGCTCGTCAAGTATGTATTCCTCTCTCTACTTGTATTTAATTTTCTATCACGCAAACTAGAAATTAGTTTAGTTTTAGATTACACTGGAACTAAACTTTTCTACAGATTTTTATGGAAAAAAATGCATAAATAATTGGGATGCACAAACATACCCTGAAGTTTGATCTAATTACACAAACATATGCTGAGGTTTGAGAAATTACAAAAACTTCCCCGTGCACATCCTAAGATTTCAGCCTATGCATGCTATTATAGTCATGAATTTAAAGTTGAGTATTAACTAGTGAGTGTAAAAATAGGATATCTATAGAAAAATAGAGATGATTTTATCAAATTCATCCATCCGGATGTCATATAAATTCTTTGACAGGAGAAATTTTGTTATTTCACAAATGGCAGGGGAAGATTTTGTTATTTATCAAACCTTAGGGAAAGTTTGTGTAATTAGAGAAAACCTCAGAGGTATGTCAGTGTAATTATCCCTAATTAATAACCATGATGTACGCTCCTGAACACTATCTTGTGGTTATACTTGTATGGCAAGATGTAACTTTGTCAATATTGAAATGTTTTTGGTTATTTAAGATTGAGACTCCTATTATTACCGATTTACAACCCTTCTCATGTGCAGAGGGGCAATAGGACAGCCAAGGCTTTTGGTTCCCGTTGTATTGGTGATGTTGTACAATCGATGGAACGAGTAAGACCTTTATACAGCCCTTTCCGACACGTTTATTGCTAATTATAACTTTGAACTATTGTGTCTAACATGAAAAACGCTTCATTGACAGGATTTTAGTTCCAGATTACGGATTCATGCACCTTGATTTGATCCCAATGCTTGTGGGGTTCTTTACATACAAGATTGCCACTTTCACGCAAGCTATTGAGGAAGCTATCAATGTAGCTGCTGGAAATAACCAAGCTTAATGTCTCGTTTATCCGTCGAGGGCTCAAAATCATTGTAGAATTTTGTTTATATGCCTGATTTATGTAAAAAGAAATCTTAAAATGGATTCATAGTACTTAGCAGCTCAAGAATTAAACAGAAATATATATATATATAAATCTCAATTTTCACATCCCTTTCTCTTTTAGTTTTCTGAGAAGATATTTATTTGATGTTTTTTGTACAGATGTAGGAATTATATGCACCTGTACAAAGATCATTGTTCCTCTTTCAGACATCTCAAAATTATGCATAGCAAACCCACAGAATACTTAGAAAAGCGAAAGATTTTATTATATAATAAAACACGAAAAACGTTCAGGTTACAGTTTTATTACACTGATACACAAGTCTGGAACCAGTATTCCCTCTTCCAAACAGCAGCAGAAAATAAAAATTAATACATAACTCTCTCATAAAGCTTTAGCTTAGGTTAACCAGTGTTCTGCAATCCAGCAGCGATACCCTTCATAGTCAAGATAAGTGTGTCTTCCAACCCCGGAGGATACTCGCTCGTCGGGTTGAGCTTAACCAGTTCATCAGCCGGTTTGTTCGTATCCATTTCCATGATCTCTTTAGACAGATGCGGGCCCACCTTCACACTGTAATTTGGATCACGAATGCGTTTCAGTGTGTAGATTTGGCACACGTTAAGGACAGTGATATACGGGTCACGCAGTCTAAGCCTCTGCCTCAAGTAGGGGTCTCCTTCAAGAAGTTCTTTGTGCCCAGCAACCTAAGCAAGACAAGCAAGGGAAAACTTAATGTAGTGCTTTTTCAACAATCTCTTGGAAACTTGAAGCTAATATTAGATTTAAATCCATGACTATAATAGCATGCTTCAGATAAATCTTATGGTATACCGGGGAAGATTTTCGTAATTTCTGAAACCTTTTGGGAGACTAAACTTTATGACGGGCTTAATTAGGCCGAATCTCAGGGTATGTCAGCTTAATTATTCTTTTTTTTTCTTTTTCACATTTACAAACACCAGCTTAATTATTCTTTTTTTATTTTTCACATTTACAAACACTAACTATATTCACGTAAGCACCGAACTTCACGAAGTAAGAAGCTTCTGTTACCTGAAGTATGAGTTCCTCTGTGGCTTCATATTTAGCCCTAAGCTGCTTCCCAAACTGCCACAAATCCTCGGATACTAAAAGTTTGTCATACAAAGCAGCAATTCCGGGATCTCCCTTAGCCAAAACCATTTCAATCAAATCAATTGTCACTCTAAAGAAAGGCCACTCATTGTACATGTCTTTGAGCATATGCAGATTTCTGATATCCTTCTCGATAACGTGCTTCATTGCAGAGGCAAAACCAAGCCAAACCGGAAGATGAAACCTCGTCTGTGTCCATGCGAATATCCATGGAATTGCTCTGAGTGATTCTATTCCACCACTTGGTTTTCTTTTAGATGGACGGCTCCCAATGTTCATCCGACCATACTCTAACTCGGGTGTTGCCTGCAAAAGAAAGGGACCAAGAACACATAGAGGTAAATAAATGCTTCAGGCTTTTGACTCCCCTTAATTCCAACTTCTATTTTATGTTTTAGTTCAAGTTAATATCATTTCCCATATCCTGTTTAGTTAATTCCAACGGACATTAATTTGACAGTGGTAATAAAAATTTCGATAATTAGAGACGCTGGGGGGTGGGTGGAGGTCGGAGTGTGAGCTTTCAGGATCACATCGCACAAGGAAAATGAAAATTTACGGAAAAAAAAAGGGAGGATTATACTTACAAGACGGAAGTACTCGACAAAGCGAGGCTCTTGGAAAACTACGGAGCGGTACTCTTTGGTAGCCACAACAGCCATCTCATCCATGAGGGCCCGCCACTCGGGCTTTGGCGCAACGGGTGGGTGCATTCCATGCTCCAGTGTGGCAGCAGTAAACCTCTGCAATGTCCTGAAGCACAAATGCTCCTCCCCAAATGACTGCTCAATAACCTCCCCCTGAACCGTCACCCGGAGCGACCCATGGATGGTATCAGGAGGCTGAGACAATATAGCAAGATGCGTGGGCCCCCCTCCCCTCCCCACGGTACCACCCCTTCCATGAAACATGGTGAGCTTAACTCCATACTCCTTTGCCACCTTGATAAGCTCCTCTTGAGCCTTATACAACTGCCATGCTGCAGAGAGCCGCCCCGCATCCTTGCCGGAGTCGGAGTACCCGATCATGACTTCTTGTTTTCCCTGGATCCTGTTCCGGTACCAATCTACCGAGAAGAGCCTTGCCACCGCTGCGGGGGCCGCCTCAAGGTCTGCGAGCTTCTCGAAAAGAGGGACAACCCTCAACGGGTTCCGAACGCGGCACTCTCGCTGCAGGAGCTCGACTGCGAGCACGTCGGAGGGGGCCGTGGCCATTGAGATGATGTAGGCACCAAAGTTGTCCGAGGGAAGCTCGGCAATGACATGGAAGGTGTCAAGCACGTCAGCAATCTCCTCGGTTTTGGGGAGGTCAGGGCCGAAGAGGGGCCGTTTCCCGCTCAGTTCGGACAGGAGCCACTCCTGTCGTCGCTCCTCGGGCCATTCTCTGTAGGAGCCGATCTCGAGGTGGCGGGTTATGGCATCAAGGACGTCGGTGTGGCGGTCAGATTCCTGCCGGATGTCGAGGCGAACAAGGGAGAGCCCAAATGTGGAAACTTGTCTCAGGAAGTCAAGGAGGCTTCCGTCGGCAATTGGACGGTCACCACAAGCGCAGAGTGACCGGTAGCACAGCTCAAGAGGCTCGAGAAACTGAGGGCAAATAGATGAAAATCACTATTTTGAATGTGAAATGCATGTAGCCAAGTTTGATAAAATCTTTCATTTGGTTCAATAGTTTAAGGGTTGATCTTTTTTTTAGGGTTAAAAGCATGTAAAATAACCAGACTTTTGGACCCGATTTGTAGGGTAGTGTTCTGCCTTAGCAAGGGTGCACCCAAGCAATCTAAATTCAAATGTTCAAAAGCAATTATTTGGAGTAAAATTTGAATTGCTACGGTTGCACTGTCGCAGAGGTGTTGAATACCTATATGCTTTTAACCATTCTTTTAACTGCTAAGAGTTGAAATTAAGAAATATGAACCAAAAAAGATGAAATCAGCGGACCTGTTCAACATCAGTGAAAGTCACCTCCTCTGGAATGTCAGATATTCCATTTGTAAGTAGGTGACGGGAGCGTTCACGTGTGTGATAAAGCTTGTCCCTTACATCTCCAAGAATGACACGGTAAGGCTCATTCGGTGGAATTTGCTTCCAAAATTCTGAAAAATAAATCAACATGTAATTTTTCACTTTTTATTAAGCACAGAATAAAGAATAACCTTTGAGCCATAACCACATACCAATATAATGCTTAGCATCTCTTTTTGAATTCCTATGGAGCTCTTGTGCACGTACGCGAAGTTCATCACTGCACCGCCACATTGAGAGCTGCCAGATAGAGAGAATATTAAAATGATGGAAATTCAGGCATAAATAGGCAGTTAAATTTTTTACTTCAACGGGAGTTCTTGTGCATGTACACAAGATTTTTATGAGATTCTTTATTTTACAGGGTTTCTACGCTCATCAACCACATTGCAGGGAGCAATTAACTCACGCAAAGTAGTTCAATTTCTTACCTCAAACATGAGATCTTCTATCTGTGAGAAGTATAAATTTGCAGCCATCATCCTAGCCAGCAAACATACATCTCTCGTAACTTCAGGAGTTACTCTAGGATTGCCTAAAATGTATTAAAAACTTAATATTAGCTTAAAAGAGAATACACTGAATAAATAATTCATAAAAGAAGGAAAATACCATCACGGTCCCCGCCCATCCACGAAGAGAATTGAATGAGGGGAGCATTGTAAGGAACACGCTCGTTTATCCCGATGTTTTTCAAAGCAGTGTCGACACGCCTTAAGAATTTCGGCACACCCTTCCATATGGTTTCATGGAAATAACTCATTCCAGCTCTCATCTCATCTTGAGGAGTCGGAGGGTTTCTCCTAATTTCATCTGTGCGGAACGCTGCTTGTATCTAAATAAACAAGACGAACATACTTTGTTAGGAAATTAACCATGCATAAGAGGAAGCAGGAAAAAGAGCCCCCCTCTCTCTATATATAATTCTTGGCATACCTCTCTTTGTAATGCCTCATCAAGCTCCTGCTTATCATCTGGGGTGATATCTTTCGCATTTAGTTGAGTCAAACAGTTACGAATTCTGAAAAAGATCAAATCCAATGCATTAACATCCTTTCTACCTAACAATAATGAAAAGGGCAATTAACTGCTTTAACAGGATAATTACACTGGTATATACCCCGATATTTGGCCTAATCACACAAAAGTTGGCAGAGGAAATTACAAAAGATTCCCATAGCGTCTTATGATTTGGCTTACCACACGTTGTTGTCACGAATTTAAAATCGAATAAAGTCAGTAAGTACAGAGGACAAAGTAGGGTATTCATAAAAAATAAGCGATGGCGTCATCAAAATTCCTTCGATCCAAATGTAATATAAATTCTTAGACTTAGGCCAAACTTCAGGGTACATCAGTGTATCTATCCATATTTTAAATTAGACAAAAAAGGAAAACAAACCTTGCGTGTTTCTGAAGCAAAGATCTTCGGACAGACTGAGTAGGATGGGCTGTTAGCACCAAGTCCACAGTTTGATTCTTCAAAGCATCAAAAACTTCTTCCGGAGACTTGTTCAATTGCCCCACCAATCTCTTTAGAGTCTCTTCAATGTCAGATTCAGTTGCAGCTGATGCCTCGTCAGAAAAATCACGCTTCTTTAGCTTGATGCGGCGTCTGTAGGCAATCTGAACTTCTTCAGCAAGATTGGCTAAACTAAGCATATGGGAGAATGATTTGGCAACCACAATAGAGTCTCCTGCATCCAAACTAGTAAGAACTTTCCCAAGCTCTTCGAGTTTTTGTGGGTTCCTTTTGCCTTCATACTCTGCGGAAATCTCGTAACAGTCTTGAACCTGTTTAACACCAAATGCTATAAGTTTCAAGCGGATATAGGTGAAAATCCACTATAAAACTCGAATATATTTGGCTAAAGAACGAGAATTGAAAGCTTTCAGATGAGAGCAAAAGCAAGCATTAGGCTTGTTGGAAGATCTGTTGCTCATAGTCAAATGAGCTAATGAAACCAATGTGTAGTTCTTAACAGAATTTCTCTTCGACACTGGAATCAAATCTTCTTAGGGAGTGTACATTCTAAAAGAAAATTGCTTTTAAGCTTAAAAAACGACAAATTAAGTGCTTTTAGCTTAAACAGAAGTTGAGTGCTGCTTCTGCTTAAAATAAGCTAGAAGCTACATTTGGAGGTCCTTTTCAGCTTCGAGTTTTTTTTTTTTTCAGAAGTTCAATACTCTTCTTTTGACAAAATGTCTTTTGTTCTATCTGGTAGAGTTCAGAATGATTTCAAAGTGCTTTGTATTTTCTTCTCCATACTCCCAGGTCCCAACTTTCACCGCTTCAACTTTTAACAAACAAGCCTCTACATTAACTTCTCGAATAGCAAAAGTTTATTGCATGCACCTCTTTAAGAGTAACTGAGCAATATAAGCACAAACCAATATAAGATATATACTCATTGTCTTAAATGTTTTCACATCTAGGCTGAAATGGAAGAATCACATAAATCAAAACATTATGAAAGCCAGGGCTCAGAAATCTGATACCAACATCATCAACACCATTAAAGGGGATTCCAAATATCAAAGCTTATCAAATTCACCATAATCAACTACACAAATCCAAATGGCATTCCAACAAAGAGCATATAGTAGATTAGTAAATTAACCAAAATTGTAGAATCAAGAAACACAAACTTCCCCAATCACACTGCAAATTTGAAACAACCTACACACACAAAGTAAAAAAAGAAAAAGCTCAGCAATTTCATTGCAAAATCAAAACTTGTTACCGTTTCTCTGATATCCTCCCCATGCAAGTCCTGAAGAATATCCAGAAAACGATCCAAAAGCAGAGCATCATACTCCACCAGCTTATCATCCTCAGAAACCTTCCCAGGCGCCAACAGCCTCAATTGTGCATCAATTGATGCCATTTTCTCTATTTTTCTACTCATTTTCTCTCTCCCCCAAACTCTCACTCTATATAGCCTGTCAAACTCCAAAAAAGCAGAAAAAAAAAAGCTGCCTTTTTTCCTACCCTCCTTTTCAACTGTTTCCTACTCAAATTCAAGGAAGAAGCAAGAGGGTTTTCCCTCTTTTTTTTTTTTTTTTTTTTTGGTTTTTCAAACAAAAAAAACAAAAGGTGCACGGGATTTTTGAGTGCCTTAACTGAAGCAAGCAAGTCACGGAGCAAAATCGAAGTTGTGAGAGCACAAGATGATCCCAGATGGAGAAAAGAGAATGGAAGAAAAGAGAAATCACGAGAGGAAGAGAAGGAGAGAGAGAGAGAAGGGATGACTCGTAGCAGGGGTGGTGGTGCTTTCTCTCTTCTGGTTTTATAGAGCAAATTTTCTTGTAAGCTCAGTCAGTTCAGTAAAAATCTAGAATTTTGGTTTATTTGATATATGTAATTTTTAACCCTTTATCATGGGTACAATAGTGTGATTCTTTTCCTTTCTTCCTTCTTTGATCGTTTGCTGCAGTTATATTCGGATTCTAAGTGCAGTTGTTATTTGTTAACGGGGTTTGATGATTCCAACATAGGAATATGCCATGGTTCAAAGCCACAGCCAGATTCTATAACCTTCTCGAACATTTCCCCTAATTAAGGAAGCAATAATGTTTTCAACAACAATAAATTATTAATTATTCACATTTTTTATTTTTTATTTTTTATTTTTTTTTTGTGGTATTATAATTTAGGGGCAGTTATTTAGGATGATCAAATATCCCAAAAGTTATCCTAAACTCCTAATTTGAAAAATATATGTTTTAGGTTACCAATACATAAGTTATTTTTCCTAACCCCCCATGACCCTGAAAAGTCTGTCTCCCCCCTCCCTTTTTTTTTTTCCCCTTCCCTCGCTGGAAAAATCGATTCCCAATTTGGGAAAGATTTATCTCATTTCTGCAAGACTGCAACCATATTTCCACTTCGTCGGCAACAAGAGCTAACGGCGACGACTGCAGGATAAAGATAGGCGGCGACAACGGCAACGACAACGAAGACAGCAGGATATTGATAAGCAGCGGCAACGAGAATCGATTTAGTCGATTTAGGCATCGTGCCCTATTCCCTATGCTACTCTAAGGTATTCTTCGTGTATGAATGTTGATTGAATGTATTCTTGGCGTTATTTGAATGTTAATTATGTCAATTATACAGTATAATTCACTGATAATTCGTATCGATTTGAATTGCTGATAATTCGTATCGATTTGAATTGCTGATAATTTGTATCGAATCGAATAGTTGATCCTCTGCAAACTGATAGTTCAAATTGGTATTCTGAAGATGGCGTTGGCCGGTGATGAAGCTCAAGACAAGGAAATCCTATGAAGTTGTTGGTTTAACGGTGAAATTACGGTATTTCCAATTCGGCAGAGCGCATCAGTGGAGGAGATTCATGCGCAAATTGGTGAAGAGTGGTCAGACTTCAACTTTGATACTTACGTGCTACAATACTTCGCACCCCATAAAAAAGGTTTGTGGGTTAGTTTGGGCGCGACGAGCTGATTCCGACTATGATCCAACTGCATGAACTTGCTAAACTCAATATTGTTGAGATGAGGGCGATTCGGTCTCCTGCCTATTTAGGTGGGAAGCAGGCATCAGCGAAGAGAAGGTACGGGATTTTTAATTTATTCTGTTCTGTATCAACACTATATTAATTCTGGTCAGTAATCTCATTTTGAGTCAGGAAGAGAAGATATAACCCCTACGCCTATGGTTCATGCTTGGCCACTGTTCGTTCTGAAGTTGAGGATTGACCAGATCCACTGCGTGTTCTGAAATTGAGGATTGATTTGTTTTTATACACTCCCTGTTATGATTGTTTCTGTTTGTTTGAAACTACGTTAATAAATTACTTGAAGATTTTTTTTTCCTTAATTTGATCTATGAAAATGCATTGCTTGTTGAGTGAAGGGTTAAACATGCGTACTTTGTTGAGTGAAGGGTTAAATATGCGTAGTTGAAAGCGAACTTTGTTGAGTGAAGTGTTAAATATGTGTAGTTAAAAGCGGACTTTGTTGAGTGTTGATTGAAGGTTAAACATGCATAGTTGAAAGCGGACTTTGTTGAGTGAAGGGTTAAATATGTGTAGTTAAAAGCGGACTTTGTTGAGTGTTGAGCGAAGGGTTAACATGCATAGTTGAAAGCGGACTTTATTGAGTGAAGGGTTAAATATGCGTAATTGAGAGTGAAGGGTTAAATATGCGTAGTTGAAAGCGGGCTTTGTTGAGTGTTAAATATGCGTAATTAAAAGCGGACTTTGTTGAGTGAAGGGTTAAACATATGCGTAGTTGAAAGCGGACTTTGTTGAGTGAAGGGTTAAATATGCGTAGTTCACTAAATATCATCATAAAACGATATGGAAAGACTAAAAGTTTACATATTATGAGAACAAACATATTAGTTACTATGTTTTTTCACTTAATACCATCATAAAACGATGTAGAAGGACTGAAAGTTTACATATTATGAGAACAAACATATTAGTTACCATGTTTCTTCACTAAATATCATCATAAGACGATATAGAAGGATTGAAAGTTTACATATTCTGAGAACAAACATATTAGTTACCATGTTTTTTCACTAAATACCATCATAAAACGATATGAAATGACTGAAATACCAATTTACCACACAATTACTCAACAATTTGGAATTTTTGCCCATATTCTTATTTACTCGACAAACTGCAGAATTAATTTCAGATAACCACACAATTACTCAACAATCTGGAATTTTAGTTCTACCCATATTCTTATTTACTCAACAAACTAGAATTTTAGTTCTACCCCATATTCTTATTTACTCGACAAACTGGAGAATTACTATAATCAAACAACAATAAACACAGTGCTCTGTTTTCTCTCTCACAGGATATATCAACTGTCATATATTTCATCAATTTATCTGTTTTCATATACCATAATCAAACAACAATAAACATAGTGCTCTGCACGAAATTCATTACCACCAACAATAAACATTTCATTACAAAACCAGTAATATACACTACAATCAAACTAACACTAATATTTAAACATTAAACGATCTACAAACAATAAATTTTATGGGGGAGAAACTGATTAACCTCATACGGATCATCCTGAGGGATGTTGGAATTAATACTCTCCTCAGAGTGTTCATATCCGGGGTAATCCGCGCTGTCAAAGGACTCGGGGTGCGAGTCCCTACCATCAATGTGGTACGCATGGAGGTGCTCATCTTCGCCCTCCAAAAGGTGTGTCTGCCGCACTTTGAAGATAAGCCTAATGTCATCGTAATAACGACATCCACGCACCATGAGGTCAGAATTCCGGCGAATGACCTATGTAAAATTGAACATTAAATAATGAACAAAAAAAAAAAAAAAAAAGGATTGAGTATGAATTCGACTTCCAGCATGACTATTCCCTCGATAATATACCAGGGTATCAATTTGGGCACGAACACGATCATTACCCATTTTAACTCCAGGACACCCCAAGAATCTACGGAAGTTGTAAAATTATATCCGTAGTCGTTTCACCGCTTCTATAACATCCCGGGGCCAGTATTCTCGTTGGAATCGCCCTGACAACTCAAACGACACTTGAAACAGGGCTCTCTCGAAGCTTTCTAGCCGATCGATTTTGTTGTTTGCGGCTTGTAGCCGAAGACGTTCAACCATGTAGGCTTTGGCCTCGCCATTAATGGGTGTTGGAGGGTGATTTATGACTTTGTTTATCAAGGACTCGAGATCTGGGAGAGAAAGAGAAGAAGGACTTTTTGGAGGTGATGAAATGGGAGTGAAAATGTGCAGAATTTCAGCGTATAGGACAAGATATTAATAAAGGTGATTGACCTGAGAAACATATCGCCGCACCCCTTCATCTTCACCTCTGCAATCTTGGGTGGTCAAACTACGAGAAAGAGTGCAGGCAGCTTTTTATTTAATTCAGGCGCCCCATCGAGAATGCAACACAATCTATTAAGTTTGTAGTGTAAATATTCATTTTATTAGTTATTGAAAGGTTTGTTTGTCTAGTTAAAGAAAAATAAATCGAGAAATTGTAAAGTACCGTTTAGAACATCAAGAGGCAGTTTTTGTAGGTACAACAATCTAGCCGGATTAAAAATCGTCATTGCTAATTTTTCCCTTTTCTCACCGGACAGAAAAAAGTCACCGGAAATGGGTTGTCGGAAACGAGTCGCCGGAAATGGGTTGCCGGAAAAGAGTCGCCGGAAAAGAGTCAGAACCGATGAGTTTACTGTCAAGAAGGAAACATCAACACGGGAAAAAGACAATGGATATTTGCGTCATTCTTCATTTTATTAATGGTATTATGGTATTTTTATAAGATTTAGGGGGTTTACAAAAAATAGAAAGGATAATAGGGATCTAATATAGCTGTTTTCTGAGTTGGGGGGTTTAGGATAACTAATTTACCTTATTAGAGATTGTTCATTAATTCTCCGTATAATTTAATTATTAATTGGTGTAAATTTTAATTAGAGTGGTTGAGAACTTAATTAAATATTGAGTGCCAAATCACCTAGGCTACTAGCTATTGCGAACTTCCTCCGCTGACAATAAATACAACACTTCGAAAAGGAAAAACTATTATGCTTGTATATTATTATTAATCATTGTAGTTGTACACTTTTTCTTTAGATCATTTGGTGCCTAAATTATGATAGTATAGAGAGGTATGCACCCATATGTACTACTCAACACGTTATTAATTTGGTGATATGAATGGTATCTAACACTCATATTGCACATATTTCTTGAATTTGTCATGTGAGAAATGTCGGATATAGTGTCCGACACGACACAACAAAATAATATTTTTAGAAGTAGTTTGTACGGATATGACGACAAAAAATTATAAGTAGTTTGTACTTTATAATGTACGGATATGACGAATACCGACACCACGGTAAAAATATTTTCTTAGATTTTTTGTCAAATATGTGCAATATGAGTGTTAAATACAATATGTCACGACAAAATAGTACTTTATGACTGAGTTGAATCATGCAAGTGAAATTGTTTGTATCAAATGCAACATCATTTTAGGGCTTAAATTAAAGACCCATGTAAGATAGCACAAGCATTTTAATTGTTGTCGTTTTGACTTAATAAAATTAATTTACATATATATAGAATAGCTAATAAAAGAATGAGGCATACTTTGATTTAACAAGAAAAAAATAAAGTCAGTCGGTACACATGATGCGTGACACAATATAAATGATGATGATAATGAATTAATGATGATAGTTTCAAAGTATTTCGATTAGTCGAACTATTTTTTCACACTTAATGATTGAGGAGTTTATAAAAACGTTTGACATTCCATAAAAATGATAAATCACAATAATTGGGATTTAATATTAAGGTTTGACTTGCTTCTATTTTTATTTTTCCCTCATTAGAAGTCAAAATACATTGAATCTGAATTTAGCGGCTAAGGTCCCCAACACTTGGCGTGAATCGTGATTGCACTCATCATGCTTGATAACATGAATTAAATTAAAATGTTATCAAGATTAACGTATATAATAACTAAAATTAGTAGTTGTACTTAATCATGTCATGAAATATGTATTATATATGTACATTTATTTATGTTGCCATATGTTATATATATTTCTATAATTATACTATTATATTAAGAGTTATACTAGAAGAGCTTCATTCCCAGAGTACAGAGACTCGTGATCAGACAAACAACTTATTGGAAGAGGAAATTTGTACGTAAATGAACTCCCAAAAGATGAACTTGGAGCACTGGGAATTTTGTAACTCTACAACTATGCCTAACCAAGGAGGTACATAAGGAGACCCCTATCCAATAGGGTTCTACATACGTAAAAGAGGACTCTAAGAGAATTCTCTTATGAATGAACCAAATAAAAAAAAAATGTGATAGAAAAAAAAACGATTAGGATGGTATTCATCAATTCCAACCCCTAAATAATCAAATTCGACTATGGTACTCGTAATTGATCAACTCCACCCCGAAACTAATCAAATTTAATTTTAACTACTCATTATTGGTCGATCAATTCCAATCCCTAAAGTATTCAAATTTGATGTTAATTAGTTTTTAAAATTGTGGTCCTTCTTATTAACAATTACAAATTAGATGATTATCCTTTTGAAATATTATCTTGGACCGTAAAACTCTACTAAATATGTTATGGGAGAGCAAAATCATCCACACCAAGAGAAGTGAAAATGTATGTGTTGTTTGCTCATAGGGGTCATGAAATTTAGGGGATTGTGTTTTTTAACAAGTCAAATATCGATATTGAGCTCTTTTTTTATGACGATCGTATGAATATTTGCTAATTCATGTAGTTGTTAATCTTTTGTATTAGAAAGAAAAAAGAGAGAGGAGAACAAATTAGTCAAATACTTTAAAAGGTTAATTTGATTATGTTAAAGAATCGAAAAGGGCTTAATATATATTATAATAGTAAAAATATTTGTACTCTACTTAAATTGAATAAAGAGAGAGAAAGGTTATTTGTAAGTGAGCACATTAATTGTCTTCAAAATAATCTATATTTAATTATATTAAAATAAAAGGAGACTCTATTCGGATATTTTCAAAGAAAATAAAGCTGGTTAAACTCCATATATTTTATCTCTAACAATTGATTCAAAATCTACTCTTTCTTACCATAGCCTTGCATTGGTCTTAACTCTTAAAAGATAATGTTGTTGTAGCAAGACAACAAAAATTACGGAAAAGTTGTCCTTACAAGGTCATGAGAAGTCAAATTTGCATCGCTTTTTTAGCTCTTGAAAACTTGAGAACATGTTAGTATGTGAAGAGGCAATTGCAACTTAGAATTCTGAGGGCTTTGGCAGAAGCAAATAGAAACGAACAAAAGGGCAAATGGACTCCATGCAAACATGTGGTGCTCAAAGCTTCAATGCCTTGCAATACAGTTCATATGTATACTTCAGTACACATGTCAATTTTGGAGTTCTTTATTGTAATACAACAAAATTTGGGAAGTTTCCATGCTACTTACGCCGAATTAAGTAATGATGATTGTGTGTATATATAAAGAATCAAATACGAGACATTTGTTAAGTTAATATATATATGTACATTTGTTATTGACGTTAAATCTATAATAATATGATGTGCTTGGAAATATTATTTATTATATCGCATGTTATACATAATATATACAGTAACTTCTAATTTTATTTTGAAAAATTAAAGCAAATCTTGTCGGGGATATCGGTTGAGTTAGCTGAACCATCGTGATGTGCTTGGAAATAATATTTATTATATCGCATGTTATCTATATCTATCTATCTATACTATTATATACTAGCCTACCACCCGTGCGATGCACGGAATGATTATAGTTATACTATATTTAAAATAAATAAAAATATTATATAGAATTATTATAATTATATTATATTTAAAATAGTTAAAAATTATTATCAATTATATTTTTAGTAACATATAACTATATGCCTCTGCAACCCGTGCAATACATATAATTATATCTTTTATAATATATAATTATATGCTAGTATGCGATGCATGCGATACACGTAGTTTGATAATTATATATTCTAAAGTAACTAAAAATTATTAAATATTAAAATAATATTACAATTATAATGTAGTTATATTATAATTATATTATATATATAGAACGTCTAACTAAAAATATGTAAAGTTATTATTATTGATAAAATTAATTGAAAAATGTATGTGAACCAAAAAACACGAAAAGATAACTAAAAACATATTACACATATTAGAATTACAATAATATGAGTATCATATTATAATAATGTTTCATTTTTCTAAAATGAATATAGAACCATATGAAGTATATAAAATGAATAAAATATAACTAAGAATCTAACTTTAAAGTGAAATTGGTCGAATATAAAAGAAAACTCAAAATTATTAGATTTTAAGAATATCAATTTGATAATTCTAAAAACATATATGTAATTTTGCATAAAAAAACATATAAATTATAAAGTAAAACATGAACCGTGAAAACAAATCACATTCTTAAAATACATATCAATTTTGTAATATCATTATATACTAAATAACAAAAATATTATGAATAATATGAACATTTAAAAATTAATTTATAAATTTTTACATAATATAATATTTATTTTATAGATTTTATAAATTTGTAATAGTTGATCATTAAATGTAATAATTTAGTAATAATAATAATAATCAATTATAATTTTTAATAAAACTTAAATAAGATCTCTTTCTAAAACTTTTTTTTTTTTTTTTTGGTGCTACTCTATAATCTAACGACATGATTGATATGTAATATGATAAAATAACATATGAATGGAATGAGCATTTTCACATTCATTTCTAAACCCTTGATTGGTATACAATACAATTAAGAATGTTCATTAGTCCTTCCCAAGATAATGTCCATTGCTTTATTCATGGTATTATCCATTACCCCAACCTTGATGGTATTAATGATTCTCAATCTATTGAGAAACAACTATATTTTACTTTTTTTTTTTTTACATTCTTATTCTATTTTTCATTTTTTCCTTAAAACCCCAAAAGACACTTGAATGATGAGATTTGATTTAGATTTTATTAAATTTTGTGGGAAAGAAGATAGTCTAAAAATAGCAGAAGAAAAAATTAAATGAAGAACTTAAAAGAATAAGATTTGATTTAATTAGATTTAATGAGGATAATTTTATAAAAGTAAAATATAGTTGTTTCTCAATAGATTGAGAATCATTAATACCATCAAGGTTGGGGTAATGGATAATACCATGAATAAAGCAATGGACATTATCTTGGGAAGGACTAATGAACATTTTTAATTGTATTTTATACCAATCAAGGGTTTAGAAATGAATGTGAAAATGCTCATTCCATTCATACGTTATTTTATCATATCAATCATGTCGTTAGACTATAGAGTAGCACCAAAAAAAAAAAAAAAAAAAAAAGTTAGACTATAGAGTATATTAACTCTTTAATGGCGGAAGAGATCTTATTTAAGTTTTATTAAAAATTATAATTGATTATTATTATTATTATTACTAAATTATTACCTTTAATGATCAACTATTACAAATTTATAAAATCTATAAAGTAAATATTATATTATGTAAAAATTTATAAATTAATTTTTAAATGTTCATATTATTCATAATATTTTCGTTATTTAGTATATAATGATATTACAAAATTGATATGTATTTTAAGAATGTGATTTGTTTTCACGGTTCATGTTTTACTTCTTTACTTTATATGATTTTTTATGCAAAATTACATATATGGTTTTAGAATTATCAAATTGATATTCTTAAAATCTAATAATTTTGAGTTTTCTTTTATATTCGACCAATTTCACTTTAAAGTTATATTCTTAGTTATATTTTATTCATTTTATATACTTCATATGGTTCTATATTCATTTTAGAAAAATGAAACATTATTATAATATGATACTCGTATTATTGTAATTCTAATATGCGTAATATGTTTTTAGTTATCTTTTTGTGTTTTTTGGTTCACATACATTTTTTAATTAATTTTATCAATAATAATAACTTTACATATTTTTAGTTAGACGTTCTATATATATATATATATATATATATATATATATATATATATATATATATATATATATATATAATATAATTATAATAGAACTACTTTATAATTGTAATATTATTTTAATATTTAATAATTTTTAGTTACTTTAGAATATATAATTATCAAACTACGTGTATCGCATGCATCGCATACTAGCATATAATTATATATTATAAAAGATATAATTATATGTATTGCACGGGTTGCAGGGGCATATAGTTATATGTTACTAAAAATATAATTGATAATAATTTTTAACTATTTTAAATATAATATAATTATAATAATTTTATATAATTTTTTTATTTATTTTAAATATAGTATAACTATAATCATTCCGTGCATCGCACGGGTGGTAGGCTAGTACATAATATATACAGTAACTTCTAATTTTATTTTGAAAAATTAAAGCAAATCTTGTCGGGGATATCGGTTGAGTTAGCTGAACCATCGGATTCTTTTATCTTTTCTTTCTTCACTTTTTGCTATATATCTAAATTTATCACATATTATTAAACTATATATACAATCTTTTCTCTATGTATCCAAATCTCAACACTAATATTAAACTATACAATATCCGTATATAGAAACCAAAAAAATAAATAAACTACAATATCCGGATATATTCGATCAAATTATTCATTATATTGTAGCTTTCGGAATTGAGACAGAAAGATATTCCATTTTTAAGTCAAGTTAGTCGGCTTTGTAAGCTATAGGGATGGAGTGGAGATATCATTTTCCCCCTTTCCGATTCGTACTTATTCACTTTCTGAGGTGTTGAATAGCCGTTCCATCTTAGTTAAGAGTCACGAAACACCATTGTTATCAAGTTCTTTATGGACTTGATTCCATTATGATCAGGTAGTTCTATTAGATATATGGCAAGTGTTATTCTGCCAAAATTTTATTAAATTAAAGAACATAATGCTCGAATTTTTATAATACATATATACATGATACATACATGCATACATATATATATATGAATGGGTCCTACCCAAATAACACGTGGCTAACCTAGATAAAATGCAACTAAAAACTAGTTTGGGAGTTTGTTTAGGATGCGAACTCCCTCAAGAGCCTCATGAGAACATAACTTAAGAGACAAAAAACTTGTCGGCGTATAACAGATTATCTAATAATAAAGGAATTAAACCTAGAAGAACTCTATGCCTATATAAACAAAATTAGTAGAGATAAAAAAAAAAAGACATACATGCGGGGAAAAAAAGACAAAAGTAGAGGAAAAAAAGGTTTGATTCGGTGGGGAGTCATCAATATATATAATAACTATGAATGAGAAAATTGATATAAAAGTTTAATAGTTAATAAACACACAGATATATATAATATATGTAATTTTGCCAAATGACATGTTTGAGGTTGATAGTTGTGATTTAATTAACTTTATCTGAAAAATTATCATGCCATATTGCCTGATTTCGATATAAAAGTGTCTTATTAATTTATTTCAAGAACTTAAAAAGATAAGTATCATTTTGAAAAAAGTATTTCATATATAAATAGGTATGTATATAAAACTCATTTATTCACTCACAAATAGAAGTGTGTTCACTATAATAATTTACTCACTACACTTGAAATGAAGAAGAATTTTCAATTAGTTTAATCCATCGAGATAATTGGAGTACTATTGCTTCTTTTGAGTATTGAAAAATTGTTGTATCTTGATCATTTGTTCCATTAATTATTGAAATATCGTGAAGAACATAAAATCATTGAAAAACCGTATTATGTATAAGTCTCAATTTGTTTAATTTGCATTCAGCAGGACGCGTTCTTAATTAATTTTACTATCACTCTATGCCTATAAATGGAAATATACTTTTAGTATTAATGTTCGTATTATCCATGATGATTTTATGAAGTAAACATATATTTGGTTGATATTTGTTTTGTCAAATTATTTTTGTATAAATATACATACACGGCCGTGATTTATACCCCACCACATGCATAAATTATTAACATAAAATGTAGAAACACATAACTTCATTTAAAACGATCAATTAATAGATAATTTCGTATCTAATTTATTTACCGAAGTCCCAAACTCAGAAATTCTTATGAAATAAAATAAAATCTAGCATTTATAAGCTCATTAAACACGATATCATACTGATAAGTATAGCCACATATCCTCGAACTCGATCTTGCCTAGTGGGGATGTTGAGTGATACGAAACTTGGCATTTAAGATGTTCCTTTTAATGAGATGCGAAAATTTATCTAATTTTCTTCATATTTTAGTGTTAAAAAATAAATTAAAAAGAGTGAAAGATACAATAGTATATATGCATTTAATCAACTTTGTCCAACTTTAGAGTCGTGACACGTGTGATGTGACAAATTTGCTAAATAGTAAATAGTTCGTTAGAGGAGAAGAATCCCACTAACTCCGTCATAGCATATACCAATGGATATGCTGGAATTGGTCTTGAAAATTAGTAGTTAAGTTTTTTGTCTTTTTTATCGAGAAAATTATTTGAATCAATCTCGATTAACTAATATTGTGTTAGATATTTTGTATTGAACAACCATTGTATAAAAAAAAATAAAAATAATAATACTGTTTTTTTTTTTTACTATATCGTGTGATGTCATATTTAATGCTCGTATCGAATAAATAATGCTCATATAGAATTTTCTTTTTAAACTATATTGTCTTCTTCTTATTATGTAATTTTTGTATCATCGAGTTCATAGTTGTAAATAAATTAGACTCTTACTATTTGATTTCTAGGAGAGAAAATAAAAGGAAGGCATAAGAATTAAGAACCCCAATACTTTTGAAATCCAATATTCCACATTTAAGTATCAAAATATATGCAAGTGTAGAGATTACGCTTGATAAAAAGGATCACCTTTCTTATTGCAGGAATAAAGAGACAAAAAAGAAGAGGCAATTGACAAAGAGAATCATCTTTCATTTTTATTTTTATTTTCATATATCAAAATTAACTAAATAAAATTAAATCTACATTCAAATTAAATCAAATGAGATTAATACATAAGATTTTCTACTGTATAAATTTGACATTTCATCATTAATCATTCATTTTTTTCGCAAATAAAATAATTTATAGTTTATACGCTAAATATTGTGAGGCTCAACGAGTGTATGGATGATACATTTCCGAATAAATGTTGTGAAGTGGGAAATCTTGTTAAAAATTCAATGGACAATTTCGATGATATATTGATATACTCGTTGAGCTATGCGGTAATACGAACAAGCTACAAGACACGAATTTGGTGAAATGTTGTTCTTTTTTTATTTTTTATTTTTTTTGAAAAATACTAAATATGATATTTAATAAGTTACAAAATAATAAGATTAAATAAATTTTTTAAAAATACTCGTATATTAAAAATATTGCGATATGATCAAGTTATGATCTCTTAAGTTTCGAAAAATTTCAACACTTCCATCGCATACTCTCGGTGGTCTAATGCATGCTACTGTAAACTACTAAACTCATATTATCATAATTTATCAAATCTAAAGAAAATTTTGTGTATAAGTTCAATATATCAGTGTAATTATTTAAGTTAAATTAATATTATCAATTTATCATACCGACGATCAATAAAAGTAAACCCACTATGGCACTATCTGATGGGTTCAGAAATGGGTGGATCCGAATCCGATCACTTTACGATTTGTATTTGTGGAGGAAACCACCGGAGCTTCGCCGGGAATGAAAAAGGGGTTCTACCTGTTGGGACAAGCACAAGAAAAGTCAGAAGGCCAAGCTGGGGGAACTGGGGGTGATACCCAGTTTGGCTCTCCGACGCTCAAGTCAGTTCAAGGTATGAAGAAATATGAGTTCAGTCACAGTTGCAGTGAGGAAGAATGCTTACTTGTGTAGAAGATGACTTTAGCTATTTATAGTTGAGGGTCAAGGGCCCTTTGGTCATTTGCCTCAAGTGGTCCTGGCCGAATGTTGCCCTAACACGTGGCGCCATGAGAGAGAAACTTAGGAGGAATCTTCTGCAAAAGTGGCCAAAAGTTGGTGCCGGCAACAGTGGCAGGTGCGCGGGCATGTACGATGTGTCAGAGAGCCATTTGGGCGGTTGGTAACGAGGGCTTGAGAGCGCGCTCGTGACAACCTGGAATACTGGAAGCCAAGACATCCGCTGAGGGGAACGAAGGCTTCAGTTCAAATGACGAGCCAATAGGGGAGGCCACTCTGAGGGAGTGTGACGCTCGAAGAGGGCTCCCTTGGCACGTGGGCGTACCAATCATTTAGCATGTAGGACGCTCGTGGGAGTGATAGCGCTCGTTGGGCTTAACTCCTGAAGAAGGATTGCGCTCGTTGCGCTTGGCGCTCGTGCGCTGATGGGTGCAGCCTTGGGGGGACAGATGTCATCATCTCGGTGATGCCACGTGTCTTAACGTGGGACGATCGTATTTTGACCCCATCATTTTGCCCCCCAATTCTGTAGTCCTTAGTGATAAGGACTGTAGAATTTTGACACGCTCTATCTCTTGCACATAGCGCTCGTGTAAGGCTTGGCGTGTTGAGCAATTTTTCTTCTGGTTGCGCTATAAATGCGGTCTTTTCAACTGACCGCTCGTAACACTTCCGCATTAAATGTTGTACTATTCTGAAGCACTCGAAACGTCAGAGCATTAAATGCGGGCGCGCGTGGGGCGCGTGAGCATTGGGAAGCATGTGACGGTTCCATAAAGTGGGCGGTTTCCCAGGCGGGAAATGATTACCATTTTGAATTCATTGCCGAAAACGGTACCAACTCCCATCCCTATAAATGTGGGATTCTGAAATCTTGCTACTCTTTACGCATTCAGAACTTCCAAGCATCCTTTGCAAAAAGAATTCTCTCGCACTCCAGTTCTTAGAGCATCTTCAACCTTTCTCCCAGACTTTCTCAGAAACCTTCAAGGTAAACTTCCAGTGTAACTTTCTAACTTTGCTAACCGTAGATTCGGACTTTAGGATTTCATAACCCCTTAGATTTTTCACCTTTCTGAACCCTAATCTCTTTCCAAGAAAACTCCCAAATCCCAGTTTCTACCATGGCCGACCAACATATTGAGGAATTTGCCCGTGAAATCCAAGAAATGGCCACTGAAAGTTCTTCTTCCCCCGATTCCCCCAGAGATGAAGAGTTGGGGACGGCAGTGATGGCCATGGAGGATAGGAATCCCGGCGGAATGGGTCCTCTCTTTGAGGAGATGAATTTAGTGATGGAGGCAGAACGGCAAGGGGCCGTTCTCCCCATAACTCAGAGTGCCACACATCCCCACCGCCATACCGTGACCGTGGCCGTTGCAAACCCACTTCCAGTGGCGGAAGCCATAACCGGGCCTTCAGAAAGAGCCCGTGATAAGGGAAAAGCCAAGAAATCCCAAAAATCCAAAGGACATAACGAGGGTGAAGGATCAGGTTACCAAGCTACCGAGCGCACGCCCGATGAAACTCCCAGCACAGTTACCGTGGGGGAAGTGAAAACAATGATGGCGCCCATTTACTGGGACGAGCGGTACACGTGGAGAATCCCGGAAAACCACGAGCGTGCTAATAATCCGCCTTCTGGGGAGATGGCAGTGTACGTGGCCACAGTGAGCTCAGGAGGCTTGAGATTCCCTATCTCAGTCTCGTTGGCTCATTTGTTGAATGATCTGGGTCTCTGTCCATCACAAATCGTGCCCAACGGCTTGGCTTTGTTGACCTGCTTTGTGATTTTGATGAGGAGCATGGGTTACGAGCCCTACTCGCGGAACTTCAACGCCCTTTTCCAAGTGGTCAGTTCCTCTCGTTCTTCTCCTGAGGCGGGTTTCTACTATGTTCAGGCGAAGGCCCACATGAAACTGATCAACTCGCCCTCGAGCACCTATGGCCCCAATTGGAAGGAGAAGTTTATCTTCGTTAAGGCCCCAACAGAAGAGGGCTTTGGGGTGCCCCGCACTGGGGCTCGTTTTCAAAGAGCCGGCTGCAACCCGCACTCCCTAAAGATTGGGCCAAGAGCCTGGCAGCAACCCTGAGGGACGAGGGCCATCTTATTCAAGCGAAAGATTGGATAGATGATGAGGAGCTCATGTTCCTGTGTGGCCTCTCTGACGATCCCCATTTCCTTGACAACCCTCCGGCTCGTGACATAGAGAGAGATGGTTAGATTCTTAGGGCACTAACTTTAGATAGGAATAAATACTAACTTCTTTTTCTGTACTTGTAACTTGCAATCTGAGTAGATGGTTTGAGGATTTCTAACTCTCGAAATTTTCATTCTTGCAGGAGTTGCTATATTAGAAATGGCTGGAGGAATTAGACAAGCAGCTCGTTTTGCCCACGCCAACAGGAATCAGGCTCAGCCAGGGGATCAACAGCGCGAGCAACAGCACCCTCGTAACCGTAACAATCGAGGGGACGCTCGTAGTGGCGCCAGTTCGAGCGCCAATCCTGAGGTCCAGCCCCCTCGTGGCCGAGGGGAGCGTAGATTGGTCCCGAGAGAGACCAGGGGGCGGTCAGAGAGAGCGGGAGATGTTCAACCCCCTCCGCCTACAGGATAAACAAGGCCAGTAACCACACTGGCGATAACCGAGGCTCCTCCGAGCGCTAGCAGGCCTTCCCGCAAGAGGAAGAGGATGCCCGATTCTGCTGCAATCAAGGGCAAGGGCAAGCAAGTCGTCGAGGGCCCCAGGGGCGAGGGGGAAACTTCCTCTTCAGAGGAAGAACATCTGTGGGAGTTCCCCCGTCGAGGGGATAGAGACTTTACAGGCGCCACCGACGGGGGGCCGGTTTTGCTGAGGCCTGACACGGTCGCTCAGGCTGTCACCGAGAATCTGTTCAGCAAAGCTCAATTCTCGGCGGACCACCGGCATCTCTACAGCGAGTCTGTGGAGAAAGTGACCCTTGATGCGGCCCACGCACTGATCTCTGTAAGCCTTCACTCCTTGCTTTCTTTACTTATTTCTGTAAATTACCATTTTTTTGGCTAACACTTTTCCTCCCACTTATGCAGCAAGTTTTTCCCCGGCTCCGGAACGTGCAAATGCGAGCCTCCACTTACGCCGAGCGCAAGGCCAAGTACAAGAAGATGGCCCGCTCGAATGACCCGGCTCAGATCCAATCAGAGCTAGACGCAGAAATTGCCAAGTATGAATCCCTCAAGGATTTATACAACAAAACTGAGGAGGAGCTGGGAAAGCGGAAGGAGGATTTCGTGGCGATAGACGGCGCTCGAATCGGTTTGGGCAACCAGTTGGCCCAGTCTAACGAGCGGTGCCAGAAGGTAGAGGCGGAGCGGGAAAGTTGGAAGACGAGGGCTTTGGAGGCCGAGCGAAAATTCAATGACGCCGTCAACGAGTGGCCTCGAAGCTTAGAGCGTGCGAATAAGGAGGCTCTTATCAAGTTCTGCCACTCCAAAGCCTTCAATTTCGCAGCCTCGTTACACTGCTTGGATGAGGCCCAAAATGCCTTCAACTTGGCAGTGGATCAGGGCATTCACAAGGGGCTGACCGATCCGGCAATGAAGGGAGCTGAGGGCACGGGGCTCATGTTCAACGAGATGATTTTGCCTACTAAGACCTGTACTTCCCGCAAATTTCGAGGGGAGGGAATTTCCAAAATGGCCTTGATCTTCTCCGGATTGGCCTCAATTCCCCTATGACTGACCATGCACCCTAGGAACTTTCCCCCTTGTACTCCAAAGGTGCACTTTGAAGGGTTCAACTTCATCCCATACTGACGCAGGATGGAAAAAGTGCGCTTGAGATCTTCCAAGTGGGAATCCTGGCGCTCGCTTTTGACAATCATATCATCCACGTAAACCTCCATGGACCTTCCAATTTCTTTCTCAAACATCTTGTTGACGAGCCGCTGATACGTAGCTCCGGCGTTCTTAAGTCCAAAAGGCATGACTAGGAAGCAATACACCCCTAGATGGACAACGAACGAGGTTTTGGGGCGATCTTCAGGGGCCATAAAGATCTGATAGTATCCCTGGAAAGCATCCATCATGCTCATGAGCTCGCAGCCAGCGGTCGAATCCACCAATTGATCAATCCGGGGTAGCGGATAAGGATCTTTAGGGCAGGCCTTGTTGAGATCAGTGAAATCGTTACACATGCGCCATTTATTCGCGCTCTTGGGTACCAAAACGACATTACACAACCATTCCGGGTACAAGATGGGCTCGATATATTGAGCCTCCAAGAGTTTATTAACTTCCTCTTCGATGACTTTCTTTCGAAAGCCATGTACATCCCGCTTTTTCTGCTTGATGGGTTTGAAAGAGGGATCCACATTAAGCCTATGGACAATGACGCTCGGGTCAATTCCTGTGAGATCGGAGGCTTTCCACGCAAATACATCCTTGTTTTCCCTTAGAAAATCAATCATCATGATCTGAGAAGGCCCTGAGAGGTTTGAACCTATCTGTGTAGTCTTATCCTTGTTTCCGGGTTCCAGCTCAATGGTAAGGAACTTTTCCGAGGGTTCGATCCTTACCTCAGGGCGAGGAAGTTCGAGCGCCCTCTTCTTTCCTATCAAACGGTCACCGGGTGCTGGTTCACTCTCTCCCGGCTCGTCTCCTTCTGAGGACGATCCACCAACGGTCCCTGGGGGTGCACTTTCGAGGGGATTCTCCTCGTTGTTTCCCCTCTTCTTTTTGTTCTTCTTCTTGTTCAATTTTGCCCTTTTCCGTGCTGGGCTGTCCTCATCTAGATTGGGGAAATCCACCGATTTCTTGGTGGAACCAATTTGGAAGGTTTTCTCCGCTTTTGGCTTTCTGAGGGACAGCATGTAACATTCCCAAGCCTTTCGCACATTGCACAGTACTTCTCCCACGCCCTCGGAAGTAGGGAATTTAATCTTCTGGTGGTAGGTGGAGATGATGGCTTTGAAATCCACGAGGGCAGGGCGCCCAATTATGATGTTATATGGAATGTCAATCTCCACCACCGCGTACGTTACCAAGATTGTCTTGCGCTGAGGGGCTCGTCCGAACGAAGTAGCTAGGCGTATTTGCCCTCGTGGGACAACTTCCGAGCCTCCAAAGCCAATGAGGGCTGTTTTGAGAGGCTCGAGCGGAAGATCAGCCTTCATCTTTAAGAATGTAGAATAAGGCAAAACATTAACGGAGCTTCCACTATCCACCAATACCCTTTTTACAACATGATTATGAACATCTAAACTAACCACCATGGGGCAATCTGAGGTTACACCCTCCCCATGGGGCGTTACAATATGTTCTAAATCCCTATCATCAAAGTCTATTACATCATTCTCTCTAGACCTTTGAGCGCTTGGGCTCTGGATGGCGTAGATGGGTTTAGGCACTGCTGGGCGTTGGTTGTAGCTCCGGACGTACCTCCGTCGGGAGGCGTTAGAATCCCCTCCTGACGAGCCTCCTGCAATCATATTTATGACTGCGAAGGGTTCGTTTTCTTGCTCAGGGGCTTTTCCTTTATTGCCTCGGCGGCTGCTGCTTTCAGGGGGTCCCCTACCCCTTGGGCTCTTTGATCGGGACGGACTCCTCCTTCTTCTTCCGGCGCGCTCGTTGCATTGTTCATCGTAGCGCTCGAGCACCCGGACAAACTCCTTCAGGTGGCCCCCTGCGACGAGCCTCTGGATTTCAGCTTCCAACTGCCGGCACTCATCCGTGTCGTGCCCTCTCTGTTTGTGGAATGCGCAGTATTTGTTCGAGCGCCTGAGCGAGTCTGTTTCCCTCATCTTGATGGGTCTTTTGAAGAGCTTCTTATCGGAGAGGTTATAGACTTCTGAATTTGGCCTGGTGAGCGGAATTCGCTCGAATCGACGAGGGGGTGGTGGCGACCTCCTGCGCTCTTGAGGGCGCTCCTTCTTGATGGCCACGTCCCGTCCCCGATCGTGATGAGGTCGCTCGTTCCTGGTCGGGCTGTGATGCCGGGGACCATTCGTCCCATACATGTCTTCGAGCGCGAAGAACGGCTCGGCTATTTCTCTTAAGGCCATGAGGGTCCCAGGCCTCCTTTCCACAATGGCATCAGCAAATTTTTTGCTCACATATTGCTTGTGATCCACAGCCTGAAAAAGCACTGGGATCAAGAAATCCATAGAAGGCCTCTCCACCTGTAGGATCTCCTTGTTGAAGCGGGCAAAGAACGAGCGCAGAGATTCGCTCTTGCCTTGCACCACGTTGTACAGGGCAGTGGGTGCGGTGACTGGCGCTTTCAAAGAATTGAAGTGGTTGAGGAAAGCATTAGCCAGTTCTTCATATGAGTGAATCGAGCGCGGCGGCAGTCGTTTGTACCACTCTTGAGCCATTCCCACTAAGGAAGTGACAAACACTTTTGCCCAGTAGTTGCTGGAATGCTCGTAGAGGTGCATTAGATGTAAGAAGTGATCCAAGTGTTCAGCTGGATCAGTTATCCCGTCGTAACGGTTGATGGAAGTGGGGACTTTGGCCATGCCTGCTTGGGCCATCAGAACTTCTTCCACGAGGGGTGAACCCCTCGCCAATGGGTGGTACTCATACGTGCCGAAGTTTTCCTCCGGCTCCTTGCGGCGGGGGACCCTTGGTGGAGGGTCCTTGGTGCGGGTGCTTCTGGCGTCAACCCGTTCATCCCGACTAGGGGAGATCTGAGTTGAGCGCCCTCGTGAGAGCTGTCCCACGATATCCTTTAGACCCTGCAGCCGGCCTTGCACAGCCGCGAGGATGTCAGGATTTACGTCTACTTGCTTGTCTCCGTGCCTGTGGGCTCGTGAGCCCCTCCTGGAGACATGAGAGTCCCCTTCATTCTCGTTCACTCTCTCCGTGGGCTCTTTATTCCTGCCCATGGAGGGACGCTCGTTGCCCTCCTGCTGGGGCACTTCTCTGGCTGGTGGTGGTGGTGGTTGTGCCCTCAGGACAGCCTGGGCCTCTCTGAGGGGAAAGTTTTGTTGTCTGCCCAAAGGGGCTGCAACTTGAGTGGCCTGCCCAGAGGGAAAGTACATGGAATGGAACCTTTCCCATGCCCCTGAGCCGCCTGAACCTCACACTGGGCATAGAGAGCCCTCAACTGTTGGGTGGTCAATGGAGGTAACTCCACTCCCTCAATCTCCCTGGGGACCACCACCGGGAGCTGGAGCTGTCCAGCATGATACGGCTGGACCGGCGGCATCATGACGGCCAGAGTAAGGGTATATCCGGGGGGAGGCATCATATAACCCTGTCCTCCGAGATTCATTTGGGGATGGACCCAGGAGTTCTGTGCAAGCGGCGGAGGAGCAGAGAGAGAGACTCCTCCAGCGGTGGTGGGAATCGGCAGTGCTGGCGGCGCAGGTGGTGGTACGGAGGACTCTGCTTGTGGAGTCACTCCTGCGGCGGGAGGTGCTCCCCCAGCGGTGACGGAAGGAGGAGGGGCTCCACCAGTAGCGGTGGAGGGAATAATGATATTGGCATCCTGGGAGGCATTATCTCCTCCTCCCACAGCTCCAGATCTTGTAGCAACCATGATTGTTAAAGGTAAGGGTGCGCTTGCTTTTCTACCAACAAAAAGAAAGGAAGAAGATGGAGGACTGGTTTCCCACAGACGGCGCCAAAAATGATGGGTTCAGAAATGGGTGGATCCGAATCCGATCACTTTACGATTTGTATTTGTGGAGGAAACCACCGGAGCTTCGCCGGGAATGAAAAAGGGGTTCTACCTGTTGGGACAAGCACAAGAAAAGTCAGAAGGCCAAGCTTGGGGAACTGGGGGTGATACCCAGTTTGGCTCTCCGACGCTCAAGTCAGTTCAAGGTATGAAGAAATATGAGTTCAGTCACAGTTGCAGTGAGGAAGAATGCTTACTTGTGTAGAAGATGACTTTAGCTATTTATAGTTGAGGGTCAAGGGCCCTTTGGTCATTTGCCTCAAGTGGTCCTGGCCGAATGTTGCCCTAACACGTGGCGCCATGAGAGAGAAACTTAGGAGGAATCTTCTGCAAAAGTGGCCAAAAGTTGGTGCCGGCAACAGTGGCAGGTGCGCGGGCATGTACGATGTGTCAGAGAGCCATTTGGGCGATTGGTAACGAGGGCTTGAGAGCGCGCTCGTGACAACCTGGAATACTGGAAGCCAAGACATCCGCTGAGGGGAACGAAGGCTTCAGTTCAAATGACGAGCCAATAGGGGAGGCCACTCTGAGGGAATGTGACGCTCGAAGAGGGCTCCCTTGGCACGTGGGCGTACCAATCATTTAGCATGTAGGACGCTCGTGGGAGTGATAGCGCTCGTTGGGCTTAACTCCTGAAGAAGGATTGCGCTCGTTGCGCTTGGCGCTCGTGCGCTGATGGGTGCAGCCTTGGGGGGACAGATGTCATCATCTCGGTGATGCCACGTGTCTTAACGTGGGACGATCGTATTTTGACCCCATCACTATCATTACAATTCACCAATAAGATTTTAGTTGTATAAATAAGGGAAAATCTTTGAATAATACCAAAAAGTTGAAAAAATTTCTTTTAGGTCTCCAGTTTTGAAAAAGTTCTCATTCAATCCCCAATTGAAAAACAAAATTCCTTTTAGGTCCCCACAAACAGTACATGTCCGTACATTGTCTTTAGGAATTGCGTACATTTTTTAGGGAATTGCGTATAAAAATCTTAAAATGTCGTATATATGAGATTTCGAGATTTTTATACGCAATTCCCTAAAAAATGTACGCAATTCCTGAATTATTATACAATCTTGGGGAGTGAAAAGGAATTTTGTTTTTCAATTGGGGAGTGAACAGGAATTTTTTCAAAATTGGGGAGTGAAAAGAAAATTCATTTTACATTTGAGGATTTTTGAGGAATTATCCGTATAAATAAATGAAAGAAAAAGGAACAAAATAAATTAAGTAAGAGGTTCTCAATGGACCACGTGATCTTCTAACAAGATTCATTGGCATCAGGAATTATGTCGGGTCCCTTCCGTACAATAAAAGGACATACAACTATATATTACACCTCTAATAATAATAATAATCTATTCTATTATATCCAAATTTATTTTCGGGAAATTAGGGAAAAATCTCCAATGTGGACTCAATTTTTAATTAACTCCCCATTTTCAAATTTATTTTTGATCACTTTTCAGATGAGATTCATAATTTTAGTTAGCTCCCCATTTTGTACAATATATACGACATATTGCGAAAATAATATGACATAATACGATTTAGTTACTGCATTCTTGGGTTTTTATAAATTAAATTTTTTTCAATCCATGTGAAGTTTTTTGAAATTACCCTATTTATTTTTTTGGACTTAAAAATAAATAAATTTATTTTTTTTAATCTCTTTCAACTTGTTACCTCTCTTAATGTGTTAGTTCCTTATTTATGACTTAATTTTCCCTTTTTCTCACCCACCTTCAATTATTATTATCTTTATATAATTTTTAGTTTTTTGTCCTTATATTTTTTAATTTTAATTTTAATTTTTAAATTTATTAATATGATATTATTTGAGGGTACTTATTTATCATCATAATAATAAAATATATATTACTATAAAAATTAATTTTAATAATTTTATTTTTTTTATTGCACACAATGATATAATTAAAGCCCAGTCCTAAAAGGCTAAAATCCAAAGCCTTGCCCAAACACTTTCAAAGGCCCAAGAAATTCTGCCCACTCATGCTAAACTATGTCGAAGCTCAAGATCATGTTTGCTCTAGGTTTAGTATCTAACATTGTTAGATTACCCCAGAATTCTCTTTGGAAAAGGTAATTTATATACCCTTCATATTACTTGATTCTTAAACTTTCGACTTATGATTTGAACAGATATCAGTGTTGGTGGGATCTATGCTGAAAAGGTAATTTATATACCCTTCATATTACTTGATACTTAAACTTTCCGCTTATGATTTGAACTGATTTCAATGTTGTTGGGATCTATGCTGAGGAACCTCCCAGGCATGTCCATCGAACAACGTGTCAAACTCAAACTTATAACCTACGAGTTCACAGATGTAAATATTTACCACTAAGCTATTTGTTTATCTTTAATCATGCAATTTTGTTAGCGATATATGTTACAATTTAAAATTTCAGACCTAGACCGGCCCAAGTAGCTAGGGCTGTCAATGGGTCGGATTCGGAGCGGATTTGAAGATTCCGAATCCGAATCCGACTAGGAAATCGAGTAACCGAATCCGGATCCAGATCCTATAGGATTCGGATTCATCCAAATTGAATTCGGAAGATATTGGATCGGATAATCCGAAAAGAAAATCCGACCCGATGAGATGGTATCAGATCTGAGAAAAACTCTCTAACGCAGAGAAGAAGCGAAGACGAGATCTGAGAAATTTTTTTAAACCATAACAATGATATCAGATCTAAGAAAAATTCTTTAAAGCAGAATAGGAGAAGGGAAGGAAAGAGATACTAAGGAAGATCAAAGCATTGGCCGGGAACTCAGATCTGTGGCAGAGATTACTTGACTGGTGGTGGAGGGGGCGTCGGCCGTGGGTGGCGACGTGCAGCTGGGCCTAGGAGTGTGGTGGGCGGTGGCGGCGTGGCGTGGAGGCTGGAAGATGGCGGTGGCCGGCGGGAGGGTGGTGGCGTCAAGCTTAGGATTTGAGGATGATGGAGAATGGGAGCAATTTTAATTCTCTGAATGCCCTCACCTGTGTGTTGATTAACAATTAAAAAAATGTGTGTACATGTATATATTTTTATATATTATTTTAATTGGAGGGATTTTTTTATGTCAAGACTTAAGATAAAAATCTAATGTGTATATATATATATATATATATTAATTAATTTAATAAAATTATCGGATTCGGATCCTTATTTAATATTATATTCGCTTTATTTATTTCAAATAATGAATATTTATAATTAGATATAATCCATCGAATTTTTTATCGATCGAATATGTTAATATTCTGATATGCATTAATAAATATATATATATATATATATATATATATATATATATATATATATATATATTACTCAAAAAAGAAAACTTTAATACATATATATAGATGTACCATAAAATAAGTCTACATTATATATCTCATGGGTTATATTTCATTTATTACCTATAAAATAAATATTACATCATGTAAAAATTTATGACATTATCATTTTGATTAGATGATTATATGTCACAAATATGAACATTTGATTAGATGACTGTTATAAAATACACAATAATTCAAATGTTAAAAAATTATTATTTATAACAGTTAACCGAAGAGTTATATATAATTTTCATATTATAATATATTTTTAACATGTACATTTATAGACATATATAGACACAATGACACCCCATTCACAAAAACATTAAGAGACAACTTACTTTATTAAAAATGGGTGCATTAGTTATGGTATTTAATTAACACATTAATATTTATATTTACTAAAATATTGTAAAAGCTGTATATTATAGACAAATCCCTATATATATATATATATATATTTAAACTTCACACACATTCAAATGAGATTCGAACTCGAGACTTTATCCTAGAGAATGAACCCATTAACCACTTTGACCAACCCTATTGGCAAAAATCTAAGAAAACATATGAATATATTATGCTATTTAACAACTCCAAAAATTGATTTTTAATTAATTAGGATAATCTATTATGGTAAACAAATTGAATAGGGTATTTAATAAAATTTTAACATCATCATATTAAATCTAACTAAACAATAAATCAAGAAAATAAATATTTTCAAACGGTACATAGTAATATACACAATTGCAAACACTATATCTATATTTATTTGAAATATGTTAACTTACAAATATTAATAAAAGATGATATATTTTTGTAAAATAAGTAGTGAAAGATTTATTATTAAATATAACAATATATTTGTTGAAGTTTTAATTTTGATAAACGGAAAGATATGTTAAGAACTCCTAAATCTCTATATTATATATTTATAGTCATCTAAAATATGTTAATTTGAAGTTATTAACAAAAGATGATGATATGTTTAAAATAAATAGTGAAAGGTATATTATTGAATATGATGATATATATTGAACTTATAATTTTAATTGTTTATATTAGGAATTTATATTTATAAAAAAATAATTTAATAAAATATCGGATTCGGATCTTTAACGGATCGGATTCCTTAAGTCCATATTCGCTCCATTTATTTCGAATATCGAATATTTATAATCGGGTATGATCCATCGGATTTTTTTATCGGACGAATATGTTAAAATTCAGATTGGATTCGGATCGGATTCGGATTAAAATCCGCCCCATTGACAGCCCTACAAGTAGCATTTGATCATAATGGACCAGAAAATGGGCTTTCGGAGTGCTACTGTGAAATACACTACTATTTGACCCAATTAAAAGCAGGTTAATGTCAAGTGTGGATTAGCCCATGGTTAGTCGTTGTCTACATAAAATAAACATGAATAATTATCAAATGGAGCTACAAGTTTACAAATCTCACAAAACTTTGTGAATATTATTTGCTTTACTAATCATAACTAATGTATATAACAACTATATATATATATATATATATATATATACACTCTATAGTAATAAAAGATTCGTTACCATCCATTTATTTTAAGTTTACAAAGAAGAAAAGAATAGTTGTAAAATGACTATAAATTGAAGTGATAATTATGTTTAATCTAGATTAAAAGAAGTTTATAACATATCATCCGCAGTGGTTTTAATAGTTGTAATCATGTCCATCAAATGCTTAATTAATTTAACCAGAAGTTGTTTAACCATGTTCATCAGGTTTGATTTTTAGTCAACCCGATCCTCTTGAAGAAAGAATATCAAGTTAGATTTCGGATTTTTCAGTTACGAATCAGATTGAGTTGCACCTAAAAACAAATTTAAAAGGAAAAATAAAATTATCTTGAATTTAAGATAGATTCACGAAACTTGAATTTTCTTGTGGATCGAACCCCTTCATTTGTTAATCTTCACGATTAACGTCTTGAATCTCGATTCGATCAGAGTTTGTTAAAGAGCGCAACGCCGAAACATGAGTTTAATGTTTCGTTTCAAAATTAAACACTTTGATTTGATGATTTTCAAAAAAATAAACAATGACGAAGAGCGCGGGTTGAATGCTTTGAGATAGTTTTCGGACTTCTTTCTCTTATTTTTCATTCTTTGTTGGTTGGTGTGATTGACTTGTGAAGGACTCGGATTTATAGGCGTGGGAGGTGAATTCTCACCTCTTTCATTAATTTTGTAATCTTTTTCATAATTAGAAAATGTTAATTAATTTAAAGAATATTACATTTAACTTTATTTTACATAATAAAATATAATTTCATTTTCAAATTTAAAATTTGACATAATTTAAAATACATATTAATATATCAGTTAAATGACTATTTATTTTAGAAATTTATTTGATTAAATTCTTAAAATAAAAAATAAAAAATATAATTTTGATATTTTTATATATATATATATATATATATATATATATATATATATATATATATAATTTTAATATTTAATATTTACTATTTACTTAATTTACATGAGTTATAATTTTATTTAGTATAAATTTTATGTTTCTACACCTACGACCTTGGATTAGCTAATTCCTTCATCCCTCTCAAGTTGTTGTCCTCTCTATTTACATTCTAACACATAGAATTGTTGGGTGGCGGACCCGAGACAGAGTGACGGTATAGTAAAATGCTTCAAAAAAATTTCGTCATAATCTCGTTATCAAAATATTTGTAAAATATTTTAATAACCAGCGGAACAAATCGGGTAGAATAATTCTAATATATACATGCATCGATAACATAATTTTAAATCATAGAGCATATAATCACAATATGCAAATATTAATTTCGGCAGCATAACGGTATTACCGTACTGCAAAATATGGCTATCAACGGCCCTTTTTCAGCACATCGATGTTTTCTTGTGAAACTGGCAGAGCTTCCCCACAATATCCCCGGTTAAGATTTCGGAGCATGGGCTCCGACAGTATTTCGCTAAATACTTTGAGAAAAATATTTCTAGAAAACACATTTTTTTAATTTTAGAAAATCCCTATTTTATATTAATTAAGTGGATTATATATTAATTAGATAACCATCTAATTAAATATAATTAATCCTTGATTAATGATTAATTAGAGATAGAGAGAGAAAGAGCCAAATGGCTTTTCAAATGAATGGAACTGCAAAACCAGGAAAGCACGGACACATCTAAAAATGTGTCCATGCAGTGTCCGACACGTGTCGGATACGGACACGCCTCGGACACGGCTGAAAGAGTGTCCGAAAAAAAAAATAAAAAAAATTGGGACACAGTGTCGGACACAGCGACATGGAGTGTCCGACACGGCTCGGACACGGCTCGGCAAATTTGATCATTTCTTTATGCTTTTTTTAATATTTTTTGAATTTTTTGGAGAGAAAATTGAAATAACAAAACTTATTTTAGTTTTTAATATTATATATTTTTATAAATATTTCATGTTACATAGATTATACTTATAAAATATTTTTATTTATATATAAAATATAGTCGTGTCGGAGCCTAAAATTTTGAAAAAATCCGTGTCGCCGTGTTCGTGTCCGTGTCCGTGTCGTGTCGTGTCCGTGTCGCCGTGTCCGTGTCCGTGCAACATAGTGCAAAACTAATGCTTGAAAGTGAGTAGCATAGCCCCTATTTATTTATAGTTGCCAAAAAGGGACAACCGAGAGAATTTTGTAATTTTGGCGTGCAAGCCAAGTCCCGACGACGAATTCGACACCGCCACGTGGAAGCTTGGGCCGCACAGAGTCAAACACCGCAGACCATGTGCCAAATGGAGCTGGCACGCGCCGTTAGAAGGTCTGCATGCGCATGGTGTGCGTGGGGCACACGCCTCCACGAGGAGCTGACGCGTGGACGGTTTAGTCGGTCCGACCGGCGGTTCAACCCTTGAACCCGGTCCGGCCCGACTTGGTTAGGTTTAGAATTTGTGCGACATGGTATAATCCTATTATGCCACGTATCCGGGTCGAACAAGCCTTGACCCGGTCCCGCCCGACCCTACCCTTTGACCCGATTCATTTTCTGGCCAAATATGGACCGCCCCTTTGTGCTAACGCGGATACATCATAACCGTCCACGTGTCGCACCACACGGCGCCCAATCAGCACCACATGGCGTTTGACCTGCTGACGTGGCATGACACGTCATCACTTGCCACGTCAACCAAAAAGCTTTTTTTTTTTTTTTGAAAATTTTTATTTTCTACAAAATAAATTTTCGGGCATTTCCAACTCTTTGGAATTTAATTTATTTTCTCAAAATAAATTCCTTGGCTATTTTCAAATACTTTGAAAATTTATTTCTCTCTCTCCTTTTAATATTTTCTCTTTGGTCTTCGTTGGGGCTTGTGGGGGGACCTGCAAGACTAATTAATTTTAGCTCCAAACGGGTCAATCTATTACCATCCCATAATAATAATTGATTACCATTTAACAATATTTAATTACACTAAATAAATATTATTGCACTCTAAAATTAATTAAATTATTCACGAATTTCTCGATCTAGAATAATTTCGCATTTACTCCTCTGTATAGATATATATGAAAAATAAATCAATACTACTATCATTTATTTTTCACTTCCAATCTGAAATTTCTTGATTCGCCTTAAGTCCAAATTCCCTGTATGTGAAACATATTCAACATACAACTTCGGTGACGAACACACGAAGTACTTTGGCCAAAGTTTTTATTTGAACTTTTTGCAAATCTATTTTAGGGATGTCTTTTAACCTTCCAGCAAGGCTAAGATTCCTCGATCAGTATTCCTCTTTAGCACATTCATGCAATCACCAAAAATACAAAGTAGTTTAGCCACCCGTTACCGAGACCTCACTTCTGAGTACATCACAGTGATTAACACTACATGCCTAAAGTCGAAACACTACCAGAATTAAGAGTCCAATGCTTCCCGAGATTTTTGTTCATTTTAGATAGCAATATAAAATGAACAATCTCAGTGGTCCAATTCGATGTTTCCAATCTCATTGAAAAACATCAATGTGTTATAATCGAAAACTCCATTTTCCTATGACGAAAGACTAATCATCTTATATAACATATTATAGTCTTGATAAGAATATTTTTTTATCATACCGACTAGAACTTTAATGACACCTGATTTTTTGTATTTAAAATCTTTTCTTATGAAACACATTTCATATAAAAATACCGTCACACGTCATTAATTGTTAAATTCGTAAAATACTCATAACTTGCGATAATTTCAATTTTATTAATCCAAAATATTTACAATATAATTGGATTTTCAGGGCATTAATCCCAACAATCTCCCACTTGCTCTAAATCCAATTGGCTACACATCTAAGGTCCATCCCTTCTACATGAGTGTCAAAACTCTTTTGCGCCAAAGCCTTAGTGAAGGGATCTGCCAGATTATTTACTGAGCCAATTTTCACTACTACCACTTCTCCACGTTCCACATAATCTCGTATAATGTGAAACTTTCTCTCGATGTGTTTTGCGATAAGTCATATTAGGTTTTTCCATATATATATATTTATATATATTATTTGTATATATATATATTATTTGTGTGGCTTCGATTATTAATAATTTATTATATTAATCCTTACTAGTATTAATTTTAACTTTGGCAAAGGGAACAATAATAAAAAATTTCATAAAATTACATATACGCGGTTTGCATAAATAATAATAAAAAAAATTAAAAATTGAGAGAGGTCAATTGTACCACTCATTTGAAAGCGACTCCACCACTAGGAATATTTTTCAAGATTCTGCAGCGTTAAGTGTAATATTTTTTAAAAAATTAAGAGATAATCGCATCGATTTAAAAATTAGGGGACAAAACACACTAAACTCATAAAAATAAAAGACCTTCACAATTAGAGCTAAAATTTTAAACCCTATCCACATCCAATGGGAATGCACCCGCCTTCCGAATCATTAAGCTTCGATTGGTCATCAAATGCTAGCTTTGTATCCACCTTTCAATCATATTTGAGGGCAATAATACAAAATAATCCATTTAATAAAACACTTATCTAGATATAATTAAAAGATTAAAAGTTCCAATTTAAAGATGATTAATGTAATTTTATGACCACTAATTTGTTAAGAACAAAATGGTTCCTGCTATAAACTTCCCAAGCAATAATACAGTGAGAAGAGACTTTGCGGCTAAGGAAGGAAAGAACAACCAACAATAACACAAAAGAAGCTAGGGTTAAAGGAAAAGATAAGATAGGAAAAGGAAATCGAATTTGATAATCTGATTCCATGAATAAAGCATTCGCACAACTTATATATATATATATGCTGCTAATCTCATGCATAATGGCCAATCAGAATTCAATTAGGAATAAAAAGGACAGCTAAGCAAAATCGCAATAACAAAACTCAAAACATGATCCACACTTCTATTAGTAAGCCTTAGATCTAAACGGCATCGCTTTGGTAACACAACTCCAGTCTCTGATAATATAACGCGTGGCACCACCATTCACTCCCAGCTTCAACACTTAGACAGATTTCATGGTCATAACATAATCGAAGAAGGGAGAACAATGTTTTGAAACTATTTAGTTAAGCGTCTTCTTAAATAAATACATAGTTTATATTTTTATATTAGATGAAAGAGCTAAATTTGATCTCTTGGGCTTTTTTTTTTTTTTTTTTTCAAATTTATTTGATTAAAAAAAAAAACCTTATTCATGTACAACACTAACTCATCTCAAACTATTTTCTGACTCTCAAAAATTTTTAAATTTTTTTTATTTTATTTGATTAGAAAAAAGAAATACACCTCATGTACAACAATAATTGATCTCAAACACTTCAAAGGGGCCAACATACTTTGGACTAAGCTTCCAAATCTTGTTGTTTCTAATAGATAGCTGGCTTTATGGCTTCAACTTCAGATACACAAAGTTCCCTGGATTGAACTTTTTGTTCTTCTCTTTTCTTATCAGTCATTTAATTACTTCATTCTATTCTGAGCAGTGGTCAAATGTTCTTTGATCAGGTGGGTTATTCTTAATGCTCCAGCTTTTGTATCCCAGTTTGTTCCCTTTTTTCATAGTTTACAGTAGCACTTCTTGCCTGTTGGCCATATGTACAGCTTGAGCAAGAGACAATGGCACTAACATCTCTACTATTTGCCCAATCTCCTCTCTTAACCCACTGACAAAGCTTTTAATAAAGTACTCCTCAGTTAGTGATCTATTATGGCTTATCATGAATGCTTTAAGTTCTTCAAACCTTGTTGCATACTCCTCCACACTCTTATCTTGTTTCAATTTGTAAAAATGCCCTATCGGATTTTGCTCCTCATGTTTAGAAAATCGCAGCAAAATAAACTCATTGAAAGTATTCCACCCCATACTCTCTTTACCCTAAAAATAATCCAAATACCAGTTGTCAGCTATGCCTTCCATGTGCATAACAACCATCACTATTTTTTCATAATCAGAAACTGGATTAAACAAAAAGTATTTATGACATTTTCTTAGCCAAACACGCGGATCTTCACCATTGAACCTAGGAAAATCCACTTTACCCTTTAACTGACCTATACTCTACAGATCCAAACTCTTGGGATTGTTCCAGACTCCATACGTAGTCTAAAACTGGCTTGGCCTCCTGGTGGTGTGACATTCAACGCAGGAGTTTGAGTTCCTCTAGTGCTGCCAGGTTAAGTCCCTGCTCCAGCTGCAATCTCAGCATAGGTGGAGATTCCACTACTTCTAGAAAAAACAGGGTTTGGATTCCTCCCCCCTAAGCAGCCCGACGATATCATCCATTTTGGTATTCATGGATCCTTCGATCTTCCTTGAGAACTCCTCAAACTTCTTCTTCATATCCTCTTGTCCCACAACCAGAACTCCATGCCCTTCTATGAGCTATAGTGTTTTCCAAATCATCAATCCTTTGAACCCGTGTTGTAGTAATCGTTTCCCCACAAGCTTGATCAATTCCTGCTCTGAGTCCACTGTTAAGAACTAGATGGCTCCTGCTATAAACATCCCAAGTAATAACACAGTTAGAAGAAACTTTGCGGCCAAGAAAAGAAAGCACAACCAACAATAACATAAAAGAAGCAAGGGTTAAAGGAAAAGATAAGATAAGAAAAGGAAATTGAATTTGATAATCTGATTCCATGAATAAAGCATTCGTATAACTTACATATATATATGCTGCAAATATCATGCATAATGGCCAATCAGAGTTCAACTAGGAATAAAAACGACAGCTAAGCAAAATCACATTAACAAAACTCAAAACATGATCCACGCTTCTATTAGTAAGCCTTAGATCCAAACGGGGTCGCTTTGGTAACACAACTCCAGCCTCTGATAATATAATGTGTGGCACCACCATTCATTCCCAGCTCCGACACTTAGACATATTTCATGGTCATAACATAATCGAAGAAGGGAGATCAATGTGTTGAAACTATTTAGTTAAGCGTTTTCTTAAATAAATACATAATTTATATTTTTATATTAGATGAAAGAGCTAAATTTGATCTCTTGGACCTTTTTTTTTTTCAAAGTTATTTGATTAACAAAAACTTATTAATGTACAACAGTAACTCATCTCAAATTATTTTCTTGACTCTCAAAAATTTTTAAAATTTTTTTTAATTTTATTTGATTAAAAAAAAAAGAAATATACCTCATGTACAACACCTACTAATCTCAAACACTTTAAAATATTATGCAGATAACTAATCTAAAATATTATTCATGTATTTTGGGGGCAGTTTGAAATAGCTCCCTACCAATTTGGAATATTTTTATTTTACTCCGCATAAAAATTATACAACATAATATGATATAAATACTGCATTAGAACGTTTTAGTACTACATTTTGTGAAAATTATACAACATATTTTGAGAGATATTTTAAGTACTACATTATGTGAAAATTATACGATATTTTGCCAAAATGGGAAGTTAAGTAAAAATATGATGCCCAATTGGGGATTTATCTCACATTACCCGTGTATTTTATTGGTTCTCTAATTACAATCTTAATTTTTTATTTGTACATGTATCAAAAAAAAAAAAAAAAGTAGGGGTCTTCTTTGAAAACTCCCCATGAGTTGAAAAAATTTCTGTTTGCTCCCAATTTTCAAAATTATTCCTCTTCACTCCCCAGATGAGAATCATAATTCCCTTTTACTCCCCATTTTTTGTAAACGTGGTATAAAAAAAATCAGGAATCACGTACTTAAATCCCCAAACATTGTATATTTTTCGCAATATCATGTATATCCATTTTCAAAATTATTTCTCTTCACTCCCCAGATGAGAATCATAATTCCCTTTTACTCCCCATTTTTTGAAACGTGGTATAAAAACTCAGGAATCACGTACTTAAATTCCCAAATATTGTATATTTTTCGCAATATCATGTATATACATCATATTGCGAAAAATATACAACATTTGGGAATTTAAGTACATGATTCTTGAGTTTTTATACCACGTTTATAAAAAATAGAGAGTAAAAGGGAATTATGATTCTCATCTGGGGAGTGAAGAGCAATAATTTTGAAAATGGGGAGCAAACAGAAATTTGAGTCCCCATTTGGGGATTTTTCGGGAATTCCCCGTTAAATGTAATTATATGACACATGGAGTTTACAAATTGCTAGTTGAAAATGAATAAAGAACCATTGATTTAATTTTGAAGAACTTAGGAAAATTTTGCCACTACACTCATTATAGTTTCATTGCATATTGTTAATTTGTTATTCTAATTCATAAAATACATGGTTTTTAATTTTAAGCCATTAAGCATGTTCCCTCCAAAATCCCAACTCTCCTTTCGTCCAAAAGAACTTAAAAATATAAAATTTCAAAATAATAAAATAATAAATATGATTTAGGATAAAAGAAAAGGAAAAAGTAAAAAAACTCAAAGTTTATAGCTTCGGTTAGCAGTCACCGGTGTCAAGGCCTCAAAGCCTTTCCTCCAAATTTCAAAGCCCAAAATTATATGCACCTCTTCCAAAGAAACTCACCGCCACCTCCGCCGCACGCCACCGACATGTCCTCTCAAACCACCCCTTCTCCTCCACCCTCCTCCACCACCTCCCCTTCCCCCCACCGCCCCATCTCCGACGACGCTCCTTCATCCCCTCCCTCACCGGCGGAACCCCAACCATCGTCGGACCCCCCACCGCCGCCGCCACCGCAGACACGGACGCCGGTTTTCCCCAGCCGGGAGGATTGTTGGTCGGAGGAAGCAACGCGGACGCTGATTGATGCGTGGGGGGCCCACTACGTTCAACTGAACCGGGGAAATCTCCGGCAGAAGCACTGGCAGGAGGTCGCCGACGCCGTCAACGCCGCCCACGCCACCTCCGCCAAGCTCCGCCGCAGCGACGTCCAGTGCAAGAATCGCATCGACACCACCAAGAAGAAGTACAAGATCGAGAAGTCCAAGGTCGTCCAATCCAACGGCCGCTACGTCTCCAGGTGGCCCCACTTCGAGAGCCTCGACTCCCTCATCGGCGACTCTTTCGCCAAGACCCCCAACGCCTCCTCTAATGGCCACGGCAGAAACCTCCGCCGGAGACCCTCCCCGTCGCCGGAGCCCTCGCCGTCTCCGCCGTCCTTTTCGCCGGCGGCGAGTCATCACCACCCAGAAATAGATCCGGCGGCGGCGAATCATCTCCTCAGGCTACCGTGGTCGGTGCCGGTGGGGCCTAGGTCTAAGCGGTCAGGGCCCGGGAGCGTGACTGAAAGGAATTTCTCAGTAATGGCCGCGGCGGCGGCGGCAATGGAGGCTGAAGAGGATGAAGAAGAAGATGAGTATGAGGGTGAGGAGGATTATTCTGCAGCGTGGGTTGGGCGGCGGCGGCGGCCGGCGGTGAGCCGGAAAAGGAAGATGCCGGAGGGGACCGTGTCGGGAGACGGTTATCGGAGGTTAGCGGAAGCCATAGCAACGTTGGCGAAGATATATCAGAAAGTGGAGGAGGCAAAGCAGTGGCAGATGGTGGAGTTGGAGAAGCAGAGAATGCAGTTCGCTAAAGATTTGGAGATTCAGAGAATGAAGGTGTTCATAGAATCACAGGTGCAGCTTGAGAAGCTGAAGCGGGCAAAGCACAATTCTGAAAATAGTAAGATCCCTTTTGGTTTTGAAGTTGATGACTCTTTTCTTCTTGTGGTATAGCTGCAGCTTATGCTTTGATCAAGTGATTATCTGAGATGTGCTTGATGTTCTTGACAAGAATTGGCTATTTCCTGTTCCTCTTATCGTTTCTAATAGAATGCTTTGATTGATTATGCAAAGTGGTGTCTGTTTGTTGGAATAATGGTAGTTTAATTGCTGCAAATTTTTTGTTGTTATGTAGTGAAATCATTTCCGAATGAGATTTGTGGTACGTATAATGGATTACTATTGTTTGATTTTGGATGACTGTGTCCATGTTTTCATCAACTAGTCTACTCTTAGTTGCTGCACCTGGTAATTTGCCTCGTCTCTCAGGCATTTTTGTTGCACGTTTGCTTATCAACTTGCTCTTTGTTTGAGTCGCGTCTTCTTTGATGCCTTAACAGTATGACCTGTTGATAACTAGTTGTGTATTCTGATGTTTGAAATATGGACTGGATTTGGTTTGAGCATGAAACAAGTTTTTACTGACTCGATAACATGGAGTGGGAAATAGACTTTATTTTCCATGCTATGTCTGAAGTTGCACTATACATGTGGAGAAATTGGTTCAAGTGTTAGGAGCTTGATCCCTGTTATTCCGCTGTTTCCAACCGGTCCTCTTAAAGAACACCCTTTCTTTGCCTGTTTGAAAGATCCATCTAAATTTTCCCAAATCCCAATTTAGCTTCACAAGATCGCCTCTGTCTTTGCCCACAATCTGCATAAAAAAATGTTGTTCGTTATTTTCCTTTTACAAGATACGGTATGCAGCTTGTTATTTCTTCTCCTTTTAGGATTTTCAGAACACCCTTTACAGCTTTACTTTGTTTAGCTTGGTTGGTCCTAGGAAATATCAGAGTCTTATATCATGAATCTACAACTTATTTATTTATGATTATTATTTTCCATATACTGAACTTGTTGAATTCTTCTCTGGTATTGAACTATGGATCTCTATGGATTATAGCATATATCATAATGTCTTTGTTTATTGTTTGCATACATTGTTCTGATAGCTTTTTTTCAAAACTATAACTTGCTTCCTTGATGCATTATGAACTTGGTCCATATTTGAACTGAGTGATATCTGACATTGTTTTCTTTTCCATGTAGCAGACAATTACTTGTAGATTCGACAGCAACATTTGGCAAGTTGTTTGAAAGTAGCAGTAGATTTGAGTTAGCTCTGCATATACGTACGTACAGGTGTGCTTAATTTTAGATGTTACCATAGATACTCTGGTTGCTTTCTCTAGTTATGTTCATGGACGAGTATACTGTTAAGTGGTTCTTTTCTTTTAGATCTACTGGGACTGAAAATTATCTAAGTATAAATCATAAGTTCACTAATTCTTGCTTGTCATTTTTCGCTCGGAAGACTAGCTGTGATCCGTCTCCTTAATGCTTACTACACTTTGCGACGAAATTGTTGTTCACTAATACACGAAAAGAATGACCAACCATATATGCTGTCGGGTTTTTGTTTGGAACATTTGTAGTTCTTGGGGAAATTACACCGGCATACTTTGATGTTTGGTGTAATTTCTCAAAGAGGAATTACACCAACTTCCCTTCATGTTTGAGCAATTACACAAACTTCCCCAAACACCCGTTAAGATTTGGCCTATACGTTACCATTATTCTCATGAAATTAAAGTCAAATATTGATAGTAAATGCCGAGAATAAGATAGAGTATTTATAAAAGGTTGAGGGAAAATATCGATGTAAATTACTAAATTTGTTGATAGGGGAAGTTTTTGTAATTTCTGGAAAATTTGTGTAATGATATTAAACTTTTTTTCATGTGTAGGCTTGGGTATCTCCATCCTTTTATACAGCAAATGTTATTAATTATTACATTCGTGTTATGATCGTTTGTTCTCTTATGGTGAATAACACTTTTATTGCAAGCGTAATACACTTGTCACGTGATCAGTTATCTGAAGGTCCTTAGATGAATCTAAAAACGAAATAAAATTTAAATGATTACGTGTATGTGTAATCTTTTTTTGTATTTCATAGCAACTAATTTCAGTATAGTGTTTTCGTACTGTGTGTTCAATCATGCCTAGAAGTCACACTTCGTAACACGAGGACTTGGTGTCTAATTAGACATTGCCTTGGGGAACTTTCTCAAATTTGAATAAATACTGTGGACTTTAGATATACCAAAACGGATTATATTTTTGAGCAAAATTTTTTATTTGGGTTGTTTACATTACAGTTTACACCCTTTGTGAGATTGAATAATTACAATTCGTATTTCCTTAGATAAAAATATTACACAATTTACCTTTCCAAGTTTGGATTTCAAGGAACCCATTCCGATTGGATTTTTTGTAAAATCATTCTTGAATTGATTATATTTCACCCATAGTTATTTCTTCACAACAACTCACACGTCATTATCAAGTGATAGACACATAATTTATGAAGTTTTTTTGAAGGACCAATACATGATTCATTTGTGATTTGATATTCATAATGATTTTTTTCCCCTCAATTAGCGGTGAGGAATTAATTAATTGTGAAATATAATCAATTTAAAAAAAAAATTGAGAAAAATCCTATCGGAATGAGTTCATTTGTCATTTTTCAAATTTGGAAGGGTGAGATCGGTGGGTTATGTAATATTTTCATCTAGGAAGGTATGAGTTGTAATTAACCAATCTCGCAAGGGGTGTAGACGGAAAAATGCTAATTTTTATTATCGTTGAACTTTTGTCTGAAATCATACCATCGACTAGGCATTGAAATGGGTTCGGGTCTTACCAGGGCCGGTTTTCAACCCAACTCATTTATGATGGGTTTGGGTTCGATGGGCTGGGCCTTGACTCTTGAGTTTTGATCAGGTTGGGGTTGGATAATGGGTCCATATGTACCCGCCCTACATAAATATTATTAGGGCTGTCAACGGGTCGGATTCGGACCGGATCAGGAGATTTCGGATCCGAATCCGATAAGAGAATCCGAATATCGGATCCGAATCCGAATCCTATAGGATTCGGATTCATTGTTTTTGAATCCATATATAATCGGGTCGGATCCGATCCGACAAAAGATCCGACCCGATTAGTAATAAAATTTAATTTTTTAAATAACAAATTTGATATAAAAAATAAATATAATTACATAATATTTAATAAATAATTATTATTTAATGAATTATTTGATAGTTTTGTTTATATTTATTTAAAATAAATTAATTTAAACTTATTATTAAAAGAAAATATATAATTTTAGAGTAAAAAATTTAAATTTTATTATTTTTTAAAATGATAAATATGTGAAAATTTTAATTTTAATCATTTTACTTAATATTATGTACTAGTAAATAATTTATTTAATTAAATATTATATATAATATCGGATTCGGATTCTTAACGGATTGGATTTCTTAAGTCCATATTCCCTCCATTTATTTCGAATAACGAATATTTACAATCGGATATGATCCATCGAATATTTTTATCGGACGAATATGCTAAAATTCGGATCGGACTCGGATCGGATTCGGATTAAAATCCGCCCCATTGACAGCCCTAAATATTATGTATTTATGTACGTAAATTATATTTTGACTCTCGTCAAAATCTGAAAAGAAATGCAATTTGTGTATTTTTTCCGGTAAAACTACCGTATACTCTACATTTTTATAAAATAAAATTTGAAAAGAGCAAACCTTGAATATTTTTCGGGTTTTTTAGCTTTAGATTGTTTGTCCATTCTTTCTCGTAGATAGGCACAAATTATTCACGGTGGTCTTCAAAGAATAATCTTTGACTAAATTAGAGTGTACAAATTGTAGTTTCTCTATTTCTGTAGAATCCAAATATAGTTAATTTTTTTAAATTAATTTCAAGTATAAAATTATATATTAACCAATTTTATGTGTAATATGAGTAAATTTGAATATCGATATATATCGTTTATGTTGTTTTTGTAAATTTATTTTATTTTATTTTGTAACAGAAAAATAAGTTGTCGATCTGAGACATATAAAGTGTAATGGCTTTTTTTTTAGTTTTTTTTTTTTGACTGATCTAGTGGAGCGGATTTGAATTTGATGGGTCAAGAGTGGGGCAGGCCCATGTAGATTTGGTGGATCTTGGGTCGAAAAAATTTAACGGGAGGGTCTTGAGGTTAGCTGGACGTGACCTAGGTATGGCTACGAGCCCAGCCTTGGCTCTTTTTTTGGGGTTCGGTCTCGACGTGTAGAAAGGTGTCTCAAGTCTAGCTCGTGAGCCAAGAAGCCACAACTTTATACTCGGGCTTAGCTTGAGCACTAGCTTGAGACGGTTCGTGAGCTTGGCAAATATCGATAATTTGACTCGGGGTTGAGTCATAGTTGTTGTGAACCAAGCCAAGCTCGACTCCGCTCATCAATGTTGAACCTGAATTCTTTTTGAGCAAGCTCGTGAAACTTGCAAGTTGGCTTGGCTCATTGCCATGCCTATCATAACCTATTCATTATCATGACTAACACTGCTACCCGTTTTGAGTGATGAAATGTGTTTTTATTTTGTAGGACCACAAATTGTGTTAATGTTGAAATTTTTTGTCCCACATTCAAAGATTAGCTTTGAACAATTATTTCTTTATCCTACATAGGAAGATTAAAATAGATTGGATAGAATCTAACACTATAAATAGAGTTCTTTCTATTCTATTTTTTATATCTTGGTCAAAATTTGATATTCTTTTCTTTTTTTATTGAAATTTTTCTGAATGTAATTTTAAGTATTATATTCTAAATATTATTTGGTGCTTTTCCAACACTAACACATGTAACATATCCCAGAGGTAAATCGATCAGGCATATATCCAGATTATATTTTAAGAATGTTTATATTAACAAAATAACAAAAAAAAAAAAAAAAAAAATCTCCTCAAATTTCAATAATTTAATATCATCTCTTCACAAATCACATGTTTACAAAAAGTGAAATAACAAAGAATAAATAATCGAGTCTCTTGTCCAAACTATTAAAAGGCCGGTCATTTACATCTCTCATCAATACAACTGATGATGACTTCAATGCAGTCTTTTGATGATTAACGACTTCATGGAAGTTTCAAGCGATCAAGGCCTCCGATTTTAAGATAAATCTATGATTTCCTGTCATGAAGTTCAGTTGTATAAGATTGGAGTTTGTCATCATGCTTTAAAATGAAATTGTCTCCCATTGGATTTCAAAGTTAAATAACAAGTACCCTATATATAACCTACATTAAAAACATATAAAGAGAATGTTCAACTGAACACGAACGGCCAGATCCACGACCAGCAGGTGTTCTGTTAGTATCGATTTTTACCACCTTGGCGATGCTCGTTGCCCGCTGCGTAATTCGTAATGCACCTCGTGGATTGGCACCCAAGAGATGATAGACGCTTATCTTTTGATAGCTGAACTTTGTAATGTTATTCCATATGCAGCTCGTGGTTCCATATGTAAGAATGAACTCCATCTTTTCCTCATTAGCAGTTTTCAGAAGCGAAGCGAACCGTGTCCTAGCTTACATAGCATTTAATCTTAGCAAATAACAGATCATACCCTCCAAGGTGGTTCCATCTCCTACACTTATCCGATTTATCAACCATGGATTCTAGGGAATGGGAATGGGAATTTCCTTGTTAGTGATCCTTCTACAGACTTTTAACTGTGTCTTTAAGCCCCACCAAAGAGGAGATACAGTAGAGATCTCAATTCTTCTCTAATTACAACAGTTTGGACGCATCATCAGGGCTATATATTCTGGCCCGGAAACCAAACAGTTGCCCTTACGACCTCTTCTTGCCAGCAAGCTAAGTCGGCACACACGCTGATCTCCGGCCAAGATTTGCTAATTTTGCTCTCTTTGAAATACTCGGTCGTATGACAGAATAGGGGAGGAAGTAGGAACTGTAATGTTCAATCTTCAAAATATTATATTCATACTCTACTTTAACTATGTGTAAGCAGAGTTTAATTTTAATGCCCTTAGTGATGGCTCAATCGCCATTACAATTTACATCAGGTCATCAGGATTTTTTTTTTAACTTTGGGGATAGAGCAAACATCAATGTTGGACAATTTTATTACTGGACATCTACTTTATCAATACTATTATAAAACTGTACGTGGATTCCTTTGTCTTATTGTCCATTATCCAACTTAATTATAATATTTATTTAGCCAAAAAGTCAATATTCAATAAATTGTTTGTTCATTTTATTATATTATAAATAAATTATTTTCATATTGAAGTGACAATTATAAAATATTTTTAAAAACTTAAATAATATAAAAGAATTTGCTTGAAACTAGAATAATAAATATTTGTGAAATATATGAGAGAATTTTAGAATTACCATACATCTACTAAAAATATATACTTAATATTCTGGAAGATATGTTTTAATTACTTGATATTTTCAATTTCCATGGCGAATTTGAAGGATTGAAATGTATAAATAGATAGTTTTTTATATTTTATCTTATTACGCTTGTAATGTACATATACTTTACTAGCTCCATTAAAGATAAGCCATAGATATCATGGCTAATTTTACTGTTTAAAAATTAATTATTTATGTAGTTATTATGCATTTGGGTAGACGAACCATTTTTTATTACAGAAAAATCACAATAAATTCAAAATATGTTGTTGTTTGCAAGTGAAAGTCGCACGTCGCTTAACCAAAATCAATCTCAGAACGATGCTATGATTACCGAATGCATATTAACTAACTAGAAAACATAGATCTCTCGCTTCTCATGTTCGTGGTAATGCGTACCATCAACTGAAGTGTAATCCGATCAATTATCAACATGCAATTGACATATTTGAAAATTTGAAGATACCATGAAAATGAAAGAATTGGATCTGAATTAATGGCATATATAGTTAAACAAAAGTAAAGAGAAAACAAATACTTCCACTGAGTACGTCAATTAAGCTACTTGAGAGTAAAGGAAACCAACGAATAATGTTGATATATTTCTTAACCGTACAGTTTAATGACAATAATTTTAGACTTAATATTATAATAAAATCAACTACTAAAATATAACATTATTTTCTTTTCCACATCTGCACATTGAGCCACAATCATTAGGCTTTTGAGATAAACATAACTGGTCGTGTCAAACCTAAGATGCACATATATTTTGAAGAATACAATCTTAATTACAAGACAAAAAAGTTATTTAAAAGATTTGTGCAATTATGTCCATTTCATATCGTGTCCGCACATATATTCAAGTAATCTCGAGCAACTATCATGAACAAAAGAACGAGTCATCATAAATTATAAACTAGTCCAAAATTAAAGTTGCAACATACAATCATACATTAATATTATGCTGAACAAAAAAAAAAAAAAAAACAAAGATTAATATTATATGTATATATATATATATATGTACGTAACATCATATGAATATATAACAAGAGTTGATCACAGAAGAAAACAAGAGAAAAACCATGAGATAGATCACCAAGGACATAGCAACATATAATCATAATCAAGAAAGTAATTTGACCATCTTACAACACTGAAAAGAAATTCCCCAAACAGCTGCAAAATATGGCATTCTTATTCATTCCCCCAAGCTGTAGATTTAAAAAGAACAAATTCACCATAAATTTGTTTTTGTGCTCCACAAAGATCACTCCTTCAACCACACATTCCTGTCAAAAGGAGGAAAAATGAAAAAAGAAAACATAATTAAGCTTAATAATATAATTAGACACCATAATCAAGGGTTTTTTGAATATGTTGAGTTATAATTAATATTCTGACCATGATCTTTGCACTGGTGCTTTCAACATTTTACGCCTTCTAACTGCAAAACAAACAAATTCTTGAAACTTAATTAGTTTATAACTTTATCTATTCAACTTTGAGCAACTTTATTAAGACAAAAGATAAATATCAGCAAAATGTTGATGATTTTTCAGTCAAAAAGCAATATGTATATATATATTAACACACACACATAAATAACAATTATAAATAAATAAAATTATGGCTCCGGTACTGCATAAAATCTTAGATGGAGATGTTTATCATAGATCATTAGCGTTACAATGTATAAGGTATATATACTAGGGGATTATGTTAAATCCTCAAGGCACAAAGAAATCTATCTACCAGAAATTATATCAAGGGAGAATTACAAGGGTAGTGTCAAGTTAATTTATAATATATATACCATATCTATCCCTTCAGCCCCCCGTTTTGGTTCTATAGGCAGATCAAACTACTAAGATGTAAAGCTCCCATATCAATGGAAACATAGTTTTGTATCCAAACTCTCGAAATATTTTAACTAAATCTTGTTCTTCATAAGCTTTATGAATCAACGGTCACAAAATTGCTATTTTATGTACTGCATTTGGGAAAGGAGTTGGTTAATACCTCCATAAAACCTCAGACTAAGCCCTGTACAAATATAAGGATAAGCGAGCAGACACATGAATTCTGGTTTAAGAGTGTGTCTCGATCTATTCAGATATGTTCCTTATATTAATATATGTCTGAAATGTTTTGATCTTCATCCCAAAAGATAATCTAAACATCTTTAAAAGAATTGTTAATTACGGATCGACCTTAATTAGTGTAAACTTTGATCATGCTGTATTAGCAGCTAAGATAGCCATGCAAAGGAAAGAAATGATGTCAAATTGGGCATAATTAAACCCAGAACTTTACATGTTCTCCTTTTTCAAGAATTATAGAAATTGAAAGCATTAGGACAAATTTGAAATAATTATGGTGTCCCACAAAATCTGATCGCAGACAGAAGGCAATCTAGTAAAGATGCTAAGGACAATTAAGCATTTAAGTGCCAATTTCTAAAATGCCCTCATAAAGATGATGTTAGAAGAAGTGAAGAACTAGGATTAGTGGGATATAATATATTTATTAATTAATGGGGCTTTTAACAGCAAAATATCATGTCAAGATATAATTAAATTAATTAAAAGCATTACTTGTTTGTCTTCGTAGAATTCAATGATGAGATTATTGCTTGACTAATATATTCAAACGTGAAAGCCCACAATGTTGCATGGAGATTAAGTAATATATCTTTATACATAGATTAATGGTGTAATCATTATACATAAACCAGATCAGACACCGACTATTGTATTTAATTTTAGCAGTTAAGAATTTTACTAGTTTTTAGTTATAACTTTGGTATTTGATCTCCCACACGCAACTATCGATAGTAGAAAAACAGTTTAATCGCCAGTGGTCTAACCCGTAAACATCAAAATTGCGTCCCCTAATTCATCCTATTTACACAAACAAAAATCTGTGGGGGCAAAAGATCTGCCAAAATCTTTAAAAAGAGGCACAAAAATTGGAAGGCTGACATGCAATGGAGAGCTACTGAAATTGGTGGGATCTTAGTTACTGTTACAGAATATTTGGGATTCTTTTTACCCTTTTCCCTTTTGCTCTTTTTTGGGCGATCATGAAAGAACTTGAAAAGAAAGAGCAAGATCATTCAACTGGTGGCAGTGAATGTCAGCAAAGGCACCATCAATTTCCAAAACTGGATAGTGTGCAAGGAGTGATATTCATGAATGGATTTGCTTAAACAAAAAGGGGAATTTTCGAGTCAAGGATTCGATTTCTTGTTTAATTCCTACATATATATCCATCATCCACCGGCAATTATAGCTAAGTAGCTAGGGTTTATCGCATAAGTTGTTCTACTTATGATCAGTACACATGAAACCCAATGTCTGTCACTGGTTTTGTTTTTATCTGGCTAGATTTCATACCATATATAGCATTTTTGATGAAACCATGTTCTTCTAGGATTAACACCAATAAAACACACACACATAGTTATCTAAACATGCAATCGGTTAGAAGAAGGAAAAGGGGATGGAAATGGGTTGAGACTTGAGAAGAGAAGGATGCAGAGATAATTAATCATTACACATATATAGTTTGGAGAAATTTTACCCATTAACTGATTCAATCCAGATTCAAGAAAAGGGCATGATCGATGACGAGGAAGAACTGGAATCATCATCAGGTTTCTTCTTCTTCTTCTTCTTGTGCGGGATCCCTCTTGCCTTAGCCTGACATTCCTTCACTTCCCTCAGATAAATCCTTATCGCGCCACTCGCAAACGGGTTCGTCTCAGGTGGACCGCCGTTCTCCTCATAGGCGGCGCGTAGCCTTCCGATGAGCGCGTCGAGACTGCCCCACGCCTGCCTCAGCGGGCAGGTGCACGGCGCCGGCGGGTCAGGCTGCCCGTAAAAGATGCAGCCCTGCAAGTGAACTTTAGTCTTCCCGAACTGATCCAAATACCTGAGGAAATCGAGGACGTGGTTGCCGTTGCACTGGCTGAGCGCCACCGGCGGCCGCTGGTTCTTCAAGAACTGACCGAAAGTGTTCCAGTCCCGCCGCTTCTGCGACTCGTAGCGGCTGGGGATGGCCGCCGCCGGCGAATCGCTGCCGCCGGAAGATGACCCTTCTGCATACCCTCCATCGGCCATCGGGATCTTTCCCCTTTCTGCTTCTTTTATTTTCTTTTTTTCGGGTTTTTTTTTCTCCTCTTGAGTTTGCCCTTTGGTGATGCTAAATAAGGTAAGGTTAAAAGAATAGGAGAAGCTGGAAACCTTAAGATGAAGAACATCACATCAGGTAGAGAGAGAGAGAGGCTACTGAATTGACATGTAATGGGGCCAACATATGCAGTTGCTTTAATTTCTGCTTCTGTTTTCTCCATTTTTCTGATTCCATGAATTTTCATATCATTCATAATTTATAAATCTTTTAAATTAATTGAAATAATAGTTTGATATCTATACCAACGTTATGAATTATTAATATTTTGTTTGGACATTTCCCAGGTTTTTCATATTTTCTAATAAATTAAATTGGGTAGATAGATAGCTAAACCATTAACTGAAAGTTTGCAGATTGATTCACAAATCACAATTATTGTTTGGTGTTGTGTAGTCAATACTATGATCCCCACTAGAGTGTACGAACAACCTCAAAAGGAAAATATTATTCCCACTAGTTGACAAATCTTAATATCCACCAGTATCTCAGAGCTAGTGACTGCCAATTTATAAATATGGAAGCAACCAATAAAATATATAATATAGTTCCAATGACAAAATGAACTGTAGCTAGTGCGATTCACTTGCTCAATATGTGGTCTTCTTCGGGTAAGCCCTCTAAACGAATTTGCTTCGAACAAACTGATATAACAACTGAGGCGAAATAGTCAAAATTGAGAAAGTTTAAATAATTTTTAGCAACAAGCTAATGTGATTCGCTCTTGTGGTAATATCGTGATTTAAACATGAAAGACTCCTTTCTCGATCTCTTTTCTCCTTTATCGGGGTGATTGAGTATCTTTAGGTCGGACTTCTTCTACGGGTCTCTGGCCCGTGACTCAACATCGGGGACCCAAGCGACGTCTTCTTGAGGTAGGCCTTTTGTCGCCTAGCCCCCTTGCTAGTATACGGGGCCTGGTGGAGGAAGCGGAGGGTAGTAATGTGGCTGATAGTAAATCGGGGGAGGTGGAGGATACCCCCACGGACCATGGGACGGGTATTCGTAATGCATGGACGGTCCATACGGTTGTGCATAATAGACCGAGGTGGGCGTGAGGTCCATCAGGCTAGGGCGGGGTTTCTCGGGGAACATTGGGGCTTCTTATCCTCAGTTGCTATTGCCGCAGCCTCGGTTTGGCATTGTTCGAGATAAGCATCAAGCTCAGGTCTGGAGTAAACATTCGAGAGGAAGCCCTCGATTGGTTATCTCTTTCTCGAGCATGACCAGTGCTTGGGCCAACGAGACCAGTGGCGTTTATCAATTCTTGTCCATCCAGAATGAATGTTCATCCGCTTCTTATCCTCATTCTTACCAAGTTTCTTGTTCGAGTAATTCCCACAAACAGTGCCAAAATAATCGAGCCAAATTACTGATTGCCTTGTGCTCGAGGTGGAACTGGTCGACCACTTAGAATTTGTATTGAAGGGGAATCCTTGACTTGAATGTAGAGCTGTGAGAACGAAACAAACGTAAGCTGAAACCCGACTTAGGACAAGATTGGGTTGGGCCCAAGCCCCAAGGATAGTACTACGACGCTCAAGTCAATAATCCGATCAAGGCAGAGAGATTCAACTAAAATTAAGCTTAATTAATGTGCTTACCTAACGATATTAATGAGGGGATATTTATGGTTTGAAGTGGACGGACATAGAGTCCAACACGCATTTAATGCGTACGAGCTACTGTAGCAAGTACGATCCAAGTATTTAATATTAACGGTGGCTCGATGGGCCCCACAACCGTACAAGGTGCAGGAGTCGAGACGGCTAGGTCGAGGACCGAGTGACGCTAGACCCCGACTAACCGTTTTCATTCGAGTCGACTATCCAACTTCAGCACTGGCCCAACCACACCTGGTCCTTCTTGTTGTTCGGAGGGAAAGTTTGATCTCGACTTCCAATTCGAGTAACTCCAACCCTCGAACTCGAGGATGATGCCACGTGGCAGAACGGGAATGATCCATGTCAATCCAAATATTGAATTATCTATTTTCGTAAAAGATATCCGATTAGTAAGTATTCGATATCCAAATGTGCATCCGTCATTTATTTGTTTTAAAGAATTTTTTTTTTTACTAAAATAATTGAAAAGCATTTCACAGTAAAATCTAATATTAATTCTAATTTATTAAATATATACAGACATTAACTCACCAAAAATGAAACTTGTAAAAGTTAAATAACAAAATTCTAATCCAGGTAAACGACGTAGAAATAACAAAAATTTATAAGTAAAAAATTAACAGAGCTTATGGTCAAATATTTTTCTTCCATCCAAAGACTTCCTCCACATTAGAACTAATATCAATTAGATAATTTATAAAATGCTTTATGAAGATTTTAAATAAACTTACACTTATGCAATCTATATACATTAGGAAAACCATGTAATAATAAAGATAGATTACATATAATTTATAATATATGCTTGTTGATATAAGTAATAATATTCTGAATTTATTCTCTAAATGAATTATTATTTCTTAAATTTAGTTTAATTATGAAAATGTGTTAATTTTTATTATTTTTTTACAATTTTCAAATGATCATATAATGCCTAAAAAAATAGTTTTTTTGAATATATATATATATCCAAGCAGATATTAAAAGATATTTGATTATCATATTCTTATTATTTTCGAATATTTTACTGACTGGCGAGACATAGGGTTCCACAATCCACATATATACTATACATCATCATTCACAAGGCTATGTATAATTGTACAATCCAGCAGTGCACAGTCCCAACCAAAATCGGAACCAGAATTCACGGCCCACGGGAAGACGAAAAAGACTAAAACGCAAAAAAAAATAAAATATAGAGTTGCGATGGTTTGAAGGTGTGGAGAATTTGATCCGGCACTTGCACGGGATTGATGGAACTTCCCGTTGGGATGGTGTTCTGAAATTTCATTGAAAAATAGAAAAAGAAAAACTAAAACTACAAACTGGCTGCTTCGCCCCACCACCCCCAGCTCCGTCCACCCCTGAGAACAGCTTTTATGGCTGTCTTTTTTCAGATGGAACTGGAATAATATTGGTCATAGTCCTTGCATCATTTCTGGAAACTATGATGTTATTCATACAAGTTGGAGCAACATATTTTTATATGCACCCAATGTGAATTCTATTTATGCCTCAGAGACAGATTCAATTAATTTTTTTTCTATATTTTACTTATTTGAGTTCGAACATGTAAAACTCTATACAGGCATTTTTCTTATAGAGTGGGTTTCAAATATTTAACTTCTTAATTAAATAATCAGGTAATGTTCATCTTTTATTATCTAAACAGTTATCATTAGATCAAGACTTGTTGTGTTATAAATGTCACTAATACTTTAAGAAACATATATTCAAAAGTAGTTGTTGCGAGAATGGAGGATAAATTGAAGGAAATAGAAGAATATGAAAAAGTAGGCTCAGGTGACAATATTCACGGAAATTCTGGAAAGACGTTTTTACATAGGTCTCTATTATTTGCTCGGGAGATTCAGGTTCTAGGATTTCTGGAACTGGAATAGTCACGGGGAGGTTAGGCAATATTCTTCAATTTGAGTGTAGAAAAAGCTTGATTTTATTTTGAAGAGTCTATGGCAGATTATTTAGCCATATTGGAAGGGTTTATTTGAGATAATTCAGAATAACATAACATAAATGTGTGTATTGATCCTGAACTCTTGCACAATCAGATTAGAAGCTTCTATCTCAAAAAATAAAAAAATAAAAAAGTTGCATATTTATTTATTCCTAATCTGAATTTGTATTTGTTGAACGTGTTTAGCCGCTTCTGAATTTAAAGGATGCGTCCCTCCCTCTAGAAAACATAGACCAACTCAAAGCGGAAAGTCAGGGTCTTAGAAAAGCGCCGAGGGGCTCAAGTACTTACTTTCGACTTCCTGTACACTATGTGAAGATATGTCTTTGATGGCCGCAACTCAAAGGCCAAGCGCAGGAACAAAAAAGGCACCTCAGGAGCTGGGACTTGAATTACGTACTATCCGATTAGATCAATCAAGAAAAGGTCGAGACTATCATGAAAGAACATGAGCAAATTATATTTTTGATCCCATAGGATTAGATCTTTTTCAATTTTAGTCCCATATTTATAAAATTAGACACATTTAATCCCATAATTTTAAAAAAAATTGCAATTCTGGTCTCATCCGTCAAATAAGGAACAGTAAATGTATTTTTGTTGTTAAGTCGAGTCAGAAAGGCTTTGATGACTCAAGGTTCATATTAGGGAAAGGAGAGTGAGGGGTGCAATTTGTGGGGGGGGGGGGGGGGGGGGGGGGGGGGTTTATTGTTCATTAGGTTGTTTTTTGCCTACTCTGAATCACTCTCATAGCCTCATTAAGGTAATGTGGTGTTAAAATGAGGTATTAATAAACAAACTTCCACAAAAGATAACCTAATGAACAATAAATTTTTTTTCCCAAATTACACTTAAGGGAAAAAAAATACACTTTCCGTCGATTATTTGACATATGAGACCATAATTACAACTTTTGAAAATAATAGGACTAAATGTGTGTAATTTCAAAAACATAGAACTAAAATTACAAAAAGCCTAATCTTATGGGACTAAAAATGCAATTTGCTCAAAGAACAATCAACATTTAAGGATAAAGATATTGAAAGAAAGAGTACGGTATTAACTTCAATCACTTAAGGCAAAATTGTCAATCTTTCCCTCTTCTTTCCAAAAACGCCCTATCTTACTAACCGCTGACACTCATTATGTTAGCCTCATAAGTCAGTAGAGTGTATGCTAGTAAAGAAGAGAATTAGGCGAAGTCAGTCTTGCTGTTGCTTCCCGATTGACACCAATTGTCTTTTCCTTGTATACATTTAATATAAGAAGAGGAAATTGTAATTTTGGTATACCAACTCACCCTAATTCGCAATTTTGGTACAAAAAATTTTTCAGTGAAAAAACTAGCCCATAACTCTAAAAATTCGCAATTTCATGCACTATTTGACCCGAATATATATGATCCGCCGAAAAACCCACCGGAGCTTGCAAAACCCGCTTCGTGACAAATTATCTAACGAACATGTGGAAATCCGGGTCAGTTTTCCGGCGAATCATATTTATTCAGGTCAAATAGTGCATGAAATTGTGAATTTTTAGAGTTATGGACTATTTTTTCACCGAAATTTTTTTTTACCAAAATTACGAATTAGGGTGATTTGGTATACCAAAATTGCAATTTTCTCATATATGAATATACACTTCGTGTTACTTTCCCTTCTTGACCTAACCTAAAGTGTTTCCTCGTAGATTGCAGACATTAAAAAATAGATGTGAATGAAAATTTTCATGCATTGTGTTAAGAAGATTAAAATCTATAGTAAAAAATCTCATTTTTCGTCCTTTAATTTTATCCTTTTTTTTTTTGTTTTGATTCCGACATTTTAACATTTATCATATTTGGTTTTTTTTTATCCTAGGTGACACAAATTTAAAAAAATTTCACGAAGGCACGGCTCGCTTCCATGGACCCCCAAATCATCCATCAGCTCGAAGAAGACCTCCGTAATGCCAGGGAGGAGAAAAGGGCCCGGGTCGAGGAGAGGAACTCGATGGAGACCCAGTTGAAGAGCGCTCAGGAGGCTTTGGCAAATGCTGAGAAACAACACGAGGAGGCTATTGCTACACTAAGGGTGGAGTTCGCTGGCGAGCTCGAGAGCGCCAAGATTGCTACCAAGGAGGAGGGCAGACTGGAGACCTTCGACCTCGCCAAGGCCAAGATCGATAAGGCTGCTGATGATCTGAGGAAGTGCAAGGTCCAGATCGAACGGTATGCAGTTCGAGAATTCATGGAGGGCCCTGGGTTTGAAGAGGCCAGTCTGATCGTGGGAGAAAACGATCTGGCGGAGGGGTTTCAAATCGCCATTAACTAGCTCAAGGCTCAGGACATTTTTCCTCCGAATTTCGACTTTGAATCGATCGGACCCATGCTCCCCGATCCGGGTGCCGTTGATCAACCTGTAGAAGAGGAGTCGGTTCACATCGACTGGGCGACCTACAAGTATGGGCACGCCATTGAGATGGCTCAGGCTAAGAAGACCAAGTCCCAGGTGACATGCGAGCTGCCTCAACCGGTCGAGGTCGAGCATTTCCTTCCTAGCGCCCGTGAGTTCGAGAGAGCCAGACATCGATCTGCCTAAGAATATACTTCAACCCAGGTCGAGATCGACTGATTCATTCTCTTACTACTCTCAGAACATTCAATTCGACCTGCTAGCCGGTCTGTGGCTAGGTGAATACTTGGAGTTTGTTTCTGCTTGTTTTTTAACATTTGCCCATCGAGCCACGTTACGTGGTGAGCTCGATGCGCTAGGTATAATCGATCCTTGTTAAATTTTGAGATCGATTTTCGCATGAATGAATTATGTTTCTCATACTTGTGTTTTCTTTTACTTTGCAAGTTGAACATTAATTCGATCTGGCATGCGCGTGGTTTATCGATCTAGGTTTTGCTTACCCGTTAGCTTAGATTTTTATCGCTTTCGGATCGATAGGTTCACGGAGCTATTCGATCTCTTTTGGGTGTCGATCTAGCTTCATTGGGCGTTCGTATTTTTCCTTAGTCGTTTTTCCATTCGCTGCATTCTCGTCGGATCGATAGCGATCTCTGAGAAGCGCTAATCTCTGGACCTCTTTGGATCTAACTCGAACTCCTCGGGTTTCTGAATAAACTTTTCGAAAATCATCGATCTCTAGATCTCCTTGGATCTAAGTTGATCTCATTGGATCTTAGGATCCACCTTTTCGAAGATCATTAGTCTCTGGATCTCCTCGGATCTAAAACATCTTCTTGGATCTCTGGATCATTAATTTTTGAAAACCATTAATCTCTGGACCCCTTTGGATCTAAAACGATCTGCTTGCATCTCTGGATTATTAATTTTTGAAAACCATTAATCTCTGGACCTCTTTGGATCTAAAACGATCTCCTTCGGTCTCTGGATCATTAATTTTTAAAAACCATTAATCTCAGGATCTCTTCGGATCTAAAACGATCTCCTTGGATCTCTGGATCTTTAGATTCGTTAGGATTTTTTAGGATCTCTTTGGGTCTTAAAAACGACCTCGTTGGATCTAGATCTCTAACGACGTTTGAATACGTTAAATTCGTTAGGATTTTCAGGATCTCTTTGGGGTCTAAGATCGACCTCACTGGATCTCGATCTCTAACAATGATTTAAAATCACCCAATACGTTAGGATTTTTAGGATCTCGTTGGGTCTGAAAACGACCTCATTGGATCTCGATCTCTAACAATGATTTAAAATCACCCAATACGTTAGGATTTTTAGGATCTCTTTGGGTCTTAAAAACGACCTCGTTGGATCTCGATCTCTAGCGATTGGACGCTCCCTCATCGACTCATGACCGTAGGTCGAATGAGAGCTTACCCGAGGGGATAGTAACCTGGTACAGGATTACGTATTGACTCCAATCGGATGTCGTTCCCAAACATGTATATTAATTTACTGAATAGAGATCGATTCTCAGGCGAATTCGACCGCTTTAACCGTTACAACTTGAAATAATTTGAAAGCTAAGTGTAAAATTTCTTCAAGTTGTGCGCATTCCACGGTCTGGGTAATGGCTCCCCGGTCATGTCTTCGAGCCGGTAGGCCATGTTTTTCCCGATCTCCGTGACGCGATAGGGTCCTTCCCAGTTAGGCTCAAATTTTCCGACATGCTGCAAGACTTCGACCTTTTTTAACACTAGGTCACCGATCTGAAACGATCTGGGCTTCACGTGTTTGTTGTATGATCGAGCCGCCGCTGCCTTGTACTGTTTGAGCTTCTTATAGGCGTGTTCCCTACTTTCTTCAATCACATCTAGATCTTCGGCTGTGATCTCCGTATTCGGGTCGAGCTGGTATTGCGATACACGAGCGGTTTCGTGTAACAGCTCCGATGGGATGACGGCTTCGGATCCGTAAACCAGAGAGTATGGTGTTTGTCCCGTGGCTGTCCGCGGGGTAGTTCGATATGCCCATAGTACGCCGTCGAGCTCGTCCGCCCATGCCCCCAGTTTGGCGTCAAGGCGGGTCTTGAGATTTTGGATAATGATTCGGTTGGTGACTTCAGCTTGGCCATTTGCTTGCGGATGACCAACTGTAGTGAATTTGAGGTCGATCCCGAGGTCTCGACAATAGCTCTTGGTATTCTCAGATCGAAATTGAGGGCCATTGTCACAGATGAGTACCCTCGGAACCCCAAAACGACAGATTATATTCTTCCAGAGGAAATTTCTTATCACTGCATCAGTAATTTTGGGGACTGCCTCGGCCTTAACCCACTTTGAGAAGTACTCGACACATATTATGACAAACTTTTTCTGTCTGGGTGCCAAGGGGAAGGGACCGATGATGTCGATCCCCCATTGGTCGAAGGGCCAGCACACATCGATCGGTATCATGGACGCAGGGTGAGTGTGGATTAGGTTGCCGTGTTTTTGGCACTTGGGGCATTTCCTAGAGTGGATCTTCGCATCCCACACCATAGTCGGCCAAAAATACCCACTCCTTAAGATCTTTCAAGCTAGAGCTCGACCTCCGGAATGGTTTCCGCAACATCCCTCATGGACTTCTTCCAGGACATCTTGGGCTTGGCTAGGTCGTAGGCACCTTAGCGGGGGACCGGTGAAGGATTTTTTGAACAACCTGCCTTCATGATCTATCATATAGAGCAGAGATCGATATTTTATTCTCCTGGCCTCAGTTCGATTTTGGGGCAAAAGCCCGTCTTTGAGGTAAGCGATTAGATCGTCCATCCAGCAAGGTTCCGGCGGATCGATGGTGGTGATCCCGACCTTTCCTTCATCGATCGCACGGCCCCCCGAGACCATGAACGAGATGGTCGCATCCTTTGTTCCCTGGAATCCGTTGGCCAACTTCGATAGGGCATCAGCTTGACCGTTCTCTTCGCGGGGGACCTGTTCGATTTTGAACTCTTTCAGCTTCGAGGCCAGCTCTTTCACCATTTTGAGATACGCTGCCATGGACTTTTCCCGAGCTTCGTACGTGCCGTTGACTTGGCCGACGACGAGCTGGGAGTCGGTTACAATGGCTAACCTATCGATCTGGTTCTCCATGGCGTACCTCAGCCTTGCGACCAGTGCTTCGTACTCAGCTTCGTTGTTTGTCGCTTTAAAATCGAGCTTAATGGCGAAATCGAGCTGTAGTCCGTCTGAGTTTATAAGGGATATGCCCACTCCCCCTCCTTGAGAGGTCGATGAGCCATCTATGTACATGGTCCAGCTAGGCGAGGTACGGACGATCTCCATCGAGCTGGTGTTCTTTTCGACTAGAAAGTCAGCCAGAACTTGAGCTTGTTGGGAGGCCCGGGGTTGGTAGGTGATATCATGCTGACTCAACTCGATCGTCCATTTCATCATTCGACCCGATACATCGGGTTTGGATAACACCTGCCTAAGCGGCTGATCTGTTAGGACAACTATGGGGTGGGCCTGGAAGTACGGACGTAGCTTCCGGGCTGCGTGCGTGAGGGCGAACACGAATTTCTCGATCTCGAGATAATTCCGTTCCGCCCCGTGCAGGATCTTACTCAAGTAGTAGATCGGTAGGTGTTTTCGATCTCGAATGGCGACCAAGACTGAGCTGAAGGTCTCGTTAGAAAGGGACAGGTAGAGGTACAAGGTCTCTCCCTCATTTAGCTTGGCCAGCAATGGGGGAGAGGCCAGGTACTCTTTCAATTGATCTAACGCTCGATCGCATTCTTCGTTCCATTCGAATTTCTTGAGATTCCGCAATACTTTGAAAAATGGGAGGTTTCGTTCTGATGATCGTGATATGAACCGATTGAGGGAGATTATCCGTCCTACGAGTGATTGGACCTGGTTGATGCACCGAGGTCGTGGTATGATCTGGATGGCCTTGATCTTGGTGGGAATAGCCTCGATGCCCGTTGTCTCACCATCTACCCCAAGAACTTCCCTCCTTCGACCCCAAACGTGCACTTGTCAGGGTTGAGCTTCATCCCATATTACCGCAAGATCTCAAACGATCTGCGCAGATGATCTAGATGATGGTACGCCCATCGACTCTTCACGATCATGTCGTCGACGTAGACCTCCATGGTCTTCCCGATCTCATCCTTAAACATCAGGTTGACCAACCTTTGGTACGTAGCTCCTGCGTTCTTTAGCCCGAAGGGCATGACCTTGAAGCAGTATATTCCCTTTACCACAATGAAGGCAGTATGCTTCCGATCTTCGGGGGCCATAGAGATCTAGTAATATCCTTGGAAGGCATCCATCATGCTGAGCATCTCGCATCCAGCTGTCGAGTCGACGAGCTGGTCGATGCGGGGCAACGGATAAGGGTCTTTCGGGCATGCCTTGTTGAGGTCGGTGAAGTCGTTGCACATTCTCCACTTCCCGCCCGTTTTTTGCACGAGGACTACGTTGCACAACCAGTCAACGTATTGAGCTGGAGTAACGTATCCAACATCGAGGAGTTTATTGACCTCGGCCTCGATTATATCATTCCTTGCTCGGCTTTGCGGTCTCAACTTTTGTTTGATGGGCTTGACCGACGGATCGATCCCGAGCCGGTGGCAGATCACCTTCGGGTCGACACCGATCAAGTCTTTGGCTGCCCAAGCGAAAATATCCGAGTTGTCTCTCAGGAATTCTATCATCATGACCTCATGTTGGGGGTGCATGTTCGCCCCTATCTTGGTGGTTTTATTGCTGTCTCCAGGGATCAGGGCGATTTCTTTTAGCTCTTCCGAGGGCTCGAGCCGCTCGCTGGCCTTTCTTTTTCGAGCTGTTGGGGATTTCTCCGCCTCGTTCTCCTTCGTGGGTAGCTCGATCTCCCCGTCGGCATAGGTCTGGAGGTCGAGTTCTTCCTCCACCTCTTTTCCGGATGGCTTTTTGAAGACGATGGCGTAACAAGCCCAACTGTCCATGACATCGCAAGTCACCTCTCCGACCCCGTTCGGGGTGGACATTTTCAGCTTTTGATGGTACGTTGAGATGATTGCTTTGAACTGAATAAGGCCAGGTCGGCCGAAGATCATGTTATACGCCAGGGGCATATTGATGATGACGTACTCGACCTCCTGGGTCACCCTCTTGGGGGATGTTCCCATTGAGGTGAGGAGTCGGATGCGCCCTAACGGTATCACTTCCGATCCACCGAACCCGGAGAGCGGTGTTCGGATCGGATCGAGTTTTAGGTTATGCATTTCATTTTTACAAGAGTCGAGTAAGGGATAATGTTCGAGCTGCTTCCGTTATCAACTAGGCATTTGGTTACATCATAGTTAGCCACGCCCAAGGTCACCACCATCGGACAGCTAGGCGCGTCGCCTTCCCGATCGGGCCAGGGCGGCTATCACTCTCACTAAAGCTAACCTCTTGCCTCTCCCACTCTCTACCCTGATCGATCTGGAAGACCTCTTTGTGGGGACCGTTGAACTCTCGAGCTGCTCGCCTGACGTTCCTCTTTCGAGCTGCATTGGAGTCACCGCCCTCATGCCCCCCGGCTATCATATAGATCTTGCCATGAGTAGGGGGATTGTCTTCAGCTCTTTCCAGCGGCTGCTTCCCAGATCGTTTCGGGGGAGACCTCAACCTGGAGCGGTTACGGTCGTTGGGTCGTCCTGCCCTCTCCGAGTAGTGGTCGATTTTTCGAACAAAATCCTTCAAATGCCCTCCTTGTACGAGTCTTTCGATCTCGTCACGGAGGGCGTTGCATTCCGTGGTGGTGTGGCCCCATTGCTGATGGTAGCCGCAGAATTTTCCCGATTTCTCAGCCTTCGGGCCCTCTCGGATGGGCTTCGGTTTTTTCAAAAGGCTTTGGTCCATGACTACGTAGATCTGGTCTATGGACTTGGTTAAGGGGACGTAGTTTCGTCGGTCGACCTGGGTCTGTGGGTCGACTTTCCCCTTGATCTTCTTCTGCTCGCTCCCTTTCCGGTGTTGGGGCGAGCTGGACCCAATGACCTGCCTCTCTGATCGGGGCGGAGGTCCATGCGCGAGGGCGATCTCCTCAACGCGCATGAAGCCGTGGGCGATATCTTGTATTTTCGTCAGGTTTTGGGGCCCGGCCCTGACGATCTCATCGGCCCATAGGCGGTTACGAAGGGCCCGATGGACTACAGAAAGTAAGGTGTCCATCGTCGGGTTGTCGACCCGAACCACTTCTCTCAAAAAACGAGTCATGAAATCTCGCAGGGACTCGCCCTCCTTCTGGTATATACTGTTGAGATAGGAGGGTGGTAGCTTTTCCCCGGACATCGAGGAAAAGTGCGCCGTGAATCGATCTACAAATCGGTTGTAGGTCGATATGCACCGAGGCGGCAGGCAGATGAACCAATCCTGCGCAGGGCCCGTCAATGTGGTGACGAAGAGTTTGGCCCAAATCTGCTGCGGTTGGGAGTGTAGCAGTATCCGATTCTCGAAGGCCGTCACATGTTTTTCGGGATCTGTGGTCCCGTTATACATGGGCAGGCCGGTCGGAATTCGATCTCCGTCACAGGTCGTGCGGAGAATGTCCTCGCAAAAGGGGGAAGCTTCCTCCCTGTCGCTGCGGTAACGGAGAGGGCGTCGGTTTAGCCCGTCTCGAAGATCGACCTGCCTCTGGGTGACGTGGGAGCCACGGTCACCCAAGCGGTCTTGGACCCGTTTGCGAGGTGGGTCCACGTAATGATCCTGCTCTTTCCCAGAGCGCGCTGCGGCGATTCGGGCGGCCTCCTCCCTGGCGGATCGAGCGGGGATTCGAGCTCGAAGGTCGTCGAAATCCTCGTTGTCCTCGTCGACCGTGCGCTTACCGTGGTTATTGCGGCTCGGGTGGTCTGAATCCTCGTGGCCTTTGCGGGGAATTTCTTTGCTCGCTGCAGGGGGCGGCGGTGGTGGCGCGAATTCTTGGACCTGTCCGGCCCCGATCTGGGGGCTGAGACCCCAAATGATTTGGGCTGGTCGGCCGTCGAGCGGTTGGAAGACATAGGGAACCGGGTTCCCGTATGCTTGGACGGAGGGGCCCAGCGCGTTGCCCACCACGGGGCTAGGGATTGTGGTGGTTGGGCTGGCCCTCGGTAGTTCGGGGCGCCGGGGCTCGCGACCCTCAGTCTGGGCACGCTCTATCTCGACCCGCCACTGGTCGAGAAAGCTATCAAGGTCCGCCTGAGTGACGGTGAACCTGGGGGTAACCTCCAGCGGAGGCTGGGGAACATTGGTGCTAGGGACGATCGGGGGGACGTTGGAGGCGTTGCCAAGCGGCGCGTTGTAGTCATGCCTGCCTTTGGCAACCTCCTCCATGTCCTCGTCACGGTTGGTGTTCCTTGTGTTAACCATGGTATTGAAAAGAGTGGAAGGCTTTTATCTAGGTCGATGTGAAAAAGAGGTTTCCCACAGACGGCGCCAAACTGATCTGGCTCAAATCTGGTCGATCTGACGTGGTCGATCTGGCTGTCAGATATGGGTCAATCAGTCAAGAATTTGTTTGAGTGGGTTCTTTATCGACCTGAAAGCACTAACAAACGTGAGCTCGAAACCAACTTGGGGGACTTGGGGTTTTAACCAAGTTTGGCACTCCGACGCTCAAGTCAGTAATGGAGCTATTTAGAGAGAGAATAAATGTAATTGAATGCGTATTAAAGGCTTACCAACTACTGTTCAAAGGGCGAGTATTTATAGCCATGGCCAAATGACACAGTAGTGTGTGTACTGTAGGTGTGCATTAATGGCGTTGCTAGTCGTCGATCTGGATGTCGGACGATGGAACCGGCTTGAGGCGGGTCGGTTGTACCTTCTTTCCCCTTTGGGTAAAAGCAGGGACTGATGGTCATTAATGAGCCATAGTACGCCTGTTCCAGGGAATAAGAAGGATACACGTGTCCCGACAAGAGTGTTTTACAGTATTCGGGTGTCCGGTAACGTAGGTAATTGATCTGGAGATCGATATGGCCTTCCGGGATCCTTAATGCTGTGGGTTTCCTCATAGGAGAGGGCAGATCGATCTGATGACCTGGGTATTGAAATCGATCCGCTGATCTGACGATCAAGCGATGTGTATATCGATCTAATGACCTCATGTAGATCTGATGATCTGCGGACCGGGTGGCGATCTGTCCAAAAGTCTGTTTCTGGTCTATCCGAGTTGGCGCGGAGTCTACGTAGCGCCCACGTGGGCGTGCCACGTGTCCTCGCATTATTATGCCATGTCAGAGTAGAGTGGAAAGAGAAGTTTTTCTTTGTGAGGGCTCCTCAAGACAATTATTTTGGGGTCCCGTGAGAGTGGGCTTCGCATGGGGAGGGCCCCCTCGTGAGACACCGTCTAGACCCTACTTTCCCTGAAAACTGGGCACAGGACTTGGCGGGTGACTTTGACGTACGAGGGCTGGCTGATACAGGCAAAAGACCTTATTGATGATGAGGAAGTCATGTTCCTGTGTGGGCTTACAAATAACCCCCATTTCCTCAACAATCCTCCCGCTCGAGATTTGGAGAGAGATGGTTAGATTTTAGGGCACTAACTGTAGATAGGATTACTGACTTTATAAATGTACTTGTTCTTCTGTAAACCGTTATGCGAAAGTTTAACCCTCATTCTCTTTCACTTTTCCAGGTGCTAACATCATAATGGCTGGAGGAAACATGCGTAATGTGGCCAATTTCGTCAACGCACGCAATCACCAACAACGCCAGCAGCAAGACAACCAGCAGAACCCTCGGGGCCGGTCGTGGTGATGGTCGCGGGGGCCACCAAGGGGCGAGTTCGAGCACGACCCAACAACCCAGAGGCCGTGGAGAAATTCGAGCGGCAAATACTGAGACAAGAATTGTCACGAGACCGGAAAATACCGTCGCACCGAAGGGGGCCACCCCTCCTGTCAAAGAAAGTACAAGGCCACGCCCGAGCGTGGTCATCGGGAACATCAAGGGGACAATGCTCAAACTTCCAGAAAAAGGAAGAGGATGCCCGATGCCATCCCCATAACGGGCAAGGGCGGCCGAGGGGACGCGCGCGGAGATGGAGAAACTTCCTCTTGCGACGAAGAACGTTTATGGAGCTTCGACTGTATGGGGGATAGGCACTTCGAGCGCCTTCCTAACGAAGGCCCAATCCTTCTGTCCGAGTGTCCCCCTCTCACGGACCATCACAGAAGGGTTCTATGAGAGAGTGCAATTCACGGGGGACCACCAGGCGCTATTTTCCCAGAATTCCGAGAGAGTGGCTGAGGATATGGTCCATGCCCTTATTTTGGTAAGTCTTCATTCATCTCTTGCTCTGTTTTCCAATATCTCCTTACCCTCCACAAAAATTACTCAGCATGACATCTCTTCACTATTTTAACAAGTGCAGCAAGTACTTCCAAGGGCTAAGAATCTTCAAATGCGGGCCACTGTTTACTCCAAGCGCAAGGCTAAGTACAAGAAGATGGCGCGCTCAAATGACCCATCCTAGATTCAAGAGGAACTGGATGTGGAGAAGGCCAAGTTCCTCTCCCTTGAGACTGAGCACAAGAAGCTGGAGGCGGAGATGAAGAAACTCTAGACGGATTTCAAGAAATCGGAGACTGCTCGTAGGAAGTGGCGCTTGGATCATAATACCCTCCAGGAGAACCACAAGAAGCTGATGGATGACCGGAATGGGTGGGTCACCAAGTCCAATGCTGTTGAGAAAAAATATGCGGACGCAATGACACAGCTCCCCGAGTATACTGAGAAGGCCAACAAGGAGGCACTCATCAAATTCTGCCATTCAAAGGCATTTTCCTTCACTGCCTCGCTCCACTGCTTTGACGAGGCTCAAAACGCCTTTAATCTAGCTATTGAACAGTTGATTCACAAGGGCTTGGCGGATGCTTCCGCTCGGGGGCGCTCTGACATGGGGTTGAGATTCAATGAGCGCTGTGAGGAAGAGGAGGACAGAAACGAAGATCCGGAGGCTAACTTGTCTGAGCCGGAGTACAACTTTATAGTTGAACTGCTTCAGGACGAATATATGGTCACTCATCCGGTGGAAGAGGCGCCTCGAGAAGGACAAAACGAGGGGGCTAATGATGCCGCAACTGCCCTCGAAGGCTCTCAAGAGAATGCCCCTCAGATGAATGTTTCTGCTTCTGCCACGGAGAATGCCCTCGTTCCGCCGGTCGAGTCTGCTGAGCTGTAAGTTCCCCCTCCTTCTGATGCTCAAGATTCTAATGACCCAATCCCCCAAGCGCAAGGTGCGGTGGCACCCGCTCAAAACGCGCCTGCTCCTCAAGTGGTAAACTTAGAAGAAGATGTTGCCCCTGCTACTTAGAGCTCCCTCAAACAAATTCCCTTTGTAACTTTTATGCTTTCTAGTAATTCCCAAGGGCCCTGTTGCCCTTGTTTTGTAGCCCCATAAGCTTTATTCTTATTAATGAATATTTACTTCTCATGACCTGGTGTCTTTTACTTCTTGTTTATGCCATGAATTCTTACTTTGTGCTTATTTTATCAAAATCTTGTAATGTTAAGATTTCAAATAATAAGCTAAGTTAAAAAATGACATAAAGCTTGGAAAATTTTGCTAAGTCTGTGAGTGAGCACAAGGGTCTTACTTTGAGAGTGCCCTGATTCAAGACTTGTGAAAATTTTTCTAAGTATAATGAAAAGGGTCTGTGGTGAGCCTTTGACTAACACGAGGGCCAGGTTTTGAGGGTACCCTGGTTAGGAATTTGCAGAGGCTACTCTAAAACCCTTGTAGGGTATAGCTTGATCAAAGTATGCAACGAGACCAATTTCGAGCGCCGGGTGCTTGTGTGATAAGCAACCCGGGCCTACTAGGATATTCGTGTATGTATGTTAAGTTTTTTACCACTCTTACCAAGCACTGTACAGGTACACTTGTGAAAAGAGGTTTGATCCTCATCTTTCGCGAGCGTGAGACGCGTGGGTCCAGCTCAGGGGAATTGTTGATCACTTTGGAATTTTAACAAGTCATTGCAGACGTAAGGGTCTAGACTTGTGAAAACTTGTCTAAAAGTTTTCCATCCTAGTGCTTGATTGCATGGGATTTCTGCTATGAGGGTCCCATTTTCGAGGGAGCCCTAACCGGGACTTGTGAAACTTGTCTAAAAGTTTCCTCTCAAATGTTCGAGAGCTAACTGGTAGCTGTGGCCGTTAAGCTCGTTCTTCGCCTCAGGACCACCGCTCGATTAATACCCCAAGAGGGTGGACCTCTGGTTGGGATTTTGCCACTTTTTGATGAGTGTATTTTACCCTCGAAAGGGGATTCTCGCGCCCCAGACCTGTGTGGCGATTGCCTAGGTTTCCGGGGGGAATCACTTACCATCCTCAAAAGATATTCAAAACACATAAAAATCACTTTAAGAGATAACACATGCAAACAGGAAATACATAAATCCCAAAAATGGGTTTTTACATAATTATAAATAATTAAACGTAAAATCTTCGTAGGTTGCATGCATTCCACGGACGCAGGAGGCGCTCGCCCTGGAGTGTCTCGAGCGTGTAAGTGTTGTTTGCTCTGACTTAGATAATCTTGTAAGGGCCTTCCCAATTAGGGTCCAACTTGCCTACATGCTTTGAAACTTCAACCTTCTTCAAAACCAAATCTTCCAACTGGAAAGTTCTTTCTCTAACCCGCTTGTTATACTGACGAGCGACGGACGCTTTGTATTTGTGGATACGTGCCCATGCCTTGTCTCTTTTCTCTTTCAAGAGATCCAATTCCAAGGACCTGCTATCCTCGTTTGCTCCGGGCTCGAAATATGCCACTCGAGCGGACTCATGTGCAATTTCTGCTGGTATCATTGCCTCTGAGCCGTAGACAAGTGAATAAGGGGTTTCACCAGTTGACGCTCACGGCGTGGTGCGATAAGCCCATAAAGCCCCTTGTAACTCTTCTGCCCATTCACTCTTTTTTCTTTCAATCATGGTTTTCAGATGTTGCAAAATGATTCGGTTGGTGACTTCCGCTTGTCCATTGGCCTGAGGGTGACCCACGGAAGTAAAACGCTGTTCTATACCTAACTCCGAACACCATTCCCAGGTATGAGCTGCTATGAATTGAGATCCATTGTCCGAGATAAGCATCCTCGGAATGCCGTATCTGCAAATAATACTCTTCCAAATAAAGTCCCTTACTACTCTGAAGGTGATCTTGGCAACAGCCTCAGCCTCAGCCCATTTTGTAAAGTAATCGACGGCTAGAATGACCAACTTTTTCTGTCCGACGGCCGTAGGTAGGGGGCCCACAATGTCAATGCCCCATTGATCAAAGGGCCATGAGACGTCTATAGGGATTATTTGAGCAGCTGGCAATTGAGGAATATTAGAGTGGAATTGGCACTTTGGACATTTTCTGGAAAAACGCTATGGAATCTTGGAGGACTGTGGGCCAATAGAACCCACTTCTCAATATCTTTTTGGCAAGAATGCGCCCACCGGAATGATTTCCACAACTCCCCCGTGAACGTACTCAAGGGTCTCTTTGGCCTGTGAGGGCCTCAATCATCTCATTGGTGGGCCTTGGAAGAATTTCTTGAAGAGTCTGCCCTCGTTGTCCAGCGAGAAACGAGGGGCCTTGTTCCGAATTTTTCGTGCCTCTACCTTGTCGGTAGGCCAAGTGCCATCCTTAAGGAATCTGACAAAGTTATCGAGCCAGCAGGGCTCGGCGGGGTCAATCATAGCTACCGCTTGGCCTGGCTCTTTCCTCTGAATTAACGGTCCCTCCGTTCTCAGGAATGTGATAGAACGTTCACAGGATCCTTCGAGGGCAGAAGCGAATTTGGATAAGGCATCCACACGCTCGTTTTTCGCTCGGGGGACTTGAAGCAAATGAAATTCCTTGAACTTTCCGATTACCTCCTTCGCTTTTCCCAAATACTTCACCATGGTGGCTTCTTGAGCTTCATATGTTCCTTCAATTTGGCTTGAAATCAATTGCGAATCAACATAAGTTGTGACTCTAGAAGCTCCGCTCTGAAAAGCAATTCTCAACCCTTGTATGAGAGCCTCGTACTCTGCTTTGTTGTTTATAACTTGGAAATCCAGCCTGATTGAAAAATCAATTTCAATTTCGTTGGGATCTCTAATGGTCACCCCTGTCCCCCCTCTCCCGGTGCCCTTGAGAGGTCGAGGAGCCATCTGTGTGTAGGATCCATAGACCGTCGTTCTCAGGAACCGCAGGCTCTAAACCAAAGCGTTCAACCAATAAATATGCAACTACATGCGCCTGTATGGCAGTTCTAGGCTTAAAGCTTAAGTCAAACTGGCTCAATTCAATAACCCTTTTTATCAGCCTTCCGGAGACATCCGGCTTGGATAAAAATTGCTTCAAGGGTTGATCTGTAGGGACGGTGATTGAATGTGCTTGGAAGTAAGGCCTCAACCTCCGTGATGCATTAATGAGAGCAAAAGCGAACTTCTCAATTTCCAAATACTTCTTTTCAGCGCCTTGTAGTGCCTTACTTAAGGAATAGATAGGTAGGTGTTTGCGATCTCGCATGGCCACCAAAACGGTGCTCGTAGCTTCAGCGGAGACAGAAAGATATATAAATAAGTTTTTACCCGCCATGGGTTTGGTCAGGAGGGGAGCGCTCGGAAGGTAAGCTTTCATATCTTGCAAGGCTTTCTCACATTCTTCAGTCCAAGAGAAATTTCGAGCATTGTGTAGAATTTAGAAGAAAGAGAGATTTCTGTCTGCTGAGCGGGAGATGAATCGGTTCAATGAGATTATCTTCCCCGCTAGCACTTGCACTTCCCTGAGGTTGCGAGGGGACGGAATATCCAAGATGGCCTTGATCTTTTCGGGATTAGCTTCAATCCCCCGCTGACTAACCATGTAACCCAAGAACTTTCCCCCTCGTACTCCGAAAGTACACTTGGAAGGATTTAACTTCATGCCGTACTGGCGCAGGATGATAAAGATGCGCTTAAGATCCTCTAAATGCGAGCCCTGGCGCTCGTTTTTTACAATCATGTCATCCACGTACACTTCCATGGACCCTCTTATTTCCTTCTCAAACATCCGGTTGACGAGGCGTTGATAAGTGGCACCTGCGTTCTTGAGTCCAAAACGCGTGACTAAAAAATAATACACTCCCACGTGCACCACAAACGAGGTCTTGGGGCGGTCTTCAGGGGCTATGAAGATTTGGTAATACCCCTGAAAAGCATCCATCATGCTCATCAATTCACACCCCGCGGTCGAATCCACTAGCTGATCAATCCGGGGTAAAGGGTATGGATCCCTTGGGCAAGCTTTGTTGAGATCAGTAAAATCGTTACGCATGCGTCATTTATTAGCGCTCTTGGGTACCAGCACTACATTGCACAACCATTCTAGATATAGTATGGGCTTGATGTATTGGGCCTCGATGAGCTTGTTAACTTCCTCTTCAATAACCTTCTTTCGAAAACCGTACACGTCTCGCTTCTTTTGTTTGATTGGTTTGAAAGCGGGGTCCACATTGAGTGTGGACTATGACGCTAGGGTCAATTCCCATAAGATCAGATGCTTTCCACGTAAAAATGTAAATGTTTTCTCTGAGGAAGTCTATCATCATGATCTGCGAGGGTCCCGAAAGATTGGACCCAATTTGAGTGGTTTTGTCCTTGTTCCCTGGTTCCAACTCAACGGTGAGGAATTTTTCTGTGGGCTCAATCCGGACCTCAGGGCGAGGAAGTTCGAGTGCTATTTTCTTTCTTGTTAGGTGTTCTCCGGTCGTTTCCTCCCCGCGCTCGTTCATCTCTCCATCAGAGGAAGACTCCCCGACCGCCCCAAGTGGGACGCCCTCGGGGTTACTTCCAGCGCTTGTGTCCTTCTTCTTGTTTTTCTTTTTGTTTAATTTGGCCCTTTTGCGTACAGGACCATCCTCGTCCAAGTTGGGGAAGTCTACTGACTTTTTAGTGGACCCAATCTGGAATGCCTTCTCAGCTTTGGGCTTCTTGAGGGACAACATATAACATTCTCAAGCCTCTCGGACGTTGCACAGAACTTCCCCCACTCCACCGGGGGTGGGGAATTTGATTTTTTGATGGTAAGTGGAAATGATCGCTTTAAAGTCTACAAGGGCTGGACGCCCAATGATGATGTTGTATGGGATCTCAATTTCCACTACTGCGTAGGTAACCATGAGCGTCTTTCGCTGTGGGGCGCGACCAAATTAGGTAGCTAGGCGAATCTGCCCTCGGGGGATAACCTCAAGCCTCCAAAGCCAATGAGGGCTGTTTTGAGAGGCTCAAGCGAGATGTTAGTAACATTTACTTTTTGAAACGTGGTATAAGAAAAAACATTAACAGAGCTTCCACTATCAACCAGAACCCTCTTTACAATGTGGTTATGAACATCTAAACTAACCACCATGGGGCACTCAGAGGTTTCACCGACCCCATGGGGTGTTACAATGTGCTCTAAATCCTTATCACTAAAAGCAATAACCTCATTTTCTTTAGAGCGGTGGTCGTTCGTTTCTTTGATAGCATAGACTTGTTTGGGTATCGAGGGGCGTTGATCGTAGCTCCTAACATACCGACGGAGGGAAGCATTGGAGTCCCCTTCGGATAACCCTCCAGCAATCATGTTAATGACCGTAAAGGGGGTATTTTCTTGCTCCGTGGCCTTTTGTTTACCACGGTGCCTGCTCTCCGGAGGTCCTCTCCCTCGTGGGCACCTCCTCCTCTCTCTTGAGCGCTCGTTGCAACGCTCATCGTAACGCTCCAATATATTCACAAATTCTTTCAAGTGTCCCCCCGCTATGAGTCTTTGAATTTTCGCTTCCAACTGACGGCATTCGTCCGTGTCATGCCCCTTTTGCTTATGGAAGGTGCAATATTTGTTCGAACGCCTCAATGCCTCGGTATCCTTCATCTTAATGAGCCTCTTGAAAAGCTTTTTATCTGACAAAGCGTAGACCTCTGAATTGGGTCTGTTAAGAGGAATACGCTCGAATCTCCGAGAGGGAGACAGTGATTTGCGACGTTCTTTGTGAGGCTCTTCTCGTCCTCGCTCACTCTTAATAGGCCCGGAGTACCTGGGAACATTAGACCCGTACATGTTCTCAAGCGCAAAGTAGGGCTCGACAATCTCTCTCATCGCCATGAGTGATGAGGGGCGCTTTTTCACAATTGAATCAACAAACTTCTTGCTCACATACTGCTTGTGATTACAAGCCTTGAAAAGTAAATGTATCAGAAAATCCATTGAGGGCCTCTCCACCAAGAGCACCTCCTTGTTGAAACGAGCGAAGAAGGACCAAAGGGATTCATGCTCATCTTGGATCAAATTATACAAAGCAGTGGGGGCGGTGACAGGCGCCTTCAATGAGTTGAAGTGGTTGAGGAACGCATAGGTGAGTTCGCCATATGAGTGGATCGAGCCGGGCGGCAGACGCTTGTACCACTCTTGGGCCATTCCCACATGGGAAGTAACAAAAACCTTAGCCCAATAATGGCTAGAATGCTCGTAAAAATGCATTAGATGCAGAAAATGGTCGAGATGTTCGGCCGGGTCTGTAGTTCCATCGTAGTGGTTAATGGAGGTAGGAACTTTGCCCATGCCGGCTTGGGCCATTAAAAATTCTTCTACGAGGGGAGAACCCCTCGCAAGCGGGTGAAGATCGTAGCACGCATAGTTTTTCTCCTATTCCAAATGACGTGGAACATGCTGCTGGCGGGCGGGGCGACGAGCGTCCCTGGCATTGGCTTGTTCGTCCCTAACATGGGGGGCTTGAGACCGCGCTCGAGAGAGCTGTCCCACCATTTCCTGCAACCCATGCAGCTGGTCTTGCACAGCCGCGAGGAGGTTGGGACCTTCCTTTCTTACTTGGCTCCCTCGCTGGGAGGCTTGTGGCCCTCGTTTCGATGCTTGAGAGTGGGCCTCCTCATCAATGTTGATCCTTTCCACGGGGGCTTTGCCCTTGTTCGCTTGGGGCTGTTCTTCCCCTCCCCGTGCGGGGACTTTTTTCTCCGTTGCAGGAGGAGGCGGTGGCTGGGCCCTTAGGACGGCCTGTGGCGCCATGAGCGGGTACGCCTGCAATCCTTCCCAAAGGAGGGGCGATTTGAGCGGCCTGCCCAGAGGGAAAATACATGGAAGTAAAATTTTTCCATGCACCTTGGGCTATCTGGACCTCACATTGGGTGTAGATGGCATGTAGCTGTTGATGTGTCAGAGGAGGTAGCTCCACTCCATCAATCTCTTTAGGTACCACTACCGGCAACTGGAGCTGTCCGGCATGGTAGGGCTGTACAGCAGGTATCACGGGGGCGGGAGTTAACACGTACCTAGGGGGTGGCATCATGTAGGAATGCCCTCCTGGGTTGGCTTGGGCGCTAGCCCACTGACTCTGGGGGAGGTTTGGGTAAGCCGGAAGCCCAGAACCTCCAACTGAGGCGGTGGAGGGTTGCTCAGGAGTGACCTCTGTCGATGGCACCACTGGCTTAATGGGGGGTGGTGCCCCTCCGGCGGGCAGCGCTCCACCTGTTGCGGCTGGTGGAAGAGTGCTGACGTTGGGCTCGCGGGGAAGGTCATCTCCTCCCCCTACTGCTTCGGATCTAGTAGCGAACATGATGCAAGCGGTGTTTGTTCTTCAACTAGCAAAGATAGGAAAAGGTTAGAAGAAAGGTTTTCCCACAGACGACCCAAAAAATGATGGGTCTGAGTTTACAGGGTCAGATTCCGATCACTTTAGAATTTGTTTGATGTGAGGAAACCAGTTGATGTTTGCCGGAAAAGAAGGGGGTTCTACCTGCTAGGACAAACACCAAAGCAAAGTCAGAAGGCCAAGCTGGGGGAACTGGGGGTGATTCCCAGTTTGGCTCTCCGACGCTCAAGTCAGAGGATGATCTGAAAGAGAAAGCAAGTAAAATGCAGAGTTGCAGTAATGGAGATTGCTTACAAAGTTGGAGGTGAAGACACATATTTATAGTTGAGGGTCAAGGACCCTTTTGTAATTTATCCCCTTGTGGTCCTGCCCTAATGTCGCCTCCACACGTGGCGCAATGAGGAGAAACTTAGGAGGAATCTCTTGTAAAAGCTAGCGCAAAAGGTGGTACGGACAACAGTCGTAGGTACACGGACACGTAAGGGGGGTGTCAGAGAGCCGTTTTGGGGTTAGTAACAAGGGCCATTTGCGCGCTTGTGTTAACCATGAGCCTGATAGTCTAGTGGGTCGAGCGTGGATCTGGACCAAGACTACGAGATAAGGGGGAACTTGGTCCCTTGGTTTGCTTGCATGCCGGAATACTTGCGAGGGGAGTGGGCACTCGTGAGTGACTCCCTTGGTCAACTTGGGACTCGCTTAGGAGCGCTCGTTGGAGAGCGGATCATGACAGCCATGTGTCACGTGATGGCGATGACACGCGTCACTCATGGGCATAAACACCGAGGGTGGACTACGCTCGGGGGAGATCCGTTTTGGAGACGTATGGGCCACGTGTCAGTTGCTGGTGGTGCCACGTGTCGAAACGTGGGCCAAACGTATTTTGACCCGATCAAATTCCATTATTTTTTCCAATTAAAAGAAAAAAATCTAGCCACCACCACCATAGTCACTGCCATTACCATCACCCCATTGCTCTATATCTCCATCCTTTTCCTCACATAAACTTATCTGTTTCTCTTATCTTTTCCTTTCTAAAAAGGTTCATACTAAAAGCTATTAAAAGAAACAAACGAGTTGTGTGAATATATATTGCTTGGAACACTAAACTTTATATTATAAAATAATTTTATATTATAAAATACTTATATTTTCTCATTCACACGTATTTTTAAAAATTAATTCAAAATTAAAGATTAAGTGACAAATATAATTATTGAGGAATTAGGGATCAACTATAAATAGATTAAGTAAAAAAAAAAAGAAAACGGTAAACAGAATATGTAGTCAAGTATTGCGCTAAACTAATCATTAGCCCAATGGTTATTTGTCTGTATAAAATCTGTTTCTTATGTACTATTAAAAATGAATTTTCCTATTTAGAAATTAGTTGTTTGTCTAATTCTCTTCCATCTTTCCCTTTTGAAAAAATGGGGAGTTAAAATTTCTAAATAGGACTAGAATTTTGAATATCCTTCCCATGTCAATAATTTTTTTAGTTAATTCCTTAATTATTTTAAAATGACCTAATTATCTTTCGTTTAGCTATATTATTGAATAATACGGCAATTCCTCAAAATTTAGACATAGTTCTACATGTATATAATTTTATACTTCATATTCAAATAAAAGTTCTTTATTTAATAACCGACGGTTGTGTAACAAAATAATTCCTTAAAATTCATATATAATGCTCAATATTCAAATGTAAATATTTCATATAAAGAGAAAAGTTCTTCATTTAACATCAAATGGTTGTATAACACAACAATTCCTCAATATTTAGATATAGTTATTATACAAATTCAAATATAAATACTTTATGTAAAAAAAGGTCTATCCATTAAATAATTCAACTGCTAGTTTCTAAATAATACAATAGTTCCTCAAAATATAGATGTAGTTATATCAATACATAAATAAATACTTCATATCAATAAAAAAAATTTCATTCATTACCCAACTATTGTGTATCACGACACTTATTCAAAATTTAAATATAGTTTTACAAACTCAAATGTCAGTATTTTGTATTAAGAAAAGAGTAAAATAGATAATTTATTTTAATAAAAAGTAAACTAAAAATTTATTTGAATTGAGAAGTGAACCAAATATTTTTTAGCAAAACAAGGAGTTCCTAAAAAAAATATGTATATTTAGAAATTCTACTCTATAAGTTTTGAAAATTAGTACAAATCCTAGTTATATTATGTTGGAAATCTGCAGTACCAGGTTATTAAATAGCATAGATAACAAAACTTGCAAAATATATATGATGTGCAACATAGATTCATGGTTCAATATATAAGTATCAGAGGCTCGTTGAAACATATAAATCAAGATGTAAATAATACCAACATACATGTTCAATATATCAGTGAAAGTACCAGTATACAGATTTGACATGTTAGTCATAATATGAGTTCCAGACTTCCAGTAGAGTGCAGAACCTTATGAAGATAAATACCAGTAATGTACCAAAACAGATGAATGAGGAAACTTATCATTTGTTATGACTAAATCGACGGTAAAAGTCGGCTTGCCTTAAAGAAGTATTCGTCCCACTACCGGTGCGTTGGGTTGCCTCGAAACTCATTCCAGGATAAGACAATCTAGAGATTTCTGAATCATAGATACGCACGATCTCAGGAGAATATCACTTCGACTACTAACCAGGGCTCTTATGAGAGACAGTGGTGTCTGGCTGGAAGGCTGGTACTTCAGAAAACGTGTTTTTGTACTGAAAAGATGTTTCTCACAATACTCACAAATACCAGTGCGTGTTATTTTATGATCAATGTGTGTTTATCAACACCAATCCAGAAGACTATCTAGACTCTCTATTTCTTCCTAGATCACCACTTGTTTCCTATATATCTCTCATTTCTATGGTTTGAAACTTTGTACATATAGGGGAGAAGCCATGACACAAATGAGCATTAATTGTCTTGTTTATGGCAGGCTATAAACCTTACAATTAAGATAGCCATAATGCTAAAATAAGGTTACAAAAACGTCTGGTACATTTTTAACTAGATACCAGGCATTAATGTCACACAATTACTATTTGTAACTGTCTGGTACTAGCCTCATTTCAAATTCAAATAAATATCCAACAATAAATTGCTTTCAATTTATTCAATATCTTATGGACTTTATTCTATGGATTCCTACTAAGGAATTTGGTATCCCTCCCAGAATAATTCATGCATATAATATAACGTCAAATTCCAACAATCCCCCATAAATCCATAGTATGAAGGCCATCAGAATTATAGCAACATGCTTTCAGTAAAACGGTACCTTCCGGTTTGAACCGCTACCTTAGTTATCCGACTTTCCTGTCACAGGTACAAATGAAACGTTTCACCTTGAATTTGGCACCTTGGGTATGACATAGCCATCGAGAACAACATTTTACAAAGAACTTTAGTAATCTTTAGGGTTGACACGCTACGCCTTTGTGTCATGTCCTTTTCATGAATATTTTCAAGGAATAACCTGTTTCCTCTAATCGGGGCTACACGATAATATTCAATTAGTTGGGATCTCCAAAGATACACTGCTAACGTCTCATCTTGAACCAGATCTTGACCCCATTTAGAGTATAACTCTTACTTTATTTATAGCTTCAGCACCTACTAGGTAAGTTCCATAGGATAGACACAATTACTAAGTACCAGTCAAATAAGGTGCTACCAATACATCCGACAACTTGTTTATACCATATTGAACCTACCGCATGGGATCTCCACTTGGTAGGTTGGGTTCCTACTAAAGATGTATTACGATGCGGGTTTCAACCCCATCCTCAACCTGGATTTTTCAACTAAGGACACCTCAAGTCCTTTAGTTAAAGGATCAGTTGTCTTTGGTACCAACGAAATCAATAGCCACTATCCTTTCAGACACTAAGTCCCTTATAGACTTTAGTCTAACTTGAATGTGCCTCTTTATCTTTTGATTGTACTTTGTACTTTTAATCTTTGCAATAGTGGACTGACTATCACAATGCACAACAATGGCTGGTACCAGCTTGGAAACCATGGGTAGTCTAATCATCAGCCCATGTAACCATTCAGCCTCAGTTCCAATTGTATCCAAAGCACATAACTCTGCCTCAAAAGTAGAACGAGTTATAATAGTCTGTTTAGAAGATTTCCAGGAGACAGCACCTCAACCCAAGGTAAACACATACCCGGTACACCCATTAGTACTAGAGTTTTTGGCTATCCAGCTTGCATCACTAAATCCCTCAAGAACTTCAGGGAATTTACCATAATGCAACCCAAGTAAGCTGGGACCTTTAAGATACCTCATCAATTGATCCAAAGCATCCCAATGTATATGATTTGCGCAACTAGTATTGTTAGGAATAGTGCCCTTAAAGCAGCATTTATGCTTTCCTATTTCCTTGTAAAATCACAAATAGTCTTTGAATAATAAACAAAATGATTTTGTTCATAGGCAATCACTTCTTTATGTGCTTATTTATGTTTGTTTGGGTTTGACTGTGTTTTACATGTTTTGAACTCCCCTAATCCGATGAGGCCGTTAAGAACTTTGCCCTTATAAAAACGACACATGAAACAAGTTCTTAACTCCATAGGCGAAGATTAGAAACTTCTCCAAGTCGATGAGTCCGATAGATAGTGGGAGTGTCGACCTTGACTCCGTTGAGACTTGCTTATGTGATTATGTCCTTTTGAAGGATCATTTTGTTTCATGGAATGATAAGTGCATACGATGATGTGTTCATAATACATAAGGTTGATTGTTACAAGAACTTCATCACTGAGATGTCTCGCGTGAGAACTGTTGAGTGTAAAATTCGCATGAATTTGAACGTTAATTAGAGTATATTTTTGTGCCGTTTGATGCGTTTATGTATTTATTTTGCTCCATTTAGGTTTTAGGAACTTGAAGATGAGAAATGGCAAAACGAGGCAAATTTACGAATTTTCGGATGAAATAGGATTAACCCCCGTTAGTCTTTCGAAGAACGATTCTGTTAACTCCTGTTAACAGACCCAGGAGCATCACCTTTTGGCGAATTGAGGGAGTAACGCCCGTTACTCCCTGGAGGAGCAACTCTGGTAACGCCCGTTACCAGAGGCAGGAGGCGAGGAACTTTGGAGCAGAAGGGGTAACGCCCGTTACCCTTGGGCAGTATAAAAGTGGTAACGCCCGTTATCAGTAATAAAAGCGCGGACACGATTTTTGGCTAGTAACGGGCGTTAATGAAAGATGTGCTTGGAAAGGTAACACCCGTTACCTAAGGCGGCGAGAGAGTTTTTGTTCAGCTATTTATGCACGATTTGGAGTATTTTTTAGGGTCACTTCTGGAGTTCGTGACCTAGTATTGAGAGAGATATACGGAGCTCCGGAAAGAGTTTTCTAGAGAATTTCGAGAAGATGAAAGGATCGAATTCTTCAAACAATTTCAGTTTTTCCGGTTTTATTTATTGCTTTAATCATCAAACTAATTCCTCTAAGTTTTATTTTAATTCGTTTTACATGTTTGGATTCGTTTTCTAGAATTTATGAATGTTTAGAGTTTCGTTTTTGAGAGTTTGTTTCGATTTGATGAACATGAATTTCTTTAATGCAATTTCCTTTAGTTTTATGAGTTTTGAGTTAATTATGAGTAGCTAAACCCCTAGGGTTAGGGAGTGATGATGAATGCATGCTAAGTGTCTGATATAATGCTTGAATGATTTGTGTTAATTCTTAGTTTTGAAAACTTGTTTGAATCGAATTGCAACGGTCTGGCCAGCCTTAGCGTAATCTAGAATTACCTAAGTATTGAAAAATTAATGGTAGTTGAGATTTTTTTCATAACTAGTGGATTTAGAAATTGAAGAGATTTGTTTCTTAATCTATACAACTCTAATTTTTATTCCATGCCAAGCCGCTAGAGTTTGAATTGCACTAGTCTTGATCATGTTGGTTTAATTAATTATTAATGATTGTGAGAACAACGTTGAAATTAGTTGAATACTTGTTTATACCTTGAAAAAGGATAATACGAATCTAAGTGACTAGGTTGTAGAATTGCACTTGTCAAACGAGTATTATATTGAATCGTGAATGCATAGTTATTACTCCCCAGCCTAGTTAGTTTATTGAATTTAATCCACCTGTGTTAATTAGTTAATTGTGTTTTATTCCAGTTAATTGTTTAATTCTCGTTTTAGTAGATTAATAACCAACTTGAATTCGTCCGGTCTATAGATTAGAAAGAGATAGATTTCCCTTCCCTGTGGGTACGATCCTGTTGTGCTACGCGTATATTTTCACTGTACACTTGGACGATTGGTTTAACTTAAAATAACAACAAGAATATTCCTAAATGGGAAAGAAAGTCTCCTAGAAACTTCCAGATTAGGAAATATCTCACAGGTGAATGACGTGATTAATAATCCTTTGACTTGAGATTCTATAATGTCTCATGTGAGCTAACTCTGTAATCTTTGATATAGGCTCAAAAGGGTGTCGCCATGTAGACACCTGAACCACGGCCTATGTCGGGATTACACAAGTGGCATATGTAGAATTAGTAGTATCGATAAAGGACCTATGGTCCTACACTTGTTAAGAACAAGAATGATCTCTTACTGATTGAGTTATTCATAGTCCATTGAATATTAAACCGTTGGCCAAGGTGGATAAAAGATCAAGACATCAAGAAAATGGGGTTTTCTTGGATTGAGATCCAAATGGATATGAAACGAACTTAACTTTAAAGAGCAAGAATAACAAGGCTCTGAGAATATTCCCATGCCTTAGTTCTTGATTGAGAGATCGAGTTGTAGGAGGATCGTATTTCACTGATTGTCATTGACTGAAAGGTTCTTCGATTCATTTCGTTATTCGGATAGGGGTCACACACCCATTGCTAGATTACGGTAGTGTGATCTGTGAAGTGATTAATTAATTATGGGAATTAATTAATTACTATCACTGCTAATCGAATAATGAACCTAAAGGGTCACACACAAATACCAGAATACGAGGGTTATGGTAGGATGTTAATATGATTAACGAATGATCAAATTGTTGATCGAAATGGGAGCATTTACATGTGGGCATTGCCACTTGTCAAGTGCACGTGATTACCAAGTGTCACGCGGCCTGCGTGGCTGCCACTTGTCAAGCACACGTGGCTTCACGCGTGGCTCCAACGTGTGATTATTTCGCACGTGAATTCTTTTCTAGAATTAATTAATTAAATTATAATTAATTAATTTTGATCTTTTAATTAATTATGAATTAATTGTTAAGACTTTTCTCAAAAGATTTAACCTAATAAATAATTAATTATGAATTAAGTTATTTATTGAATAAATTGATTTTTGACTTTATTGGATAAAGGTTGAAAAGTCAAACTTCCTATTGTATGAGAGAGAAAACATCTCTTGCTAGACTTGAAGAATAAGTTAAGAACTTATTATTCAATTACATGTTAATAATTAATTAGTTAATCAGTGAGCAAGAAAACAAAGTCCACTAGGTTTGGGAACCCTAGAGATTTTCGAACCCCACTAGTATTTATACTAGTGGTGGTGCTTCTCTTACTCTTTAGACCAACGTTCTTGAAGCGTTAGATCTTTGAGAAAAATAAAAGAAAAGTTTTCAAAGTAAAATATCCTAGCTAAACACAAGGCATAGAACTAGCATTCTCACTAGTTTGATCGTGTTCTAGAACTGGTGTGGATACGCTTTGGAGGATTGCCTACTTTGGAATCTAATCGAATGATGTTAGAGGGATATTCCACTTGAAGGGTGTTTGATAGGCAGTATCAACATCACAAGAAAGCTTCAATCAAAATGAGTTTCTTGAAACACCCTATGATACGATACGAACATTGCAAGTTTTTAGATCTGTTTTTGGAAAATTTTTTAAACTTCCGCTGTGCAAACTCTACTGTTTTCCAACAAGTATATCGACCTAACTTAATGACTGCAAAGGAAGTGTTAAACCTCGTACCATTAGCAAGATATTGCAAGCTTCCAATTATTTGAGAATATCTCAATTGATTAACAGGAACGCTAGTCACATTCTTGAATAAAGTCACGGTAGGCTCATATGGTGATCTAACGATTCTACTATTAATATATCCAAACTTCTCAATTATCTTCTCAACATAGTGAGATTGAGAAATTATTATACCATCAGTTGACCGAATCAACTTTAATCCAAAAATCACATTTGCTTCACCCATATCTTTCATTTCAAACTTACTCTTCAAGAATGATTTTGTCTCATTAATAATGTTCATAGAAGAACCAATTAATAATATATCATCCATGTATAGGCATAACAAAATACATGAATCACCTTGAACTTTGCAAAAAAGACACTTATCATTATCATTAACAGTGAAGCCAAACGACAAGATGGTCTTGTCAAAATTTTCATGCCATTGTTTAGGTGCTTGTTTCAATCTATAAAGAGATTTAAAAGTTTACACACCTTATTTTTATTACCAGATGCTACGAATCCTTCTGGCTGGTCCACATAAATTTCTTCCTCAAGATCACCGTATAGGAATACGGTTTTAACATCCATTTGATGGATAGGAAAATCATATATGGAGGCCAATCCTATAAGCACACACATTGTAGTTAACCGAGCAACAGGAGAGTATGTATCAAAATAATCGATCCCCTCTTTTTGTTTAAAACTTTTGCCAACAAGTCTGGCCTTAAACTTATCAATGGTTCCATCAGCTTTGAGTTTTTTTTTTAAATGGATATCCAATAGTAGTGCACCCCGGAGGAAGATCAACAATTTCCCAAGTGCCGTTAGAGACAATGAAATCTATCTCACTTTTAATATATTCTTTTCAATGTTTTTCTTCACTTGAAGACATAGCTTCTTAGAAAGTACCACAATCATTCTCGATGTTCTAAGTGATAAAATCACTTCCAAAATCCTTAACAATCCTTGCTCGTTTACTCCTTCTGGGTTCAGTTTCACCAACATAAGTTGAACTAGTACTACTTGGATTAACCCCCACATTTGTCATCCTTTCCAGTTAATCAGGAATGAAACTAGATGCAAGGAGTGAATCTAAAGTTGAAACATCTTGAGGTATTCCAGTTTTTATGGGAAAAACATCTTCAAAGAATGTGGCATCACAAAACTTAACAATCGTGTAAACATCTATGCCAGAGATATCAGATTTAATTATTAAAAATCTCATTGCATAGTTAGTTTCCATATAACCAAGAAATACCGCATCTAGAGTTTTGGTTCCTTTTGTGTTCTGGTACCAGTACCTTTGCAAGGCACCCCCAGACTAGGAAGTATTTCAAGTTTGTTTCCTACCTTTTCATAATTCGAACGGAGTGCAATCCATATGTTTAAAAGGGACTCTATTCAGAATATGGCAAGCCGTACCAATAACAAAACCACCAAGTCTAGTTGACATGATATATATAAAGCATATAAGCAGCAAGAATACTTCTTTAAGAATGTTGGAAATCTGCAGTACCAGGTTATCAAATAGCATAGATAACAAAACTTGCAAAATACATATGATGTGCAACATAGATTCATGGTTCAATATATAAGTACCAGAGGCTCGTTGAAACATATAAATCAAGTTGTAAATACCACCAACATACATGTCCAATATATCAATGGAAGTACCAGTATACAGATCTGACATGTTAGTCATAATATAAGTTCCCGTACAGTTCAGAACCTTATGAAGATAAATACCAGTAATGAACCAGAACAGATGAATGAGAAAACTTATCATTTGTTATTACTGAATCGACGGTAAAATCCGGCTTGCCTTAAAGAAGTATTCGCCCTGTAACATCCCGACTTTTCGGTCATACAGGTACGACGCCACGAGTGTGCTAAGTGCGTATTTAAATTAATTAAGTATGCCATTATGTGAATTATTTGAATATTTGAACATTGATTATATGCTTTATGTTTAAACTTGAACGTTTTAATACATTTTTAAGTCGTTTTCAACCCGTTTAACTCCGTTTTCATTTTTTATTTTTGTAAAAATTTGCTATGCATGAAATATGTGAATTATAAATGTGTTTATATGCTTTATACATGTTTTAGAACTTGTTTGTCTTAGTTTTTATTTGTTTTGGTGAAACGAAACTTAAAGGGGCTAAAGAGCATTTAGCGCACCTTGGGTTCTGGGCGGCGTAACTTGAGCTCGGGAATTCGGATTCAAATTTTGACACTACCTTGGACTCTTTTTGATGCTTCGGGGCCAATGAAACAAGTCTCATAACTTTTTTAAGCCCGTTTGAACCTCGCCGAACCGAACAGCTTGAACCGGTATGCATTATCCTACCCGTTTTGGCAATATCCGACCCGTTTTAGCTCCAAATATCCCAAGACTTGAACCCTTATCTCACCAACACACACCCCTATCTGATTTTGGAGCCCCATTTCGAACCACCCCCCAAGAAAGCAAGGGAAATCAGCTCCAAGCAATAAGAGAGGAATCCCATCACTGTTCACACCCTTGAGATTTTGAGCTCATATCTCTTCAATCCTTCATCCAATCCAAGAGGTAAGCATATCTTTGTGTTCTACATCCATTTGTGCTTCTTTTCATCCATGAGTTTCAGATTTTGAGCTTGATTTGCTAGGGTTTTGGGTAAGAGAATGAATAGTGGTGAATAGTGAGGGTTTTGAGTTCTTGCATGAACTAGTTGCTTTCCCTTGTGATTTCTTTTGGTTTGATGCATGATATAAGATCACAAGACCTCCATAAATGTTTCTATATTCATGATTTAACTGGTAGTTGAGTTTTTATGGAGTTACCATTAATGCTCCAAGTTTGAATGCAAAATATATATATATTTGAACCTCTTGCAATTGCTCCTTGTTGTGTTTCAGTTTTTTCTTGGTTTTAGGCCTCAATTTCTTGAGTTTTTGATACCCTAATATGACTTTATGTGTTACCTAGCTTTGGTATGAGTTTTGTGGGGTTTTGAGACTGATTTACAGGTTTTCAAGTGAAGAAGACGAAGAAGGGGAGAGCTAACGCCCGTTAGCTCTCTTGAAGGTAATGACCGGTAGTCCCCCAGACTTCTTGTTTTGTGTGTTTTGCTCGTTTTGTTCATTTCCCTCCTCGATCTTGATCCTTGTGTGTTGTGTGCTTGTTTATATATACGAATAGCTATGTTATGACTTGTAATTGCTTGACTTTGATATGTTTTATGTATAAACAATGCGTTATGATGTGTATATGTCCGTTTTGGTATGATTTCGATGCATGCATGCGAATTGTGAACTGTTTGCCCTTAGTGCTACGTGTGACGTCTCTTTGCACCTAATTGCCTTCCTTATATGTTTTAAAATTGAGTGTGCTTGGAATATGATGTAATATGATGTATTATGTGTTTGTTTAGCGTGTTGTGTGTTTGATTCAAGTGTCGTTTATGTGATAAGTGTTAAATGCTCTGACTTTGCCTAAGTGTGAAATGGTTACGATTTGCATTGCATCATTCGCATTCATATGCATTTATCGAGCATCTATATGGTTCATTTTGAGTCTAAGTATGTCTTTGACGTTTGTCTTGTTCAGAGGAGTATCCCGTCGGTGACGAGGTCGCTCAGTAGGCGTCGGTTTGTTCACTTTTGCCCGGTTCGTCGGTGTAAGGTGAGGTTAGGTTATAGTTAAACCCTAATGATATGTGCCCGATATGTATGCGTGTGAATATAAGCCTTATGTATACTTAAGTATGTGTGATAAGTATGTGGGGGATAGGTATATGTATGACTAAGATATATGTTTTGAAATATGAAACGCTATGTATGAGCATATGTAATAAGCTTGTTTTCGGTTTTTGCCTTACGTATATGTAATATGTGTGAGCTATGAATATGTATGGTATATATGATATGTAGGATATATATTACGCTTGTGCGGTACATGTGAATATGATTCTGAATATGAATAAGATATGAACATGCTATGGTTAGAAATATGAATACGATTATGCTATGATATGAACGGGAGTTTGGCTATGAATCCGGATCTGGATACGGTAAGAATATGACTGTGAATATGATATGACTCTGGCTTTGAATCTGACTCTGAATATGTTTGGGGCTCGGTGATTATGGGTAAGAGAGACTCGGGATGCCGGGTGTTACTTTCGTGCATGATCATCAGGATGTGGGATAGGGGATCCGGGACGGACATTACCCCTATGCATATTTCCCTTTGTGTGAAGGTTTGATTATGTTTGATTCCGTTAGGTTAGTTTGTTAAGAAATTGTTCGTGAAACGGGAGTAGATTCTCAATGGTTAAAATTTGGTTGTTTTGGCCTTCGCCCCCTAACTCTAACTCTCTCTCTCCCCCTATATATATTATCACATGAGAAAATGATTTAGAATGTAAAAACCACGCCCCGGTTCATGAACTCCCTACTTTGATATGTGTTGTGCTCTGTATATATATGTACGCGTGCGTATGTAGCCCCTCACTCAGTCAGTGTGACTGGCCCCTCCCTCTTTATGTTTATTAGTTTGCAGGTACCGATTTTGGTTCGAGCTAGGCGGTTTGCAGTCTTTTGAGTCTTCTGTAGATTAACTCGAGTCTGCATCTCATTCCTCAGCTTGTTTTCACTTTTTGTACTTTGATACTTTGAAGTTTGTTATTCCGAGATTGTATTTGATATTTTTTGTTAGCCCGTTGTGGCAAGTTTATTTGTAATTTGATCTATTATGGTTTAGCATTGAAACTATAGCTATATGTATTTTGTTTAATGCCTCCGCACTTGTATATTTGTTGTATGCGCGCTCTGTTTGAGAGTCTATATCGCCTAGCTTAGGTGTGGCTTTTGTTTATCACCCGTTCGCTAGTGCTTGGTGAGTGTACGGACTCTCCATTTCGTTACACGTGTCGGGCTCTAGTGCGGGGGATGTGGTGCCCACCGCTCGGGGTGCTACACACCCCACTACCAGTGCATTGGGTTACTGTGAAGCTCCTTCCAGGATAATACATTCCAGAGATTTCCGAATCATAAATACACACGATCTCAGGAAAATCTCACTTCTACTACTAACCAGGGCTCTTATAAGAGACAGTGGTATCTGGCTGGTAATTCAGAAAACGTGTTTTTGTGCTGAAAAGATGTTTCTCACAATACTCACAAATACCAGTATGTGTTATTTTGTGATCAAAGTGTGTGTTTATCAACACCAATACAGAAGACTATCTAGACTCTCTATTTCTTCCGAAATCACCACTTGTTTCCTCTATATCTCTCATTTTTGTGGTCTGGAACTTTGTATTTATGGGGGAGAACCATGACACAAATGACCATTAATTGTCTTGTTTATGGCAGGTCATAAACCTTACAATTAAGATAGTCATAATGCTAAAATAAGGTTACAAAAACATCTGGTTCGTTTTTGACCAGATACCAGTGCATTAATGTCACATAATTACTATTTGTAACTGTCTGGTACCAGCCTCATTTCAAATTCAAATAAATATCTAGCAATAAATTGCTTCCAATTTATTCAATATTTTATGGACTTTATTCTATGGATTCCTACCCAAGGAATTTGGTATCACCCCAAGAATAATTCATGCATATAATATAATGTCAAATTCCAACATATTATATTGGGATTTAGGTATTTAATGAACGAATTAAGAATAAAATCTATATATTTTCAGAAAACAAGACATTCTCAATAATTTTTAGAAAGATTCTCCTAATTAGAGATAAAGCAGCACTAGTTTGCTTATAAATTGTCTAAGCTGAATCCTATGTTGCACGGACATGTATATGGCGACACGAAAACGATACGATATGAACACGGTGATACGAATTTTTTAAAAATTTTATGATACAATACGACTCCGACACAAATATATTTTATATAAATAAATATATTTTATATGTAAATAAAAAAAAAAAAGTTTATAAGTATAATATATGTAATGTTATTTAAGTTTTCTCCCCAAAAAATTCTAAAAATATTAAAAAAAATCAAAATATCATTATAAAATTTGTCTCATCGTGTCCAATCCGTGTCGAACACTTCACCTGTCGTGTCCTAATTTTTTTCTATTTTTTTTTTTTATTTCGGACATGTTTCAATCGTGTTTGAGGCGTGTCCGTGTCCGACACGTGTTGAACACTGCATGGACTAATTTTGGTAGTGCCTATGCCCTCTAGCCCAAATCCAATAGGAAGCCCTATTTCATACTCGCTTATATATATATATGATCTGCCTTCTAGATTTCTTTTTTTTTTTTTGGTTCTACATGAGGCATCAGCAAGAGGCAAGAAAACATGCTTAGCAGGTCGTCATCCCCATCAACGGGTGTTCCAAACAGCATAGTTGTCGTCCAACGAGTGTTCCATCTTCAAAATGCATCGGTGACGGAATTTCTCTCACGCAATACATGCCGAAGAATAGCCTCCCAAAGTCTATGGAAACGTTGGCAGTCAAAAATAATATTTCTAAGTAGATCATTCGGTCTTCATCATATTTTCATTCTATTAGAGAATATTCATTTTGCGTGAACATAGAATACCCATGTCATTCTATTTCCATCACCAAAATTTCAAATTTTCATTACAACTTTAAGGATTTTCATTACAACCTTAGGGATAGAGAATATCGATGTCATTCTGTCTCTATTACTCAGATTTTATTCTGTCTGGACAGAGAATATTCATTATGCGTGAATTCATTCTTTCTTTATTACTCAAATTTTAGATTTTCATTATAACTTTAAGGACTGCCCAAATTTCCATTGCAACATTAAGGCCATGGAATGCCCTTGTTATTCTGTCTTAATTACCCAAATTTTTATTATAACTTTAAGGATCCCAATACCTGTGTAGGACTTTGATTCTAAATATTTTTATGTAGTATAAAGAGATCGAATACCCGAATTATTCTGTTTCCATTATCCAGATTTCCGTTACGTCCATTACCCATATTTTCATTATCCTGATTTCTACATCAAAGATAGAGGATATACATATTATTTGTCTCCATTATTTAAATTTTTATTATAATTTTAAGGATATAAAATACCGTGTACGACTTTGATGTTAAATATTTCCATGTAGCACATCCACAGGTTAGGATGTTCTTTGATATTGTTTTTTATAAGTGAAGTGCGTTGCATAATGTCATGTACAAAATATGATGGTGTGGTTTGAAGATTTTTAATTTGCGAGGGATCAAAATGGAATTAGGTTAGATTTTGGGTTCCAATTTCCTTTATGAAGGGTGTTAGATGTAGCCAAGCCAGGCCCCCCCGTCGAAACCAAATCAATTGTCATACTCATATCTAATCACTGTTACATCTATTTGAAACGAATCTTTTATGTAAAGACCTCTTAATCAAATATCTTTATGTTGACATAAAGAGGGAGATAGGATCTTAATATTGTCCTTTTTATTTAAAATTACAATATACGTAACTATTTATGGACGTGGTCGTCGACTCATTAATGATCTTTGCTAATTCACAATTAAATAATTGAACGTTATAATTATTTTGGTGTAGAAACCAATTTTAATGATTTTCTTTATTACTTTTGTTTTGTTAAGACCATCCAAAATAGGTATGGAACTAGTATTTTAATAGGAAAATTTTCAGTCTAGTTTTTTTTAGGCTTAGCCCTTTCTGGTGTACCAAAAAAAAAAAAAAAAAAAAAAAAAGGAAAATTTTTGAAGTACCAATCTATACTATAATATATAGGAAGGGTGTATTTTGACCCAAATGTATCAATTTTGACTGAATACTAATTTTCTAGAATTTTGAATTTTTTTAATTGATAAAATTATTTTAATGGAAAGTTATTTGACACTAATTATAATTTTTAATTTTTCTAAACAATTCAAAATCAAATCAATTATCTCCATAATTTACGAAATCTTTTAAATTGACAAGTTAACTACGTATCCTTATTTATCTTTTAGGGTTTCTTATTTTTATTATAAAAGTTCTACACACTTATCTATTGTCTCTAAACATAATAAGTTTTATCCTATTTCATTTTTTTTTCGCATCTCTTCCTTTCTCTCTTCATTCTCACATGCCCGAGTTCATATTCATCCCTTTTAGCCTCTCTCTCGGTAAGCATACAATTTTAATGGTTTTTATTTATAGTTTCGTTTACCATTTTTGTTTTTATACTGTTGTTGATTTTAACATTTTTTAATTTATGTTTTTGATGATATGTATTTAGGAATCCAAAATTTTTTATTGTTTTAAGGATTTGTTTAAGCTTTGTTACTTTTCATTGTTGTAATTTTTAATATTTTTTCTTAATTATTTTTATTTATTTAAAGAAATTTATTTTATTTAATAATTGTATTTATATATATTATTTTTTATTTGACACACTCGAATTATTCTTGAATATTTTATTCACATTTTTTAGCATTTATTTGTATTAAATAGTCCAACTACGCATTTGCATATAAATTAATTGATTCTTCCACTAAAACCAAAAAAAAACTATGAATAATTGATTCAATAACATATTTTTATTTTTGTTGATTATTGTTAATATTATTTTTGTTTCTATATAGAAGCTTAACATATATATATATATATATATTTAAAAAGTTTAGAATTGGTATTTATTGAACCTCTTACTATAAAAATCCAATATTTAAAAGGATAATGGAGTTTTCAATTGCTGCCCCACTTTTCATCTTAAAAAATAAACCGTAGAATTTGCTCAGTTAATGGAGCATAATTCTTCATTTGACGAACAAATTGGTATTTTCTTTTTCTTTGTGGTGCAATTTCAATTTTGATTCTTATGCATTTGTTTTTCTTCTTTACAATTTTAAATTGCTTTTCTAATATATTTCTTTTTTCATTTTTATTGAAGCCTTTCTTTAAATTTTGAAAAGTGTTATTTTATTATTTTAGGAGTTTTATTTTTTCTTATTTATTTTTTACATTCGATATATATATATACTGCATTGTTTTATGATATTTATTTTATTAGTTTATGTTTCAATCTCATTTTTTTTTATTCTTAAATATATATATTAATTTTTTTTTATATTTATTATTGCATTTTAAAATTTATTAAGTTCTTCCTCCGGCTTTATTTTATCACTTCTATATTTTCATTGCATTTTGAGATTTATCAACAAAAGTATTCTATATCATTTTAACTTTATTTTATAATTTGTCTTCTTGAATGCATCTATCCATATAGCATCTTGGACTATTAATTTCTTTTAAATCGTTGTATTGTGTTTTTAACTATATATATTTTTCTTTTTAATATTTCTTATTGTTTAGACCACGTATGATATTGTAATGTCCTTTAAGGTTTTAAGGATAATTAGTTTAAAGTCAATAATACTTTTTTATATCTCTTATATTTTAAAATATTAATTTTTATATTGTTGATTTATTCTTCAAATTTTATTGATCGTCTGGTGAAATTTTAAGTATTCATTAATATTATTATTTTTTGTTTATTTAAATAAGTAAATTTACTAACTTATATATTTCATGCAATTATAATGTGTTTTCGTAGGTCTATATATATATAATCAACTGAATTTCAAGATATTTTATAAATTTGTATTATTTTGTTTTGAGTTCTTAGGACTAAGTTTTCTTTATCATTATTATTTTATTAATTTTTAAGTCAAGTTTCGCTCCTTTTTGGTATTATTTCTCATTTATGTTTAGTTTGTTCCATTTATGTTTCAATATTCTATAATTCGGGTAGTGTATACTTATACTTTATAAAATACCTTTTTCTTTTATTATATGGTACTAAATAACTGGGATTTAACTTTTTAGTAATAATTTTTTTCATTGATTTTATTTTGTTCCTAAAATAGTATTTATTGATTTCTTTTTTAATTTTAATTTTAATTTTATTATTATTTTTTTTTTGTTATTTAAAATTTTTAGTAGATAAATATGTTGATGAAATTTCTATAATTAACTTTTATTTATATAATTGAGTCATTTTTTACCACAATTATTTTTTTAATTAAATTTTATTTTTGAGGTTTTTGAAAATGTAAATTTGTAAATATTATTTGAATGGTTATTTAGGATAATTTTATGTTACATTGATAATTTTTTAAATTAATATGTACCAATGTAGTTCTTTGTTTCTTCGTAAATTTATTCCCTATTTATGATCTTTTGGTTTCTAAGGTTTTTTCTATCACCAATAATATTTTATATAATACATATGTTTATTAACTTTCATTTAAATTATTTTTGTTATTGATTTTTCCTGTTAGTCTGTGTTTGAATATATACATTTATATTTTTCAATAATTTATGTTGATTTATCATTAATTATTACCGGCGTGGTCTTTTACTTTTTACTGTTTTGCTAATTTTTCTTTTATATTTTATATTTTATTTTTAAAGTTCTTTATTTATCTTTTCATATTCTTACGTTGAATCCGGAGGATTTTTGAGTAATTATTAAAATGGCTATTTATATTTTATTTTCATGTATATCTAATATTTTTGCTCTAAAGTTAATTTTTAAATAATAATTAGTTTAATATTTTTTAGCCAACCATATATATTAGTAATTTCATTTATTTTTCTATTTTTTTTACTATTTGGATATTCATTTATTTATTTGAGTTTATTTAAAAAAATATTGAAATTTCATAATTGAAAATTTTGAAATTGTTGATAACTTTTGTCATGTTTTACTTTTAGTTCTAACTTCTTATTTTCTTGATTTTTTTTATATTAGTTTTTTTAGCTGTTTTAGACTTTTAGTATTATTTGTTAACTTCTTTATTTTATGTTTAATATTTAAAATACTCATAATTACATATAATTATTTTATTATTGATATATATTTTAAATTTTGATATATGTGTGTTTGTCTAATTATATTTATATATTACATGTCTCCTTTATTTTATTTAATTTTAAAAATAATATAATTAGATAAGTTAATTGGTACACATCATTCTTAGCTACATACTTACAATATGATTAATTTATTTTAATTAAAATTAGCAAACTCAATTTTAATATTGATTAATAAATTAAAATTAAAATTTTTATTCATTAGAATATTACATGAAAATTCAAATTATTATATTTTTTAAATAAATTCCATTTTTTCTTATTATCGTGCATAGCACGGGGTTTACGCTAGTTATATATAATAACAAGTGTATTATATTTGTACTATTTTTAAAATTTTCAATTAGAGAATAAAACTAAAACATTCACTTTCTCATTATATTGATCCAATTAGGTTTGAATTACAATTACTTTATTATAGAGAAAAATAAATTTGGGGACAAATAAAAAGTACACCAAATCTATAAAAAGGGCAGTTGTTGCCAAATATTTTTTTTATTATTAAGATTGTGAATTTTATTACACCCAAACTCAAACATTCAATTGTTAAATGTATTGAATTTGACACAAATTATAATAAAATTAAATTATGATCTAAAAGTGATGAAGTTATTAATTCTTGTAATCAATAATGAGTTCAATATTACTAAATGATGTAATTTAGTGGATAAAACTATATATTTATCATTATTAGATAAAACTTTGTGAGTTAGTAGTTCGATCAAACTTAAACATATAATATGATAAATACAATTAAAAATAGAAAACATGATATACTTTAACCATTCAATTCTACGTTTAGTTAATAAAAGATCTAATGTTCGACTTTTAATGAGTAGATTTTTCGCTAAATTATGATTTATATTCAAGTGCATTTGAGGTAACTTGTTTATCTCTAACACACATCTCTTTCTTTCGCGTTAGACCCACCCCCAAAATGGAGGTCCGCGCTTCCAAGTAAGGAATGAATACATTTTAATCTCATGGTCCATTTCGTGTTCACGAAGTGTGCTATAGTGCGGATGTTTGGGGCTTTCCATGGAATGAGCTAGTGGTGCTAAGTATGAAGTCTCTGATGCATACTGGATTTTTGACATCTTCGTTCAAGAACTGACTTTTCTCCCATATATAGGAAGACGGAAGATCAAAGTAAAGGTTGGTGAAAATGGTTAATTTGGTTAATGCAAGTTTTTGGATACTTAATTATCACTAATAGAGAGAGATATATGTAACAGCCCGAACACCCGCCTGCAGATATTGTTCGCTTTGGTGTCACACTGCCCACCTCACGGTTTTGTTCTTCCCGACTGATGCCCAGTCCAGGAAAAGGCCTCTGCAAGGGAGAGGTATAGTACCCCACATCGGTTGGAGAGGGGAACAAAGCCCGCCTTATAAGGAGGTGGATACCTCTCCCTTGCAGAGGCCTTTTCCTGGACTGGGCATCAGTCGGGAAGAACAAAACCGTGAGGTGGGCTGTGTGACACCAATGCGGACAATATCTGCAGGCGGGAACGGTTGGAGAGGGGAACAAAGCCTGTCTTATAAGGAGGTAGATACCTCTCCCTTGCAGAGGCCTTTTCCTGGACTGGGCATCATTCGGGAAGAACAAAATCGTGAGGTGGGCTGTGTGATACCAAAGCGGACAATATCTGCAGGCGGGAAAGGTTGGAGAGGGGAACAAAGCCTGCCTTATAAGGAGGTGGATACCTCTCCCTTGCAGAGGCCTTTTCCTGGACTGGACATCAGTCGGGAAGAACAAAACCGTGAGGTGGGTTGTGTGACACCAAAGCGGACAATATCTGCAGGCGGGTATTCGGGCTGTTACAAATGGTATCAGAGCCGGGGCCCGGGCCTGTGTGCCAGCGAGGACGCTGGTCCCTCTTAGTGGGGGTGGATCTAGTATCCCACATCGGTTGGAGAAGGGAACAAAGCCTGCCTTATAAGGAGGTGGATACCTCTCCCTTGCAGAGGCCTTTTCCTGGACTGGGCATCAGCCGGGAAGAACAAAACCGTGAGGTGGGCTGTGTGACATTGTAGCACCCACACGTAGGGACCACATCCCCCGCACTAGAATCCAAACCCGAATACGAAATGGAAAGTCCGTACTCGAATCCGAATCATAGCGAACGGGAGACCAACACACTCACTATGCTAGGCGGAGCTAAAACACATTCAGAGTATGCGGAAGCGAATAAATAATACCAAAGCAAGTAATAGATGCATATCATAGATACGTATAGGTACCAACAAATCCTGTACAATGGCCATCACGGCCTATACAAAATATGAGTGTCAAGTCTCCAAGTCAAAAGTTATACAAATACAAAATATGGTAAAGTGTATGTAAGTAGATGCATTTAACAAGACCTAGACCGACAAGTGCAAAGGTAGACACACTTCTCCGCCTAGCTCAAGTCCCAAAACCTGTAACTAAAAGAGTAAACGAGGGGTCAGTCAACTGAGTGAGTGAGGGGGCTAATGCATACCCACACCTTATATATATAATTAAAGCACATAAAAAACGGTGGTCTTTATAAAGATATGGAAAGCAAATAATAAGCAAGTAACTAAGGATTTGTATAATCGTGTAAATCATAGGCGTGATTGTATTTCCTTTCTTAGCATAGTTTTGTACGTATATTTAGTCTCCCTTGTACAGTGCTCTTTTCATACAGAAATTCAATAGAAAATACTTCCCACATTATGAATCCTTCAATAGCAAACATGGTATCAGAGCGGGTGACGATCCAATAATTGGATCCGAACCTTGCTCATCACGTACCGTACCTTTCCCGGCCATGGCCGAAGACAGCAACAGCATCACCGGCAAGGGATCGCAACAGCCCGGCGACTCCCTAGCTACGCAACTAGCTAGTATACTCAGCAGCCTACAACAACAGCCCGAGATTAATCAAAACCACACCCAAATGCCACAATCCATATCAATCAATATTAAATTAAACCAGTTCAACTATTCCCTTTGGTCACGACTGATGAAGATGGAGATTGGAGGAAGGGGAAAGTTGCACCATCTTACCGGAAACCCACCAGCCCCAGCGACAGGTTCACCAGCTTATGCAAAATGGGAACAGACGGACTTAATAGTTTGCACCTGGTTATTACATAATATGGAACCAGACCTGGTAACGTTATTCGCCGAATACCCATCGGCGAAAACGCTGTGGGATGCCTTGAACTCCACATACAGCCAAAGCTCAGACGGCCTACAGATTTTCGACCTTACGGTCAAAGCCAACAACTTAAGACAGGGGACGGATAGCATCGAAAAATACTACAGCAGCCTCCAACGGATCTGGAGAGAAATCGAACTCCGGCAACCGAATCCGATGGCCTGTGATCGGGACATTACGGCCTTCAATCGCCTCAGATCGGAGACCCAGTTATTCCAATTTCTCGCCGGGATAGACGATAGGTACGAATCCGAGCGACGAGACCCCCTGAAAGAGAACCCACTTCCGACAGTTGAAAGGGCCTATGCCACCATCCGACGAGAGGGAAATCGACGGGACATATTAGGGGGTCGAAGCTCTTCATTGGCGACGGGAACAGGTGTCGGAGCCGGCTTAGTAGCAGGGGGTCAGGTGCGCGAAGGATTCGGACGTAGTAAGTCACGAAACCCTCCGATTAAATCAGCCGCGGCTGGTGGGCCGCCAAGACAGACGCCGGCGGCTCCACGCTGGAATTACAGCAACGAAGCAACGCCAATTGTCTGTGGTCAGTGTAGGAGGGTCGGCCACTCGAAGGAAGGGTGTTACGAGCTCATTGGGTGGCCGGAGGGGTGGAAAAGCCGCCGCCGGGATCACTCAAAGCCGGCATATGGCACGGCATCGGTTGCCACCGGAGGGGATGAAGTTTCCACAGAAAAGAAGAAGGAAGAAGACTCAGCGGCGGATGGAGTGAATGAGAGCATGGGTCACGCCAATTTAGGTATAGGGTCTTGGGCGAAATTACCGTCCTGCCCTTTACATACTTTATCTTCCAATATTTAATCCCCCAATTGTAAGTTGGCCCCCCAATGTAATAAGCTTTTCAATTTAACCCCTGATAATTGTTCCCCTAATAGTTGTGAGGTCCCTTCTTCACATTTTTGTACAAGGGACCCATGTGTAAAAAGTAATATAGCAGGTTCAGCTTTGCAGACTCACTCACAAGGAGTGGGGCGGATCTCACGATGGATTTTCGATTGTGGAGCCACTGATACGATGACCAATGATCGTACAGATCTAGAAGATTGTCGTACCTCATCAAGGAAAGGGATTTTTAATGCCAGTGGTGAAGGCATGGGGACCGTGACACTTTCCCCGGAGCTAAAATTAAAAAATTACCTTTATGTGCCCAGTTTATCTTGCAAGCTACTTTCTATAAGCCAAGTTACTAAAGAACTCAATTGCATGGTATTGATGTTTCCTACGTTCTGTTTATTGCAGGATATTCGATCGGGGAAGGTGATTGGGCGTGGTACTGAGGAACGGGGGTTGTACTACGTCGACGAGGTGGCTCAACACGGAACTGCAGCGCTTGCTCACGGGATAGTGGATCGCCAACAGTGGTTGTGGCACCGGCGCTTGGGTCATCCTTCGTTAGGGTATCTTAAGTTATTATTTCCAAAGTTGTTTTCTTCAGATAGTAGTTTTTCTTGTGAGACTTGTTTACTCGCAAAAAGTCATAAGCAGTCTTATCTTGTGTCAAACTCCAGGTCTGAGTCAGTTTTTTCATTAGTGCATTCTGATGTATGGGGTCCTGCCCCGAACACTGAGTTAAGTCATGGTTTCAAATATTTTGTTCTCTTTATTGATGACTATTCACGTATGACTTGGATCTATTTCCTCAAAAATAAAGCTGAAATATCAGTAAAATTCATTGAGTATTTTAATATGGTTCGCACACAGTTTCATTCTCACATTCAGGTGCTTCGGTCAGATAATGGGGGGGAATATGTGAACTCTGTTTTAAAACAATTTTTTTAGGACCATGGGTTAGTGCACCAAACTTCGTGCCCACACACCCCACAGCAAAATGGTGTAGCTGAACGCAGAAATCGTCAGTTACTTGAGATGTCTAGGTTCTAATAGAGTCCCACTGTCCTCAGTATATGTGGCCCGAGGCAGTAGCTACCTCTGTATACCTTGTGAATCGATTGCCCTCCAAACCCCTAAGTTTCGAAACACCACTGAAGTGTCTAGCCAGTCAGGTCACTGTTCCCTCTGTCATGACCCTCCAGCCACGGGTATTTGGGTGCTCTGTGTTTGTCCACCTCCCTAAAGCTGTCCGTTCTAAACTCGACCCGTGTTCTATTAAGTGTGTCTTTGTCGGGTATGGAGTCAATCAGAAGGGGTATAGGTGTTATCATCCCTCTACTCGGCGTTTGTTCACCACGATGGATTGTGATTTCGTGGAATCAGAATATTTCTATCATTCCCCACTCAGCGGTCAGGGGGAGATCAGTCAGGATCCACTGAGTGGGGTGCCACCCCTGTCCTGGCCCGACACAGTCCCCAAAGAGCAAGCAGGCGGAACCACCGAGCCACTACCTCCCGAAGTACAACCCACGTCTACCTTAACCGAGCCCACTACCCCGACGAATAATCCTGAGGTGAGTAATAAAACTTTGAGTTCTGCTGTTTCCCCTATTCCATATGGTCCTAACAGTGCAGGGGACATGGAGGTCCAGGGGGAGGATGAGTTGGAAAGGGAAAATACTATACAGGACACAGAACGATACGTGTTGCCTGTACGGGCGAACAGAGGGGTCCCACCCAGACGGTATGAGCCTGAGCATATCGGTCGTACTCCGAGATATCCAGTAGCTAACTTAGTCCGAGGTACCATGGCAGAGCAAGCCCAGGCGTATACAATGGCCATACATTCTGTCACCATACCAAGTAAAGTAGAAGAAGCTCTCGGAGAGGAAAAGTGGGTGCAGGCTATGCAGGTTGAAATGGAGGCACTCGAGAGAAATGAAACGTGGGAGAAATGTATGGTTCCCCTAGGGACGAGACCGGTAGGATGCCGGTGGGTCTTTACTGTAAAGCACAGAGCCGATGGAAGTGTAGAGCGGTATAAGGCGAGGTTAGTGGCGAAAGGGTATACACAAACGTATGGTGTGGACTATTCAGAGACCTTCTCACCAGTTGCCAAAATTGACACTATCAGGGTACTATTCTCGATAGCAGCTAACCGAGATTGGCCTCTTCATCAGTTTGATGTGAAGAATGCGTTCCTGCATGGGGATCTTCAAGAAGAAGTTTACATGGAACCCCCTCCGGGGTTCACTGGGGGGTTCAGAAAAGGAGAAGTGTGCAGGTTAAAGAAAGCTTTGTACGGGTTGAAACAGTCGCCCAGAGCCTGGTTTGGTAGGTTTTCTGCAGCGATGAAGAAGTATGGCTACCATCAAAGTAATTCGGATCATACTCTCTTCATCAAACGAAGGGAAGCACTGGTGACGTGTCTTATCATCTACTTAGATGATATGGTGATTACAGGGGATGATTCTGAAGAAATTTCGCGCTTAAGGAAGAACCTATTCGAAGAATTTGAAATGAAGGACCTGGGACAGTTGAAGTACTTTCTTGGGATTGAAGTACTGCGGTCCAAGAAAGGGATATATATTTCTCAGAGAAAGTTTGTTCTTGACTTACTCGCTGAGACAGGGCTATTGGACTGTAAACCAGCCGAAACTCCTATGGTGGTTAATCATGGATTGAGAATTGACAAAGAAGCAGAGGAGGTAGAGAAGGCACGATATCAGCACTTGGTAGGGAAACTGATCTACTTATCCCATACCAGACCTGATATTGCTTATGCTGTGGGCGTGCTTAGTCAGTTCATGTACCGACCTCAGAAGGAACACATGGACGCAGCAATCAGAGTGTGCAGGTATCTGAAGAGTTGTCCGGGAAGGGGTATTGTGTTTCAGAAGCATGGACACCTAGAGATTGATGCCTATACAGATGCAGACTGGGCTGGGAGTCCTAGTGATCGGAGGTCGACTTCTGGCTACTTCACATTGGTCGGAGGTAATGTGGTAACATGGAAAAGTAAGAAGCAGAAAGTAGTGGCGCTGTCAAGTGCAGAGGCAGAATTTAGGGGTATCGCCCGTGGAATAGCAGAAGTGCTCTGGTTAAGAAAGTTGCTTACAGAGATTGGAGTTCCACCTACTGGAGCATGTAGGTTGAAATGTGACAATAGGGCGGCAATCAGTATATCCGCGAACCCTGTACAACATGATAGGACCAAGCACGTAGAAGTGGACCGACACTTCATTAAAGAGAAGATTGAGGAAGGGATTATTAAACTTCCATTTGTGAGGTCCGAGGACCAACTGGCAGACATCTTGACAAAGGCCGTGAATGGGAGGATATTTGCAGAAGTACTAGGCAAGTTGTACATCGAGGACCCGACGATACAACTTGAGGGGGAGTGTAAAGATATGGAAAGCAAATAATAAGCAAGTAATTAAGGATTTGTATAATCGTGTAAATCATAGGCGTGATTGTATTTCCTTTCTTAGCATAGTTTTGTACGTATATTTAGTCTCCCTTGTACAGTGCTCTTTTCATACAGAAATTCAATAGAAAATACTTCCCACATTATGAATCCTTCAATAGCAAACAGTCTTATGAACCGGAACAGGTTTTACAAACCAAACTTTCAAAACAAACATATATATTTAAATCCATTTTCATAAACTCTATTCCAATTCATAATTCCCAAATCTTAACATATCAAATGCTCGGCGAGAACGAGCTTCCAACCTTTACTCCTCATAATACATAAAACATAAATCATAACATATCCAACCGCTACTCCAATGATGGGAGAGCCACCGACGGCCCTAACCATCCATAACATTAACAAACCCACGCGGGGTAGCTAACCCACAACTTGTCCTCCCCGGTTCTTACACCGAAGGCATCAAATTACCACGCCTTCCCTAGCTCCAGGGGTCGCACGTGATACCTTGGGTGAAAACTATGCACAGGCCGAGCCTCGACGGCCCAAAACCGTCCCGGGGATTCCTTACCCATAGCTCCTTGGATCCACATTCACATAACAGTCACATACCAATCTTTCATGGCAAAACTCGCTAAACTTGAACAGAAAAAGCCTTTTCAAAGTAGCTTACATAGGCCTACATATTAACTTTCCAAATCAAAACTTGTTCACAAAATCATAAAGATATCATAATCAGCATTTATTTAACTATATACATAATATATAGTCACATGCACGGCTCGAAAACATCACATAAGCCTTTAGGTTTTTTAACTATACAAAATCCTAAACCTCACCTTGTGCGTAGAAAAGAAAGGAGTGGAAGTGATCAAGCTATGCCTCGGGCTCGTCATCGGCAACACCGTCTGAAAAGAAAACACGAGAGCCCAAGACTTAGACACTATATGAACCAATTACAACGCTCGGCAAAATGCATGACTTATGAATGTATGTAAAACAATATGGAAGGCGTCAAATAATTCACATATCATAGCATATAACAATTATTTACATTTTATCATGCAACTAAAACCAAGTTATTGCATCAAACAAACAAAAGATTAACAATTAAAAGCATACAAAAGCATAATTATACAAAAGAAAAGCAATAACAGCTCCCAGGTTTCGGGAAGAATGGGAACGACCCTTTCACTGTAGGGAACAGCCGTTCCCGTTATCGCTTAAAAGTTTCTGGAATATGGGAACGGTCGTTCTGACCCTTAGTACAAAATGGGAAGGGTCGTTCCCAGATACCCTATTGCTCCCCGCGCGTCTGTAAAGATTTGGCCTTGGGAACGGCCTTTCCCATCCCCAATACAAACTGGGAACGGTCGTTCCCCTTTTCGGGAAAATACATTAAAAATACCGGGAAGGGTCGTTCCCAATTTAAAGCTTGGACGGGAATGGCCGTTCCGACCTGGTTCGAAATGCAAAACAGATCAGTTCTTCACAGACGCAGGGGAAGAGCAAAAAATGGCCAAAACCCATCACCAAAGAGCTGCAACGACTTACCAAATCATGCAAACAATTCATATAAATCACTTAGGACAAGTTAGCACTCATATAACTCAAAAATAACAAGAATTAATGTTAATGATCAATGAATGTAAATTCAAGCTCAAACACTTAAAACACATTGAATGCTCAACTAACATTTGATCTCTTGTAATAAATACAACATATATAACATGTATATTGCATTTATGAAGCCAAAATTCAAATATAATAAGTATAGATCACATATTCATCAAATTAACCAAACCCTTACTATTCACGTAGGGGATCAAAAGCATACAAATACCACTCCAAATTCAGAATTAATCCATGGGAAAGAAGAGTTCGACAAGAGGTTTCCGAAACATACTCAAGTTCGAGGAAAGGTGGAGAAACGAGGGAGAACTTGGCTCTTGAAGTTGGAAGATTGAACTTGGGGCTTTGGCTTCTCTTGGCTTGAACTTTGCTGCTGTTGTTACGTGAATGAGAGAAAGGAAGAAATGGTTCAACCTTTAAGGGCTGAACCGGTTCGCTTCACGGGTTCAGTTCAAGGTTTTCCGGTTCAAGTTGGTTCCGTTCAAAAAGTACGGGTTCAGTCAAGCCAAAATTCAATTATTTCATATAATTCAGGTAAGAATTCGATTCATATAAAATCATATAATTCACATAAAATTAAATTAAGTGCAAATAATAATAAATCACATAATGACCTATACCGATTGTAGAATGGGGTGTCACAGGCACCAAAACGGACAATATCTGCAGGCAGGTGTTCGGGCTGTTACAAAGATCTAGTATCCCACATCGGTTGGAGAGGGGAACAAAGTCTGCCTTATAAGGAGGTGGATACCTCTCCCTTGTAGAGACCTTTTCCTGGACTGGGCATCAGTCGGGAAGAACAAATCCGTGAGGTGGGCTGTGTGACACCAAAGCGGACAATATCTGCATGAGGGTGTTCGGGCTATTACAAATGGTATCAGAGCCGGGGCCCGGACCGGTGTGTCAGCGAGGACGCTAGTCCCTCTTAGTGGGGGTGGATCCAGTATCCCACATCGGTTGGAGAGGGAAACGAAGCATGCCTTATAAGGAGGTGGATACCTCTCCCTTGCAGAGGCCTTTTCCTGGACTGGGCATCAGTCGGGAAGAACAAAACCGTGAGGTGGACTATGTGACACCAAAGCAGACAATATTTACAGATGGGTATTCGGACTGTTACACTATACATCACAATAATTCGATGTAACTCAATTTCATAATAAATAACTATTGCAAAGGAAAAATAATAATGATGCCTCAATATGCACCTCCAATTTTAATTTCTACATAACAATATTAGTTGGGAGGGGGAGGGAAAGGGGGAAGATTGAGGAGCAGAGTTTTACCTAAATATATCTTGTTTGATTAAATCAGGATATTTACTGTTAATTATAAAAAATATATTTCTTGATTGAATTTAAATAATTCCAAAGTAAAACATTTGGGCATAGGAATACAAAAGAATTATATTGTATAAATATTTATGGCAACTAGACAAGGAGACATGACGCACATGTGATATATATAGTTGGTTCATATATTCAGCATTTAGTTCTTTCTTCCACAAAATAGGAAAGCCTGCTGCATACGCTAAGTTGATTGGAAGTGACAACTGACCAATCTCTAAGGTCCCACTGCATGGCTTTTCACTAATTTACACTTATTTCATGCTTTTCCTTTTCAAGTCGGCAGCAGACACAAATTCAAATTTTAATTAAAATTCAATTTAATCAAATTTAATCAATTAAAAAAATAATTATAACACACTTGTTATTTATTTTGTTAATCTCTAAATTTTTAATAATCCGAAAGAAAAATATTTTATTTTATTTTATTTTATTATTATTAATTTTTTTTTTGGGAAACGGCAACGCGCCGTGGAGTTTTCACCGAGGCCTCCACCTCATATATAAACAACCAAAATCAAACGAGATACAAGAGTGCATGATCCACGGATCAGTTAAGCTATTCAAGCCAGGATGCCCACGGAAATACATAACGAATAAGATTAAGTGGGCAAAGTTCATACTAAAAGAGCACTTAATAAAGTAAAGACCGACTCTAGGGAAGTAGTCGGAATTGGCTAGGCGGCCCCTCATGCTACGCGAAACAATAGGATCTCTCACTGGCCTACTCCAGAGGCGCCCAGACATCCGGGTAAGTATGGGTGTCAACGCGACAACCCAAAAGCAGCAAGAGAACTCAACTTCTTCGCTAGCGTCCTCAGGGCAATTATTAGAAGCGTTTGGTTGTTGTCGGACAATATGCACAATAGCTCCGTCAATTAAATAGTTACAAACTTGCCTAATAATATGGCTCTTTGCGATCCAATGTTTGATATCTAATCCAACCTGCATACACAACACTTTCTTTCCAGCGTGGCTATGATCAAGAGTAATAAGCTTGTCCCAATTAGAGAAAGTATTAAAATAATTTAGCCAAATATAATATTTGTTGTTCCTAACATACCAGGTCCCTTCCTCTTTATTTAAGTCATAAATCTTAGCCATAGCATTCAGCACATCCTGCAAAACAGAGATACCTTTCTCAAACCTTATCCGAAAGAAAAATATAAACATTCACTTTCTCACACCGATTTAACCAAATCAATCTCAAATTAAAATTACCCCATAACGTTTGCCCTTAAAAGTAAATTTGTAACCTCTACAGAGATGAAACCCTACTCGAACTATAATGTAAAATAATTCAAAGGATTATATATATATAATTATCTTATCTTAGGTTTGAAGTCATAGGGTTTATTGGTATTCGAGTACTCTAATAACTGTCACAATGAATGGGATCATATTATGAAGCTAAATTTATATATATATATATATATATATATATACTTTAATGAAGGTTTGCTTAGCTACGGCAGACACGAATTGGTGCATGTCTGCCCAACTATGTCTACTGATGAAAGACAAGCCCAATCAGCTCGCAAGCTCCCTTGCTCTTAGGATGTTGGGGAGCATTAATGGCAGTTAATCCAGATAGATGAATATTTGTTTCCAATATCCAAATATAAAATCATTTTAATCTGTTACTTACTAGTTACTACATATTCATTATGGGCAACTATATAGATCTACGCATCTTAATCATTTAATGTTAGTGAAAGTACATGTTTACGGTTAAAAATTACAAATAATAAAATCAAGTTGATCTGAGACGTGGATATCTCGTTCTCTTTAAGGAGATTCAAGCTCATTGCAGCATTTTATTTTTAGCTGTCCAACAGTCGCACTTTTAGCTTGTCCCCTCCAGGATACAACAACGCGACAACGTCGTATAACTCAAGCAACATTGGATAAGTTGTCGAGTCCAAAGCTCCACAAAGAACACCCTTCTTTAACTAGTAAACTCTATCATTTTTATTGAATATGGGGAATATGTATGAATCATTTTTTGTATGTCTTATCTATGTATGCCCAACAAAGAAATATCCAATATTTATAGGTGTAGAACCCCCTTAGAATATTAATCACCAAATAGTGGTAATTAACTCCAATAAAGTGGTAGTGGGTAATAAAGTTGTGTAATAAAATGACTAAGAAATGGGGTAGTGGTAAGACTAAGGGGTTATGCACATTAATGTAATAATTCCCACAACCCATTAACCATGCAAATAAATGAGAAGATAAATGGATGCAAATAATAATAATTTTAATATTAAAATGCTCCATTTACCAACAATCCCCACTCATTTTAATATTAAATATAAAGAGAGTTTATCAATCAAATAGAGACTATTATGCATAATAAAGGTATGCTTTGCATTGAACCTTCACTTAGTAAAACAACAACATCTACTCCAGAGTCAGTAGTGGTCTCTGACTTGAACTACGATTGTTTGAGGGAAATAAAATATCACTGCTTACACATAATAATCAAGGTGTTAACATAAGCTTTATTAACCAGCACATAATATTTTTGTGCTATCCCGGGTTTCATGAGTGTTTATTTTATAAGCCCACATTCTCAAACCGTAACTGTTTACTTTTACACTCATATAGGTGAAATCTGTCAAGAATGCTCCCGAAATTTAACACCCCACTCATAAGAACTACATAATTTCATTAAGAGTTAACAAACTCAACCTCCACAAAACATTACAGGATAAATGCACTCACACCATAGGGATGAATAATAAAAATAATAGTGCATTTCACAACAAGTCACCATATGATTCGTTTTTCCCATTGAACCTGGTTATAGGATCTCTAATCCCCAGGTTGGGTTTCCTCATATATGACTTATGAACTTATGGGCTTTAATCCCATCCCCCTCGATGTGCTCCAGACCTATTCTCTTGCTAAAGCCTTAATTAACGGATCTGCAAGATTATCACAAAATTTTACCTAATCAACATTGATAAAAACACTTGTCAGATATGATCTCACAGTACTGTGTTTTCTTCTTATAGGTCTGGATTTACTGTTATAATAACGATTTTGCACTTTACCAATTGCAGCAGTGCTATCACAATAAATTAAACTGGATGAATTGGTTTTTCAAAATAAGGTATTTGAAATAATAAATCTCTTAATCAGTTCACTTCCTCACTAGCTGATGTTAAAGCAATTAGTTCAGCCGCCATGGTAGAGTTAGCAATGATCGTTAGCCTTTTGGATTTCCAACAAATAGCACCACCACCCAGGTAAATATATAACCAGTGGTAGAACACAAATCACCGGATAATTGCGTTCCAATCTGCATCAGAAAAACCTTCAAGTACAGCAGGATATTTTTTATAAAACAAGCCACAATTTTTAGTACCAAGTAAATATTTCATAACTCTTGTTATGGCATGCCAATGCTCAATACCTGGTTTGCTTGTATACCTGCTAAGTACTCCCACTGCATAAGCAATGTCGGGTTGTATACAATCAGTCGCATATCTCAAACTCCCAATTAAGCTAGCATACTCTTTTTGATTTATCACATCATCATCACTTTTAATAGGAAGTAAGTGAACACTTGAATCAAAAAGAGTTGCTACATGTTTGGCATTGATAAAATTATATTTTTTCAATATTTTCTCAATATAATGCGACTGGACAAGGAACATTCCATCACATGTTTTAGTAATTTTCATGTCCAATATAAAATTTGTCTAGCCAAGGTCCTTCATATCAAAATGACTACTAAGCACGTTTTTAGTTTCTTTAATAACATGCACATTAGAGCCAAATATCAATAAATCATCAACATAGAGGCAAACAATAATATGTGAATTATTCCAAAACTTATGATAGATGCACTTATCACACTCATTTGTCTTAAAACCATTATCAATCATGCAGGAATCAAAATTCTCATGCCATTGCTTAGGTGCTTGCTTTAAGCCATAAAGAGATTTTGTTAATTTACACACTTTATTTTCTTGGCCTGCTTCTACAAAACCTTGGGTTGTTCCATATAAATTTCCTCACTTAGGTCCTCATTTAAAAATACAGTTTTTACATCCATTTGATGTATATGTAAATAAAAAATGGCAGCAATAGCAATCAAAAGTCTAATGAATGTGACTCTAGTAACTGGAGAATATGTATAAAAAATTCAAGGCCTTCTAGTTGCTTAAAACCTTTTGCAACTAATCTAGCCTTATATTTATTAATCGAACCATCCGGTTTTAACTTTCTCCTCAAGACCCATTTACACCCAATCGTTTTACAATACAGAGGTTAATCAACTAATTTCCAAGTTTTGTTAGAAATTAGTGATTTCATCTCATCATTAACAACCTCTTTCCAGAATAAAGCATCAGGTGATGTCAAAGCTTCTTGCAAAGTTAGGGGATCATTTTCAACATTAAACACGTAAAAATCTAGACCAAAGTTTTTTTGTACTCTAGCTCTTTTACTTCTCTTTGGTTCAAAATCAACATTTCTTTCATTTTCTAAAATAGAAGTAGAAGAACTAGGTAAAGATAAAATATTTTCTTCATTTACTTGACCCCCACTATTTTTAGAATTAAAAGGAAATTTTTCTTCATGAAAAATAGCATCACCTGATTCTATGATTAGATTGTCTTTAATATTTAAAAATCTATAGGTTGTACTATTAGAAGCATAACCAAGAAAAGCACAAGTGGTAACTTTTTCTCCAAACTTAGAAATTTTAGGATCGGTTAGCCTCACATAAGCTAAACAACCCCAAACTCTAAGATATCTCAAATTCGGCTTATAACCTTTCCACAAATCAAAAGGTGTTAACTTTGTCTTTTTATGAGGCACCCTATTTAACACATAACATGTAGATAAAATAGCTTCACCCCAAAGATTAGAAGGTGCACCAGATTCAATTAGCAAGGCATTCGTTAACTCAACTAAAGTTCTATTTTTTTTTTTCCGTCACACCATTAGAAGATGGTGAATATGGAAGAGTAACTTCATGAATTATTCTCAAGGTTTTGACAAAAGAATTAAACTCATTAAACTCATATTCTCGGCCTCTATCACTTTTCATTCATTTTATTTTCTTACCGAATTGATTTTCAACTTCATGGAGGTAATCTTTAAATTTCTCAAAAACATCAAATTTATTCTTCATCAAATAAAAATAAGTATATTTAGAATAATCATCTATAAAAGTGACAAAATATCGATTTCTTGCACGAGTCAAAATTCCACCAAGTTCACATATATCAGAGTGAATTAATTCCAATAATTCAGTTTTCTTTCAACACTTGGATGTGGCCTTTTAGTAATATTGGCTTTACTACGAGCCTCACATTTTTCAAAATTCTTTTTAACCATTGGGATTAATCCTAAGTTACTCATGATTCCCACATAACGATTATTAATATGACACAAACGAGCATGCCACAAATCAATAGAAGAGAGCATATAAACAGAAGTAGAAGTGATTTTATTCATCTCAACATTCAACTTAAACATCCCATCACATGCATAACCCTTCCCCACAAAAATACCCTTCTTAGTAATTACATATTGATCCGACTCCATAATTTGTTTGAAACCAGCTTTGTTGAGAAGAAAACTTGACAATAGATTTTTCCTCATGGAAGGAATGTATAGCACATCTTTTAAAATCAAAGGCATTCCTGAGGTAAAATTCAATTCGACCTCTCTAATTCCAAGCACTTGAGTGGTATGAGAATCTTCAAGCATAATTATTTTTTATTTTTCAAAAGGAGTATATGTTTTGAACCAATTTTTCTCATCACACACGTGACGGTTCACTCCCTAATCCGCCCACCACCCATCAACACTTGCAACCATATTTATGTCTGTAATCATCGCCACGAACGGCTGCTCAACAACGTTCGCCTACGGGGTAAGTCCACGTTTTCAAAATTTGTAAATTCGAGCAATATGCCCACTCTTGCCACAGACAAAACATGTTGCTTGATTGTGCTTAAATTGATGTTGTGCTTGGTTGTTAAAACCATTATTTCTTTTTGGAGGTTCACCATAATTTTTCTTAAAAAACTTCTTCTTTGGTTTCAAGTGGGTACTTTTGTGAGGGTGAGGTGCATTATTTGAAGAAACTAAATGTCCTTTCGTTGTGATGGATTCTTGATTGCATAATGGGTTGAAGTAGTGCATCTTGACCCCTCGCTTCTTCCTTCATGTGAATTCGCATGACTAAAGTCTCAAGAGAAGTCTCATTTTGTTTGTGGCACATCGTCTTTTGGAATTACTTCCATGAAGGTGGAAGTTTGTCTATTATTCCACAAACAATAAGACCATCCCCAATTATAATGTCCTCCGATCTAAGCTCCCCAACAATCATGATAAAGTCTTGAGCTTGATCTACCACCGATTTGTTGTCCACCATTTGGAAAAGAAAAAAATCTTCCAGTTGCATATTTTTTTGCACCTGCTTCTTCGGTATCATATTTACTGTGCAATGCTTTCCAAATTTTCTTTACAGTAGTATAAGTTCTATCATAATAATCATAAAAATTATCAGATAGACAATTAAGAAGATAATTCCGACACTTGAAAGTATCTTGTAATTTTCCACTTTTTTCAAGTGTGCAGCATATTATTCTTCATTCATGTTCATATCATCAATCTTGTTGGGATTCTTTTCAGTGAGGACGTAGGGCACCTTAAGCAGGCTTAGGTACAAAAGTACTATGACGCCCCGTATTTTCGTCGTACAGGTACGCACGCCACACGTGTGAGTTTTGAGAGTTAGAATTAATCGCATGCTTATTTGAATTATGTGTCTAAGTGAATTATGTGATCAATGTAATTTAATTAATTATGTGATTACTTTAATTACATTGTATTCATTCATTTCATAAACACTTGCATAATTTTCTAACTCTTATATATATATATATATATATATATATATATATACATATACATGACACATACATTCATACATGTATTATATTTTATATAAAATACATGTACTTATAGGAATATATATATTTATGCATCACTTTATACATACAATTATTATATCTATACATATAATACACAATGTTACATTATATACATATATGTACATATAATATATCATATCACATTATACATATATACACAACCCAACTACTACCTTCATTATTCATACACTAAATCTCTAACACACACACAAACACCTTTCTCTCTCAATCTCTTCACACACATACACCCCCCATTTGATCCAAGCAAGAAGAAGAAGAAAAAGAGGAGCCAAGCATACTTCATCATCATTTTTGTAGCACCCGCAGCGCCGGGTCACCACATCCCCCGCACCTAGACCCGAACCCACCTACGAAATGGATTTCCATACATAATCCCAAGTCTAAGCGAACGGGGACCTACATGCACACACTAGGCTAAGCGGGGCTAAACTAAATAGAGCGCGCAAAACAGACAGATACATAAGCGGAAGCAACAAACAGGATCCATAAAAGAGCTCAATAAAGCCTATAACTTATATACAATGGCCACATGGCCCAAAATAGATCGAGTATTCAAAAGTACCAAAATGCAAATCTATATACATAGCCATAAAAGAGTAAGAGTATCCAAAATGCAATATGAACATATGCAGACTCGACCTAAGCCAACAAGTACAACTCTAGACGACGCACTGCCCCGCCTAGTTCGGTCAACCTAAAAGGGGATAAAGGAGAGGGTCAGTCTACAACTAGACTGAGTGAGGGGCTAACGCACACCCACACACATAAATACATATATAACAGAGCATATATCAAACGGGGTAGTTATGAACCGGGCTAGGGTTTTGCATACCAAAACGTTTCAAAACTTAACATATCATATATAAAGAAAGCCTATCCCGATTCATAATCCACCAATACCAACATAAGCATACGTTCGACGAGTATGGACCTCCAACATCTCCTCATAACATAACATAACATAAAATGCATAAATCATAAATATCAATCCAACCCCAACATCAACGGTGATCGGGAATCAAACCCTTTCCACCTGCAATACATATACATACGGGGTAGCTAATGTTGGAAAACACGAAGGAGTTGAGCAGCGAAAGTTTAAAAATTTTCCAAAAGTTTAATCGTTGTCTTTGCAATTTTTGTACTGTAACATTGGGTGTTTAGAAACTTACTAAGTTAGAAGCTTTTTAGTGATGTCGTTACCGCCTAACGAACACCCTTCAAGCGGAATCCCTCGAACGACCTTTGAATTAGACTGAAAGTAGAAGCCCTCCAAAGCGTATCCACACCAGACCTAGAACAAGATCAAGCGAGTGAGAATGCTAGTTCTATGGCTTGTGTTAAGGCTAGGATAATTTTGCTTTGAAAACTTTTCTTTTGGATTTTTTAAAAAACATAACACTTCGTGAGTGTTGGTCTAAAGAATAAGAGAAGCACCATCCCTAGTATAAATACTAGGTTGGTTTGAACCCCTAGGGTTTCCAAGAACTAATTGGATTGTTTTCTTGCTCACTAATTATCTAATTAATTATTTAATTTAGTTGGAAGAATAAGTTCTCAACTTGTTCTCCAAGTCTTCCAAGAATAATCTTCTCTCTCCTATAATAGGAAAGTTGGACTTTTCAACTTTCCTAAAGTTAAAAGTCAATATTCAATAAATAAATTAATTCCCAATTAATTATTTATTGGGTTAAGTTTATTTGAGAATAGTCTTAACAATTAATTTAATAATTAATTAAAAGACTAAAATTAATTAATTACAATTTAATTGATTAATTCTAGAAAAGAATTCACATGTAATATAATTACACAGATGGAACCACGTACGTACCACGTGTGCATGACACGTGGCAGTCACGCAGGCAAAGCGTGACACGTGGCAGTCACGTGTTCTTGACACGTGGCAATGCCCACGTGTTACTTGCTCTATTTTGATCAACAATTTGATCTTTGTTAATCAAATTAACATCCTACCCCCTCGTGTTCTGGCATATGTGTGTGACCCTTTAGGTTTATTATTCGATTAGCAGTGACAGTAATTAATTAATTAATTCTCTAATTAATTAATTACTTCACAGATCACACTACCGTAATCAAGCAATGAGTGTGTGACCCCTAGCCGAATAACGAAATGAATCGAATAACCTTTCAGTCAATGACAATCAGTGAAATACGATCCTCCTCCAACTCCATCTTTCAATCAAGAAATAAGGCATGGGAATATTCTCAGAGCCCAAATATTCTTGATCTTTAAAGTTAAGTTCGTTTCATATCCATTTCGATCTCAATCCTAGAAAACCCCATTTTCTAGATGTCTTGATCTTTTATCCACCTTGGCCAAGGGTTTAATATTTATTGGACTACGAACAACTCAATCAGTAAGAGATCATTCTTTTCTTAACAAGTGTAGGTCCTTTATCGATTCTACTAATTCTACATATACCACTTGTGTAATCCCAACATAGGCCGTGGTTCAGGTGTCTATATGGCGAAACCCTTTTGAGCCTATATCAAAGATTACAGAGTTAGCTCATATGAGACATTACAGAATCTCAAGTCTAGGGATTAATGAATCACGTCATTGACCTGTGAGATATTTCCTAATCTGGAAGTTTCAGGAAACCTCCTTTCCCATTTAGGAATGTTTTCACGCGGGACATCTCAGTGATGAAGTTCTTGTAACAATCACCCTTATGTATTATGAACACATCAGCGTATGCACTTATCACTCCATGAAACTGAGTGATCCTTCAAAAGGACATAATCACATAAGCAAGTCTCAGCAGAGTCAAGGTCGACACTTCCACTGTCTGTCGGACTCATTGACTTGGAGAAGTTTCTAATCCTCGCCTATGGAGTTAAGAACTTGTTTCATGTATCGTTCGCATAACGATAAAGTTCTTAACGGCCTCATCGGATTAGGGGACTTCAACATATGCAAAACACAGTCAACTCAAATAGACATAAATAAGAACATAAAGAAGTGATTGCCTATGAACAAAATCATTTCGTATATTATTCAAAGACTGTTTGTGATTTCACAAGGAAATAGTAAAGCAAACATCTTCTTTAAGGGCACTATTCCTAACAATCTCCCAATTGCCCGTCAAAGCCACTCAGGTGCTAATCTAAGACGCATCTTCTGAAGATGTCCTTCGAAAGCCTGTTGACTAAGGGCTTTAGTAAGTAGATCTGCTATGTTCTCTGCCGATGTGACCCTTTCAATTTGCACATCTCATCTCTTGATGATATCACGGATTAAGTGATACTTCCTCAAAATGTGCTTGGTCCTTTGGTGAGATCATGGTTCTCTTGCTTGAGCAACTGCCCTGGTGTTGTCATAAAACACGGTAACGGGTCTTTAATGCTAGGAACTACACCTAGCTCGTGGATGAAGTTTCTTATCCAAACACCTTCCTTAGCTGCATCGTTTGCAGCTAAGTATTCGGCCTGAGTGGTCGAATTTACAATGGTAGCTTGCTTGGAACTTTTCCAACTCACTGCTCCGGCGTTTAGGCAGAATATGTATCCTGACATGGATTTAAAGTCATCCATGTCTGATGCAAAGCTTGCATCACAGTATCCTCTAATGACAAGATCTTGATGGCCTCCGTAAACCAAGAACAAATCCTTAGTTCTTCACAAGTACTTAAGGATGTTCTTTACAGCAATCCAGTGACCTTCACCAGGGTCAAATTGGAATCGGCTAGTCACGCTAAGTGCATAAGCCACATCCGGTCAAGTACATAGCATCGCAGACATTATGCTTCTTATAGCTGATGCATAAGGAATTTTGGACATCCTGGACTTTTCAAGTTCAGTCTTGGGACACAGCTTCTTCGAAAGAACTGTTCCCGGGCCCATTGGAAGTTTTCCATGCTTGGATTCTTCCATACTAAACCTCTTTAGTATTTTGTCTATGTAAACCGACTGTGATAATCCTAACAATCTCCTAGATCTATCCCGATAGAACTTTATATCGAGAATGTAGGATGCATCACCAAGATCCTTCATCTCAAATTGGTTCGATAACCAAGACTTTGTTACATTCATGTCATCCTTCGCATTCCCAATGAGGAGAATGTCATCTATTTAAAGTATCAGAAATTGAACCAAGGTTTCCAATTCTTTCTTGTACACGCAGGACTCATTCGGATTTTGAATAAAGCCAAACGATTTGACTGCTTCATCAAATCGAATGTTTCAATTCCTAGACGCTTGTTTCAATCCGTAGATTGAACATTGGAGCTTACAAACCTTTTGTTCGCTCCCACTGGATGTGAAACCTATGGGTTGTTCCATGTAAATGTCTTTGTCAATGTCTCCATTGAGAAAGGCAGTTTTCACATCCATTTGCCATATCTCATAGTCATAATATGCAGCAATGGCAAGCAAGATCCGAATGGATTTTTGCATTGCAACCAGGGAGAAGGTTTCATCAAAGTCTACACCTGGTCTTTGAGTGAATCCTTTAGCAACTAATCTTGCTTTAAAGGCTGCCACGCTTCCATCTACTCCAAGCTTGCACTTATATATCCATTTACACCCTATGGACCTGATCCCATCAGGTGGATCAACCAAGGTCCAAAATTGGTTAGAGTATATGGAATCCATTTCGGATTTCATTGCTTCTTTCCACTGTTCAGAGTTCGAATTTAACAGTGCCTCCTCATAAGTTAATGGATCATTATCCATTTGAGATGTTTGGTGGAGAAAACCATACCATCTCTCTGATTGTCTAGGAATGCATTCAGAATGTCTTATTTGAGGAGGATTTTCGCGTGTATCACTCTCTGCGATTGGCTGAGGGACGTTAATCTCCAAACTTGGCGTGGGACCTTGGTCTCGAACCTCTTCGAGTTCTGCGATCTTGCCTTTCTTTTCTTTAAGGAACGAGTCCTCAAGAGAAGTGGTATTTCTTGACACAAAGACCTTTTGTTCAAGAGGATCGTAGAAATAATATCTTATTGACTCTTTAGGATATCCTACGAAGTTACATAAACTTGATCTAGATTCAAGCTTATCTCCCACTGTCCTCTTCATGTAAGCGGGACAACCCCAAATTCTTAAGTAAGAATAATTAGGGACTTTGCCAAACTACATCTCAAATAGGGTATTGGGTACAGATTTGGAGGGAACAAGATTCAGAATCTTAACTGCTGATTCTAGGGCATAACCCCATAATGAAGGTGGCAATTCAGTGAAGCTCATCATGGAACGAACCATATCGAGTAGGGTTATGTTCCTTCTCTCCGAAACTCCATTTAATTGGGGAGTTCCCGGAGGAGTCCACTGAGAGGCAATTCCATTATCTCTGAGATGACTAAGGAATTCTTCACTTAGATACTTGCCACCTCGATCAGATCGAAGTGTCTTAATCTTGTGACCGATTTGGTTCTCAACCTCCTTTTGAAATTCCAAGAATTTCTCAAAGGCTTCGGATTTATACTTCATTAAGTACACATAACCAAAACGACTAAAGTCGTCTATGAAGGTTATGAAATACTGGTGATTGTTTCTCGTACTTACACTAAGTGGTCCAAAAACATTAGTATGGATTAAATCCAATACTTTAGTGGCACGTTCCACTTTACCTTTAAAGGGAGTTTTGGCTATTTTCCCTTTAAGACATGATTCACAATGAGTTAACTCTTTAAGTTCATTATCATAGAATGATCCTAAATTAGTTAACTTAGCAATCCTATCTTTAGAAACGTGGCCTAAACGTGCGTGCCATAAAGAAGCCGAGATCTTGTCATCTCTTTTGCGTTTGTTTAATTATTGTATATTCAAAATATTAGTATCTTTAGTTGTATAAAGTCCATTAGATAATGTACCAAGCAAAACAGAAGTTTTATTCTTCTTAAGATAAAAGTTTCCATTTCTAGATAAAGTCTCATATCCTTCACAATCTAATATTGGAAAGGAAATGATATTACGAATAATAGAAGGTACATAAAGGACTTTGTTCAAAACTAAGGTAAAGACACCTAAATCTAATCTACACTTCCCAATGGCTTGAGCTTGAATGCTTGATCCATTCTCAACCTTCAAGACACATTCTCCTTCTTCGAGCTGTCGGACCTCATTTAGCATCTATACATCATTACAGATATGAGCTCCACAGCCGGTATCAAGTACCCAAGAATTAGAATCAATAGATAGATTTACTTCAACAATAAACACACCTTTCTTTAGAGTATCCTTGTACTCTTGGCAGTTCCTCTTCCAAAGCACTTTCTTGCCACAATGGTGGCAAAAGTCCTCTGTCTGATCCTTTCTCTTCCTGGCCTTTCTCTTTTTAACCCCTCCATCGGGTTTAAGAGATCCCTTCTTCTTGGGAACTTTCTTCCCTTTGCCTTTAGAAGGCCTAGAAGAGGAAGTGACCATCATTACTTTGCGATCCTTCTTGATCGTGTCTTCATTAGTCACTAGCTGACTAATCAACTCAGCTACAGTAGCATGAGGATGATTCATATTGAAGTTTAGCACGAAAGGATTGAATGATGGTGGAAGCGATGCGAGCAACAAGTCCACAGCGAGTTCTTCACTCAGTGACATTTCCATGGAGGTTAGTTTCTCATTCAAAGCAAGAAACTTTAGACCGTGCTCATGGACACTTGTACCTTCTTTCATTCTAAGATGAAAGAACTCCTTGGAGGTGTTGTACCTTAGAACACGCTCTTTAGGGTGGTACAATTGCTCGAGATGGTCATAAATCTCCCAAGCGTTTTCCATTGACTCGTGTTGCCTTTGCATGTATGGAGACATGTTGCCTAACATGAGGTAACAGGCTTGAAGATTGTCTTCAGACCATTTCGTAATCGCCTCTCTTTCGGCCTGAGTCGGAGCCTCTCCTTCAGCGACAGGCTCTCCCTCGAAGAGAACATATCTTCTCTTTTCAGAATCTTAAAACTATCTTTAGATTCCGAAGCTAATCAGAGTAATTGGGCCCCGTCAACTTGTTTGATTCGAGGATGGATACCAAAGGGTTTTTGGTTGCCATTTCAATTGTAAAGAATCATAGAACTACAACCTAAATGGAAAAACAGAGAAATCATGAGCATGCTGAATAATAACGATTACATATTATCAAGGTCTTTAGAAATATGTTCTCCCACTGTTTTTAGAAAGTCTAGAAATCCCAACGACTTTAGAAGAAACTTATTTTCTCAATGGGTACTAGGATCCCAAGCATTCTTAGTTTTGGACCCACGACTCGTGAGATATCCAAAGGTCTAAGAATTTTTAGGTGGGTACGAATTGCCAATTCCATTCCCATGGAATTCCTAGTAATATTTTTTCATCACTAATCTTTCGATCATGGACCCACGGCTCATGAGACATCCATATCTACTTTAGTGTTGAGCAGGACCCATCAATCATAAGATCTCAACCAAACTTAGTCTGGAACGACCCACGACTCATGAGACATCGCCCATTCTAAAATGGTCAAGAAATATTAATTATTTAAAATAATTAATCAGGAAACTAAGAGTTAATATGCTACACTAATTACCCCACGACTCGTGAGACAACAATTAGTTTCACTTGTTAAGTCCTAAATCCTATTGATGGAATGCTAGGAATTTTATTACCGTGATAAAACACCTATTTCTTCGAATTTTGCTTAATATTTAAATGGGATTTTCGAATGACCTCACCAACATATAATGTTATCCAAATTTTAATTGTCTTGTTAATGCCGTTTCACATAAAGTGCATCACATAAGCAATTAGCAGATAACATGTCCTAGCATGATACTAATTATGAGATGATCATGGGTATCCTATCTTATATGCAATTATGGGAGCCACTCCATAATCACTAGTTCAAACATTCATGCCACATAAGACAATTCATATCACATAGCGGTACAGAATTTAATGGAAAAACGCCCTATCTATTACATTTAATAGAAATCCTTCTAAACATTTTGAGGGGTCTTCTTATGGCCACCGTTCTTCAAGTGCTTCTTGTCGATCCTTCTTATTCCATGGGTGTTTGTCTCCAAAATGAAAATAAAAACCTCACTTCCTAAGTTCTACTCTCTTTACATAAAGTAATATGGCTCAATTTTCATATTGACCATAGACAAGTACACGGGGCATACCCGGGCCCAAAAACAATAATAAGGAAAGCCACATAATAAACACATAACGGTACGCACATAAGTAGGGCTCCAACCCCAATTGAAAACGCGCAACTATGGGGCTCTGACCCCAATTGAAATCATCCATGTGCAGAATTTAAAACCATATATAAGACTAACCCATGATCATCTAAACTAGCATGATTCCGCTCGAATTTAAATTTACAAATTAAATTTAAAATTCCCTTGACTTTAAGTTACAACTAACTTAAGTAATTTGAAAATAGTTCATTATTCAAGAATTTATTCAAAATTGAATCACCGGATCTAGACAAAACAACAATTAATTCAAAATTAAATTTTTGTCTAAAATATCATTCAAAGTGATATTTATTATTTTCTCGAAAATTTAGAACTTGACTTTAATTCATAAAATCCCAAATTTTATAATTATTTCAAATAAATAATTTTATAAAATTAAAATTAAATTTCAAAATAAAATCAGATTTTCCAAAAGGGATTTTAACAAAACCAAAACACGAAAGGAAAAGCCGGGATCAACCGGCCCCCGCACGAGGCGTGCGGTCCCACGCACAGGCACACGCACAAGTCGCGTACCCACCGCGCAGTCCCACGCACACAGCCCGGGCATGGTTGGCAACCGCTCGCGCAGCAGCACGCGGCCAGCGCTTAAGGCAGCGCACACATCGTGCTGTAGAGCTGTGCGTCGTGCACGTACCTAGCACACCAGCCAGCTCATCGAGTGCGGGCGTTGCGTACGATGAGGGGCGGAACAAGGTGGGGTTGCCGGCTGGGACGCCCGGGCGAGAGCAAACTTCACGGGGCGGCTTTCGCGTCCCCATGTGTAGTACGCACTTGGCCGCGCTCGTTCCGGATTCGTTTTGCAATTTTATAAATTCCAATTATTCAGTTTCGAATTTAAACAGTTCAAACCAATCTGAGTTAAAACAGCTTAAAACCAGATTTTTGCGAAAATAATTTTTCCAAATTTTCAAGAAACAGTTTTGATCCGCCAACTTCGTATTTCAAACAAAAACCATGAATACAAAAAATATAGTCAAATTCAAGAATTTTCGTCAAAATTCCCAAAGCAGTAAAGATACAATACAAACGTTGCAACCTGGCTATGGAAAACACGAAGGAGTTGAGCAGCGGAAGTTTAAAATTTTTCCAAAAGTTTAATCGTTGTCTTTGCAATTTTCATACCGTAACATTGGGTGTTTAGAAACTTACAAAGTTAGAAGCTTTTTAGTGATGTCGTTACCGCCTAACGAACACCCTTCAAGCGGAATCCCTCGAACGACCTTTGAATTAGACTGCAAGTAGAAGCCCTCCAAAACGTATCCACACCAAACCTAGAACAAGATCAATCGAGTGAGAATGCTAGTTCTATGGCTTGTGTTAAGGCTAGGATAATTTTGCTTTGAAAACTTTTCTTTTGGATTTTCTAAAAAACATAACACTTCGTGAGTGTTGGTCTAAAGAATAAGAGAAGCACCATCCCTAGTATAAATACTAGGTTGGTTTGAACCCTAGGGTTTCCAAGAACCAATTGGATTGTTTTCTTGCTCACTAATTATCTAATTAATTATTTAATTTAGTTGGAAGAATAAGTTCCCAACTTGTTCTCCAAGTCTTCCAAGAATAATCTTCTCTCTCCTACAATAGGAAGTTGGACTTTTCAACTTCCCTAAAGTTAAAAGTCAATATTCAATAAATAAATTAATTCTCAATTAATTATTTATTGGGTTAAGTTTATTTGAGAATAGTCTTAACAATTAATTCAATAATTAATTAAAAGACTAAAACTAATTAATTACAATTTAATTGATTAATTCTAGAAAAGAATTCACGTGTAATATAATTACACAGATGGAACCACGTACGTGCCACGTGTGCATGACACGTGGCAGCTATGCAGGCTACGCGTGACACTTGGCAGTCACGTGTTCTTGACACGTGGCAATGCCCACGTGTTACTTGCTCCATTTTGATCAACAATTTGATCCTTCGTTAATCAAATTAACATCCTACCATAACCCTCGTGTTCTGGCATTTGTGTGTGACCCTTTATGTTCATTATTTAATTAGCAGTGACAACAATTAATTAATTCCCTAATTGATTAATCACTTCACAGATCACACTACCGTAATCTAGCAATGGTTGTGTGACCCCTAGCCGAATAACGAAATGAATCGAAGAACCTTTCAGTCAATGACAATCAGTGAAATACGATCCTCCTACAACTCCATCTCTCAGTCAAGAACTAAGGCATGGGAATATTCTCAAAGCCCAAATATTCTTGATCTTTAAAGTTAAGTTCGTTTCATATCCATTTCAATCTCAATCGTAGAAAACCCCATTTTCTAGATGTCTTGATCTTTTATCCACCTTGGCCAAGGGTTTAATATTTAATGGACTACGAACAACTCAATCAGTAAGAGATCATTCTTGTTCTTAACAAGTGTAGGTCCTTTATCGTTTCTACTAATTCTACGTATGCCACTTGCGTAATCCCAACATAGGCCGTGGTTCAGGTGTCTATATGGCGACACCCTTTTGAGCCTATATTGAAGATTACAGAGTTAGCTCATATGAGACATTACAGAATCTCAAGTCTAAGGATTAATGAATCACGTCATTGACCTGTGAGATATTTCCTAATCTGGAAGTTTCAGGAAACTTCCTTTCCCATTTAGGAATGTTCTCACGCGGGACATCTCAGTGATGAAGTTCTTGTAACAATCACCCCTATGTATTATGAACGCATCAACATATGCACTTATCACTCCATGAAACTGAGTGATCCTTCAAAAGGACATAATCACATAAGCAAGTCTCAGCAGAGTAAAGGTCGACACTCCCACTGTCTGTCGGACTCATTGACTTGGAGAAGTTTCTAATCCTCGCCTATGGAGTTAAGAACTTGTTTCATGTGTCGTTCCCATAACGACAAAGTTCTTAACGGCCTCATCAGATTAGGGAAGTTCAATACTTGCAAAACACAGTCAACCCAAACAGACATAAATAAGCACATGAAGAAGTGATTGCCTATGAACAAAATCATTTTGTATATTATTCAAAGACTGTTTATGATTTCACAAGAAAATAGTAAAGCAAATATCTGCTTTAAGGGCACTATTCCTAACAGCTAACCCACACTATGCCTTCCTCGGTTATCCACCGAGGGCTCAAAGTACCACGCCTTCCCTACCTCCACGAGTCGCACGTGAATACTTCAATATGGGAGTCATACACAGGCCAAACCTGACGGCCCTTGTCGTCCCGGACATTCCTTACCCATAACTCCCGGGGCCCATCATACCAATACATACCGAACTTTCCATATTTCAGGGCATACCTCGCTCATACCAAACGTAAACATACCAAAAGGATTCAAAACTCAAGCTTACGTATGCTCATACTTATACCGATTTAATAAATTCCAAGGGGATTCATAAGATCATAAACATAGCTTAAGCACTCATATTTAACTATATAATAAGTATATAGTCGCATGCGGGGTGAGAATTCAACACATAAAGGCCATAGGATTCATATTCTAAAGGAAAAGTCATAAACCTCACCTTATAGCAAAAGAGTGGGAGTGGAAAGGCCAAAACGAGCAAACAACCACCTAAACCTCGGGTTCGTTGGCTTCCGAAAGAGGCTCTGAAGCACAAGAACACAACAACCCGAGACTTAGACTCAAATATGTACCAAATAGACGCCCGACAATGTTCATGAGTGCAAGGTATACATATTAAGTGTAAGGATGCAACACTTAAGTCATTCATACCTTACAAATAACGTATCAAATCAAGACATACACCTAATACGGAACTCATAACACATAATTAAGCAAGTATACGAAGCACACATATCATATACGAGTCAAGGAAAGAGCATACATGCTGGGAGGCGGGCCCAGAACACTAGCGGTCCGGGACCACATTTAAAATTTTTTTATTATAATACAAGTATTAAAATATTTCTAAAACATTTTAATACAAAAGTGGAAGACTAGCCGGATCTACTCATGTATATACATGCAATTGATAATAAATTTTAAATCACTTAAGCAGATAAATGTCTAACATGCAATTAACACTTAAGAACACATAATTTATCATGCTTAAAATAAAACAACTGTAAAATATTACCGTACTGCAAACATGGCTATCTAACGGCATTTTTTCAACTCCCGAATTCACCTCCCGAGAATCCGATACCCGATCTCCTCGTGAAACCGGCAGAGCTTCCCTGCAATAACCCCAGGGACACCCTCGGAGTGTGGGCTCCGAAAGTATTTCTCTAAATACTTAGAGAAAATAAAACTTTAAACTAGAACACCCTTTCCAGGGTTTATTCTCCCGAAATTAGGCGTTTTATATAAACACCTAATTAAAATTAATTCCAAAATAAATCGGAATTAACTAGGAGAAAAGAGATATGGTTTCAAAGTTTAAACTCAGCCAAAACCACCTCCCAAACTTGTGTATGAAAAAATGAAGGCCAAGACCCCTATTTATAGGGGGAAAACCGAGGGCAAAATGGTAATTTCACATCCCACTTACGTGTGCAACTTGGACACAAAAACTGAGGTAACTACGTTCAAGGTCTCGTCACCACAAATCCAACGCCGCCGAGAACGCGCCCATCGGAGGTCACACGTGCCGCCTAAAGGCGCACCGTGTCAACCACTCGCGGCTAGGGCTTGAGGCTGACGTGGCCTCTTCTGAAACGGCCACGTGTCCGGGGTGGTCTGACCCGGACCCGGACCCGGTCCGACCCTATCCGAGACCCGACCCGTTGACCTGGTTCACCATAAATCTGGGTCGTTCATTGGCGCTGACGTGGCGTGATCTCAGCCGCACACGTGGGGGGCCACGCGGTCGCCCAGTTATCGCCACCTGGGCCCACCCTGCTGACGTGGCGTGACACGTCAGTGCCACGTCACCTGCCACGTCAGCATATTTTTTATTTTTTTAAATAAAAAAATTTAAAATTTTATTTTCTCCAAAATAAAATTCCGGACATTTCCAACTCTTTGGAACTTGATTTATTTTCTTAAAATAAATCCCTTGGCTTATTTTCAAACACTTTGAAAATTCATTTCTCTTTCTCCCTTTAATATTTTCTCTTCGGGTTTTCAATTGGGGCTTGCAGGGGGCCTGCAGGACTAATTAATTTTAGCTCCAAACGGATTAATATATTATCATCTCATGACAATAATTAATTACCGTTTAACAATATTTAATTCCAATAAATAAATATTGTTGCACTCTAAAATTAATTAAATTATTCACGAATTTCTCGATCTAGAATAATTTCGTATTTCACTCCTCCGTGTAGATATCCATGAAAAATAAATTGCAACTACTATCATTTATTTTTCATCTCTAATTTGAAATTTATTGATTCGCTTTAAGTTCAAATTCTCGGTATGTGAAACACATTCAACATACAACTCCGGTGACGTATCACGTGAAGTGCTTTGGCCAAAGTCTTAATTCGAACTTTTGCAAATCTATTTCAAGGATATCTCTTACCTTCCAGCAAGGCCATAGATTTCTCGATCAATATAACTCTTTAGCGCATTTCATATAATCACCAAACATACAAAGTATTTTGGCCACCCGTTACCGAGACCTCACTTCGAGTATGTTACAGTGACTAACACTACATGACTAAAGCCGAAATATTATCAGGATTAAGAGTACAATGCCTCCTGAGATTTTATTCATTTTAGATAGCAGTATAAAATGAATAATCTCAGTGGTCCAGTTCGATGTTTCCAATCCTATTGAAAATCATCAACGTGTTATAATTGGAATCACCATTCCCTATGACGAAAGACTAATCATCTTATATAACCACGTTATAGTCTTGATAAGAACATATTCTTATCTTACCGACTAGAACTTTAATGACACGTGATTTCGGTATTCAAAGTCTTTTCCTATGAAACACGTTTCATATAAGAATACCATCACACCTTATTAATTATTAATATGTGAAATACTCATAACTTGCTGTAAATTCAGTTTAATTAATTCAACAAATTGAATTTTCAGGGTACTATTCCCAACAATACAAAGCAAGAAAACAAGTAATCAACACACAAACACACAACAGAGGGGCTAACGGCCATTAGCCCCAAGAAGCACAAAAGGCCCTAACGGTCGTTACCTAGGTCAGAGACTTCTGGCCTAGGACTAACGGCCGTTACCCTCTCTAACACTAGAAAGGGCTAACGCCCATTAACGGGGTCAGTGGCCAGGGGTGATGGGGTTACGACCGTTACCATTTTCATCTTCTCCATCATTTTATTTTCCTCCATTCCTTCATCTCCATTTCAAGGTATATATATATGTGTGTGTGTGTGTGTGTGTGTGTGAATGTTTATTTTGATAGAGATTGTTGTGATTTAGATGAATATTCTTGTTCTTAATCGTGCGTAGGTGTATATATGTGTTAATCCTTGAATTTATTGTAAGAATGAGTTGGGTTGTTGGTGTATTTATTGATATGTATTGAATGAGGGTTTTGTGAATAGTTATGGGTGATTTTAAATGTGTAAACTTGTGTTATTTGATGCATACTTGCGATATTATGTGCATATATAAGTTGTATACATGTTGTGACTTCATTCCCCAACTTTGATCATGTTTTGGTTGAGATTTGAGTTGGTTTTCATGCATTTTTGCTTCCTCCCATGTATTGCCCTGTTGTTGCTGCATTTCTGGTTTTCGGACTTGAATCCATGGGGGTGGATTTGAGGCAGGGAGTTGCAAAATTTTTCTGACCAAAATCCATGGCCATGGATTTCCTGTAGCGGCTCCTGGAACTCCGAGTCTCATTTTTCCTGTTTTTCTTTGTTTGTTTGATCCCTCCCCCCCTTTTATGATCCTTATGCATTGTTAACATGTTGGATTACGTGTTATGGGTTTTGTATAAAGTTCATGGGTTGAATTGATATGATATGTGCAAGATATGAATATGAATTGCTCGTTTATGTGTTCTTAAGCATTAATTATGCACATGAACATTTCATAAATTAATATCATCAATATCTCATATCAAATCATCTCATGAACATGCCGTTCGTCAATTATTTGGTTCATGGAGCCGAGTCTTACGTCTAGTCCTTCATTTCTTGAACAGAGGTCGATCCAGTGTTCGAGGAGCAAGCTCCATAGTTCTCTTCTTTCTTTCCCTTCAAGGTGAGGTTTTCTTTATGTATTTAAAAGTCCGTAATATCCAATGTGATGATTTCGGCCAAAACCATACTATATATTTATAGTCTTCGAAAATGCGAATGTTTTCATAAAGAAGCCTTTCCAAAATGAAAATGATTTCATGACAACTGTTTTGGTGAGAAAATGCACGTACATGATTGGGTCCGGGAAAACATGGGCTTGGACAATGGTACAGCATCGGGCCGTCGGGCAACCCCTTAGCACGTAGTACCCTTTGAGAATATCTCGCGCGACTCAAGAGAAAGGGAAGGCGAGTTATTCTTGAGCTGGTAGTTAAGAAACCATCGAAGGAGCGGGTAGGAGTCATGAGCCACCGTCTCAACATTATCATGAGATGGCTCGAGTCTTGCAAACTCGACCATTGAACGGTGGGGAAAATGATGGACAATGAATGACATGAATGTGAATGTAATGAATTGCATGATCGCTTATCATATGAAATGAAATGATTACACAAATGGGAGTTTGGTTGGAGAATTTACCCACTCACCAGGTCACGATATACCTAATGCTTTATTATAATTAAATTGATGCTTATAATTTCGAGTATTGACTTCCTTGTAAAATATCCACATGGATTCTTGCTAAAACTATACTCAGAATTATGGGTTGCATGTTGTGTGACTTATATTTATAAACCCCTCACTCGGTCTTCATTGACTGACCCCTCCTCACTTTCAGCTTTTGCAAGTTCGTGCTAGGCGGGGAATTAGAGTCAGTCGTGTCTTTAATTCGTAGTCTAGCATGATCATTTTACATGTAATGATACTTATTCTTTTGCGGATTGTATATGTTTATTTTGGAGTTTTATGTTGGGGCCTTGGTGGCCACACTTGTTGTAATTACTAGCTACTTGATTAATGCTTGCTTCCGCTTAATGCTTGTTGTATCGATCTTTATTAAATGTTTGGTTTAATGGTTAGCCCCACTTAGCTAGGGTTCTTTTATTGTCACCCGTTCGCCATGTGTTTGGTTCATGTATGAATTCTTATTTCATATGTGGATTGGATGCTTGGTGCGGGGGATGTGGCGCCTATCGATGCGGGTGCTACAAGTACTTTACCTTTCCACCTCTTGAAATACGTACTGTTGAACCAAAATGGCTTGTTAAGATCTCCCACACCGATACCCGTCGCTTTTTCAACTGTCGCCATATGAATCTCCTTAAAATTATTGGTGAAAGTAAAGTTTACAGTTGAAAATTACAAATAATAAAACCAGGTTGAGGCGCGGATATCTCGCTCTCTTTAAGGAGATTCAAGCCCACTACAGAAATTTATTTTCACCGGTCCAGCAGTCGTACTTTTAGCTTGTCCCCTCCAGGATACAACAGCCCGACAACGTTGTATAACCCAAGCAACTCTGGATAAGTTGTTCAGTCCAAAGCTCCACAAAGAACATCCTTCTTTAACTAGTAAACTCTCTCTTTTTTAGTGAATATAGGGAATATGTATGAATGATTTTTGTGTGTCTTATCTATGTATGCCCAACAAAGAAATGTCCCATATTTATAAGTGTAGAGCCCCTTTAGAATATTAAACACCAAATAGTGGTAATTAACTCTAATAAAGTGGTAGTGGGTAATAAAGTGGTGTAATAAAATGGCTAAGAAATGGGGTAGTGGTTGTGACACCCCGCTTTTCCGATCGCCCGAGCAGACACCACGTGTTGATTTCCTTGTGTGTTTAATTTCTTAATTTACTTTTACTTGTTCCTTATGTGCTTTGTAATGTTTTAATTCTGTGATTCTGTGCGTAGCGTGGCCCTATTTTCAACTCTTTAAGAGTTTAGGGGCCTTTTTGCAATTTTATCTTTTTAAGGGGTTTTCCGGTCATTTCTCGTTCGATCAAGGTTTCGACCCCTTGGACCTCTTCAACGCATTCGGGGCATCGAGACGAGTCCGTAAACTCTAAGTTTGCTCATTTCTGACGTCGTTAACCCCTTCTTCCGACCGTTTTATGTACGAAGACCCGTGATATAATACTCGAATCCTTGTTTTGCGTGCCAAACTAGTTCAGCTCTCTCTCTCTCTCCTCTCACCCGATCCTCTCCCTCGTCTCACACCTCCCACACGCACTAGAAAAATGCACAAGCCCGTTCTCGCTCATTTCTCTACGATTTTCGACATGTGAGTAGTGGAAATTGATCACCTCGATGAGCTCGTCACGATGATACCAAAATCATGGCCTGAAACCAGATGGAGGCGGTGCTATGGCGAGTTGCAGGCGGCGGCAGTGGTGCCGCGAGCTTCAGCCGTGTCTCGCGGCGGCCTACGACGGTGCAATCGGTGGGAGTTTGTCTGGGCCTGGAGCGGATTTTCTCGTCGTTTCCTTTTTCGTTGGCGGCACGGCCAACGGGACGACGACGCGCCCTCACGCGCCGATTGAAGACCGGATGCGGTGGCATGTGCACTGTAGCATTTTGCTCCGCTACGTTCCAACTACCTTTTCCGGCGAGCAGGGCCGATTCCCTACCTTTTTCGGCCCCCTGATTCCATTTCCGGCGTCATTTTGGGCCAAAGATGGCCGGAGGCGGCGGAACCGACGAGTTGACAGCGGTGGGATTTCGATGGTGGTTGGGGACCTTTTCTGGTGGGTTTTTTGAGATGGGACCTTTACAAAAGTTGATCAGCAGGTAGAGGATAGCATTTTCACGTTGGCCCCCTACTCGAGAATCGGCCGTTGGCGGCGGACCGGCTGTGAACCAGCGGTCAATTTTTTGGTGAGTATTTTCGGTATTTGGCTAGGGGCTTTCAAAGGCCTCGTTACAGGCTTACCAACAGTATGTTCGGATTTCGTTTTCATTTTACTGTTTGCATTTAATTTCAGTTTTTGTTCTAGGGATTTAGTTCGGTTTTTCACCAACGAGATCCGGTGTGTTTGGTATTTTCTGAAATTGTTTTAGGGCTTTTGTCAATTAGGCCGAGGTGCACATTTCTGTGCTTCCGTGGATTTTTTCGACCACCGGAGGTGGTGTTTCGGTGGCAGCCGATGGCTGTTCGGTCAGCTACGGCGGCGGTATTCCGGTGACTTTCGGGCAGTAGGTCCATTTCATTGTGGTGAGTCCAGTGCCTTTCACTGTTCGTCAATCGGATGTCCGGTTGATTTTATATGAATTTTTTAAGTTATTATTTTTTTTCCGATAATTGTTGTAATTATGGAATTGATCATGTATGTGTAATGAATTGTGAATTATGAATTATGAATTGTACGACTCCCGGTAATATGCTATAATATATAAAAACTTGATTCTTGAATTATTGTATCTATTTGTTCCGTTTCGTGCCAAATCAGTTGAGAATAATTATTGTTTAAGGGATATTAAGACAATTTAAAAATCTAAATTATTCGTATAATTATGTGACTTATAATTTGTAGCGCCCATAACGCTGGGCCACCACATCCCCCGCACTAAAGCCTAATCCGCATACGAAATGGGAGATCCGTACACGAACCAAGCAGTAGCAAACGGGAGACAGACAAGAATTATCTTAATATCCCTTAAACAAGAATTATTCTCAACTGATTTGGCACGAAACGGAACAAATAAATACAATAATTTAAGAATCAAGTTTTCATATATTATAACAGATTACCGGGAGTCGTACAATTCATAATTCACACTTCATTACACATACATGATCAATTCCATAATTACAACAATTATCGAAAGAAAATAATAACTTCAAAAATTCATATAAAATCAACTGGACATCCGATTGACGAACGGTAAGCGGTATTGGACTCACCACAACGAAACATGTTGGAAAACTAGAGCAGAAACTCAGCAGAAATTTAAAATTTTTCCAAAAGATTGATCATGGACTTGCAATTCTCGTATCGTATCTTAGCGTGTTTAGAAACTTACGTTGATTGAAGCTTTCTAGTGATGTTAGTACCGCTTACTGAACACCTTTCAAGCGGAATGTCTCTCGAACGGTTCTCGATAGATCCCAAAGCAGTGATCCTCTAAAGCGTATCCACACCAGTCCTAGAACACGATCAATCAAGTAAGAATGCTAGTTCTATAACTTGTGTTAATGGCTAGGGTTTTGCTTTTGGAAACTTTTCTTTTATTTTTCTCAAAAACTTAACACTTCGTGAGCGTTGGTCTAAAGAATAAGAGAAGCCCCACCCTTGTATTTATACAAGGGGGGTTCGAACTCCCTAGGGTTTTCCTAAACCTAGTGGACTTCTTTTCTTGCTCACTAATTAATTAATTTAATTATTTATTTAATTGGAGAAAATAAGTTCTTAACTTATTCTCCAAGTCTAGCAAGAATAATCTTCTCTCTCCTACAATAGGAAGTTAGACTTTTCAATTTTCCTAAAGCTAAAAGTCAAGATTCAATAAATTAATTAATTCTCAATTAATTATTTATTGGGTTAAGCTTGAGAAATAAAATCTTAATAATTAATTCACAATTAATTAAAAGACTTAAATTAATTAATTACAATTTAATTAATTAATTCTAGAAAAGAATTCGCGTGTAATAAAATTACACGCCGAAACCACGTTACTACACGTGTACATTACACGTGCAGGCCACATGTGCATGACACGTGGTAGTCACGTTCCAAGCGTGACACTTGGCGGGGCGTGACTCGTTTCGCCCTCTTCGATCAACATTTTGATCCTTCGTTAATCATATTAACATCCTACCATAACCCTCGTGTCCTGGCATTTGTGTGTGACCCTATAGGTTCATTATTCGATTAGCAATGACAGTAATTAATTAATTCACTAATGAATTAATCACTTCACAGATCACACTATCGTAATCTATCAATGGATGTGTGACCCCGAGCCAAATAACGAAATTAATCGAAGAACCTTTCAGTCAATAACATACAGTGAAATACGATCCTCCTACAACTCCATCTCTCAATCAAGAACTAAGGCATGGGAATATTCTCAGAGCCTAAATATTCTTGATCTTTAAAGTTAAGTTCGTTTCATATCCAATTAGACCTCAATCCAAGAAAACCCAATTTTCTTGATGTCTTGATCTTTTATCCACCTTGGCCAAGGGTTTAAGTTAATGGACTACGAACAACTCAATCAGTAAGAGATCATTCTTGTTCTTGTAACAAGTGTAGGTCCTTTGTAGATTCTACTAATTCTACATATGTCACTTGTGTAATCCCAACATAGGCCGTGGTTCAGGTGTCTATATGGCGACACCCTTTTGAGCCTATATCAATGATTAAAGAGTTAGCTCATATGAGACATTACAGAATCTTAAGTCTAAGGATTAATGAATCACGTTATTAACCTGTGAGATATTTCCTAATCTGGAAGTTTCTAGGAGACTTCCTTTCCCATTTAGGAATGTTCTCACGCGGGACATCTCAGTGATGAAGTTCTAGTAACAATCACCCTCATGTATTATGAACGCATCATCGTATGCACTTATCACTCCATGAAACTGAGTGATCCTTCAAAAGGACATAATCACATAAGCAAGTCTCAGCAGAGTCAAGGTCGACACTCCCACTGTCTGTCGGACTCTCGACTTGGAGAAGTTTCTAATCCTCGCCTATGGAGTTAAGAACTTGTTTCATGTGTTGTTCCCATAACAACAAAGTTCTTAACGGCCTCATCGGATTAGAGGTGTTCAATACATGCAAAAACACAGTCAACCCAAACAGACATAAATAAGCACATAAAGAAGTGATTGCCTATGAGCAAAGTCATCTCGTTTATTATTCAAAGATTGTTTGTGATATTACAAGGAAATAGTAAAGCCAAAAGCTGCTTTAAGGGCACTATTCCTAACAAAACGGACCTACAGCCTGAAATTCACTGGAATACCGCCGCCGTAGCAGGCCGAACAGCCACCGGCCGCCATCGGAACACCACCTCCGGTGGTCGGAAAATTCCCCGAAAGCACAGAAATATGCGTCTCGGCCTGCTTGACAAAAGCCCTGAAACAATTTCAGAAAATACCAAACACACTGGATTTCGTTGGCGAAAAACCGAACTAAATCCCTAGAACAAAAACTGAAATTAAATGCAAACCGTAAAACGAAAATGAAATCCGGACATACCGTTGGAAAGCCCGTAACGAGGCCTTTGAAAGCCCCTAGCCAAATGCCGGAAATACTCGTTGAAAAATTGACCGCCGGTTCACAGCCGGTCCACCAACTGCCGGTTCTCGAGTAGGGGCCAACATGAAAAGGCTATCCTCCACCTGCTGATCCACTTTTGTAAAAGTCCCGTCTCCAAAAACCCGCCGAAAAAGGTCCCCAACCACCATCGAAATCCCGCCGCTGTCAACTCGCCGGTTCAGCTGCCTCCGGCCGTCTTTGGCCCAAAATGACGCCGAAAATGGAATCAGGGGGCCGAAAAAGGTAGGGAACCGGCCCTGCTCGTCGTAACGTGGCGGAGCAAAGTGCTACAGTGCACACGCCACCGCCGCCGGTCTTCAGTCGGCGCGTGAGGGCGCGTCGCCGCCCCGTTGGCAGCGTCGCCAACGAAAAAGGAAAGGACGGGAAAATCCGCTCCAGACCCAGACAAACTCCAGCCGATTACACCATCGTAGGCCGCCGCGAGACACGGTTGAAGCTCGCGGCACCACCGTCGCCGCTTGCAACTCGCCATAGCTCCGCCTCCGTTTGGTTTCAGCCCATGATTTTTGTATCATCGTGACGGGCTCGTCGAGCTTATCAATTTCCACTACTCACATGTTGAAAACCGTCGAGAAACGAGCAAGAACAAGCTTGTGCATGTTTCTAGTGCGTGTGGGAGGTGTGAGACGAGGGAGAGGATCGGGTGAGAGGAGAGAGAGAGAGCTGAACTGGTTTGGCACGCAAAACAAGGATTCGGGCATTATATCTCGGGTCCTCGTACGCAAAACGGTCGGAAGAAGGGGTTAACGACGTCAGAAATGGGCAAACTTAGAGTCTACGGACTCGCCTCGATGCGCCGAACGCGTTGAAGAGGTCCAAGGGGTCGAAACCTCGATCGAAAACCCCTTAAAAAGAGAAAATTACAAAAAGGTCCCTAAACTCTTAAAGAGTTGAAAATATGGCCACGCAATGCACAGAATCACATAATAAAACATTAAAAAGCACATAAGCAATAAGTAAAAGTAAATTAAGCACACAAGGAAATCAACACGTGGCGTCTGCTCGGACGATCGGAAAAGCGGGGTGTCATAGTGGTAAGACTAAGGGGTGATGCACATTAATGTAATAATTCCTGTAACCCACTAACCATGCAAATAAATGAGAAGATAAATTGATGCAAATAATTATAATTTTAATATTAAAATGCTCTATTTATCAACATCTAGCATGAGCTTTGAAGCTATAAAAGTAATAATTATCGGACTCTAATGTACAAATATTTTTAAAAATATTATTTTATAGTATCATTTCGTATCGCATTGAATTCAAATAAGGATTTTACAAAAAAATTCACATCGGAACATCCGTATCATTGTGGTATTTTATTTGTCACTTGTCCCTTCCTCCAATGTTGAGAAATTTTGGGAATAATTCGTACATGGGATGAATATATATCTCAGAAAATGGTGGCGTAGATACATGAGCGTCACTTGAAAAAGATGGTACCCCACGTTTTGTCGTTTTCATTTGCGTTGCCCACTCATGAAGGGACATTGTTCTTCTCTTTCCAAAATATCGACAAATAAGCTAGCTAGATAGGGTTTCACTTATACTTGCAATTAAGTATCATTCATTTATGTCGACCTACGCACCTTTTCACGGAAAATTATCCGATGCATGCATCCACTATTTTTTTAATATAAAAACAAATATTTATTTTTGATTTTTGATTTTTTTATTTTTATTTTTGAATTGATTTTTGGAAGAATTTTTGAAAACTCCCCATGGGTTTGAAAACTTCCTTTTAACTTCCCATTTTCAAATACATCATTATGGGTTTTAGATACGCGATTCTTGAGTTTTAATACATCATTTTTGAAAATGGAAACCTAAAAGAAATTGGACTTATCATTTGGGGAGTTTTCGGAAATTCCCTATTAATTTTTTTGCATTTAAAAAATAGAAAGTGCATACACCGAAATACATACCCGATGCATATAAGAATTTCCCCCTTCTTACCACTACACTTCAACCAGAAAATTTAATTATTATAGTTAATGGTAAATATTTCAATGTAGAGTATATATGTGTGTGCGTGTGTGTCGAAGTACACAAGTTTTAAAATTTTTTACTAGCTCCTACATATCCTTTTGGAGTATTACATAATCCAATGTGTAAATTCATTGTTATTATTATTATTATTTTTATTTAATTTCGAGTCGAACGAATTTTTAACGAGTAGATTTTAAACTCCCAACTTCTAGCTTTTGCGATCTGTTAGTCAATTATCATTAAACTGATTAAGATCATTATAATGGACTTAATACTGTGATTTTAGAAAAAGAAATTATGTCAATCTATGAGGTTCTTAATTTCTTGTAACCAGTTAATGTATTTGGTCATATATACAAGCACATTAATTACAATCTGACATATTTGCTATGTAATTTTAAGTGCTAGAAATTCTGTATCTTAAGAATTGACATTAAATCTACCTTTAATATTATTTTAATCTACCTGATTGTCAATTATTTAACGTCTAGCACATGCCTAAGAACTTCATTCACATGGCATAAAAGTAAACAATTATTTTCCATTAGAGATCACTCTAGATCAAGAATTGAAATGAAGTCGGCCTTTGTGAAGGTCAAAAAGGGAAAACAACAAGAAAACTCGAGTAATCTAATGCTAAAGCCTATGATGAACTTAGCTTGAACAATTGGAAAAAGATGACCTAAAATGATTATAGTAGGTAAGAAATTAGTTTTTTTTTTTTTTTTAGATTCATAGCATCTATCTGTGTTTTTGTAACTTTTACTTCAATATTTTAGGGGGGGTAAAATTGACCTAGTTTCAGTTCTAACTTGGTATGTAGATGGCGAAATTAATCATAAATGTATACCCTATTTCTTGATTAAATTACCCTTGAATTAAATATCTCATATCATTTTTTGTATTTACTATGTAATTCATTTACTCATCTATATTTCTTTGGTTTCATGCAAAAACTTCATGAAAGTTCCCAAATGATGTATAAGATGATTTCTTGATTAAACAATTGCATTTTTGAACTTGAAAAGTTTCAACATTAATATTTAGCATACATTGTGAACTTGCAAATTTCCTCAACTATTATGTTATCGGATCGTGTACAGGTATGATGATCTGGACCGTGTTCAATTATTGTGTTCTTCACGAATTATCTGATTATTGATGCAACAATCAGTATTCCCCCAAAAAAGTAAAAAGTAACTGAGCGAAAGTAGGTTGGCCTAATCATAAACGTTAAACTCCATACAATAAAACAAAGAAACATAACTTTATAATCACTCTATCATGGACATCCACCTCTTAAAATTATTATATATTTTCACCTTAATTGAGCTGTGTTTAGGTAATTTTAACCTATGTTTTCTAGCTAAGAGATTTGCAAACTTACCATCAACTAAATCCCTACACAAACATGCCATTTTCTTACCCTATCAGAAAGTAGTAAATAAAAAAAGGGGAACCTCATTTCTCTTTAATAACTGATACGCATATTGCTTGGTTTGTGTCGATTCCTGAGAATATTTGTGAGCCCTTTTGATGATAGTAACCATTTTCTGTTTCCAACTTTCTGACATCTCTGATTGAAAGTAATATGCCACCAAAACTGGGACAAAACGTCTTTACATTGAAATAATTGGGCAAGAATCTTTTTAATTAATTACATCAAGACTTCTCTTTATCTTTTGGTTGTAAGGAGTTGGTTCATGGGCCATTTGGCGCAACAATTACTACCCACCACTTCGCAAAAAACAACAAAAGCTAAAGAATAGAGCGATTAGTTCAAAGAATTCAAAAACCAATCATGTGCAAAAAAATGCTCTTGTTCATAACTTTTTCTAGTGTTTTCTTTTTTCTTTTTCTTTTTATGGATTAATTTGTATTCGATTCGGCTTAAGTTGTGCGATTGGCGTACAATGGAGGTTGCTTGTTATGTATGGATACAAATATAGAGATATGGATCAAACACAATAAGAATTCAATAATATAAAATTTTTCTTGAATTCATTATTTGAAAGGAGTTTGATATGAGATCTGATATAATTAATGGATAGGATACCATAAAATAACGTTCTTAAAAGTATTTGTATATAAATTTTATTTTGGGTTAAGTACAGCAGGCACATCCTCCTATGTTTAGGGTAACTACAACATCTATTTTTGAGGTTTGAGAAAATACATCCACCACGCTCTTAAGTAAATTTGTTACAATTGGTTCCAAACTTAGGGTAATTCAATGATGTTACCAATATCTTATAATGAAGATCCAAACAAGGACCGTTAACGGACCTGGAAGAGTCAGCCGTCACTTATTAACCGAAATGAACCAAAAGGAGTAATATTGTTAAAATTTAAAACATTTTGGGTCATAATGGATTAGGTGAATAAATGGTGAAACAAACTCGAAAATAAGTCTAAATATATTTTGGGTTTTAATTGATTAGGTAAATAAATCGTTAAACAAACCCAGAAATGAGTACCATAATTTCTCTTTTATATGTATTGTAATTTGGACATCAAGAGAAGTTACTTGTTTACTTACATTAGGGATAATTAGGAACGCCCCTTGAAATTTGGTGAAAATACAAATTTTCTCTTGAGATTTTAAAACGGTGCTAAGTGTTAACTTTTGCTGACATCAGCAATATTATTTTTAAAAATTTCAAATCATATCCTTGGGGGCTATATTGTAATAATATTGAAAGTGTAATGATATATTTGTAATGTTGGTTAAATTTGTAATTTTCAGTTTCCCCACTCCTAAGAAAGGAGCGAATAAAGCTCTTTGAACGACGAATCTTCTCCTATGGTTATGGTAGTAATTAGGGCCGAAATAGTATTTAAAAATTTACCCTTTAACGGGTAATGTGGGATAAATCTCCAATTGGACATCATATTTTTACTCAACTCCCCATTTTGGTAAAATGTAGTATAATTTTCACATAATGTAATACTTAAAATACTTCTCAAAATATGTTGTATAATTTTCACAAAATGTAGTACTAAAACGTTCTAATGCAGTATTTATATCCTATTATGTAGTGTAATTTTATGGGGAGTAAAGTAAAAATATTCCAAAGTGATGGGGAGTTATTTCAAATTTTTCAGTAATTTAATTAATATTTATATTTTATTTATAAGTATAAATCGGAATAAATATTTCATGCATATTTATTCCAATAAAGTATGATAAAACATTACAGATTCCACTTTATATTTATGTCTTAGTTTTATGCATATTTTGCATAAGTTTATTTAAACTTTGTTCGTTTAGAATAATAATTTTGTTAGTGAAATAGAAAATTATAACAAACATGTTAAATTCACATAAATATCCATCAGAATTATTTAAACAAATATTTCTAACATTGGTGATTCCTAATGCATGTACTTTAAATACGAATAACATTCCAATATAAACATGTATGTGCAATTTTTTTTTTCAAGAAAATATTTGTTATTCATAAAATTTAGGAATGAAATTAGTTTTTTAGTAAAATGTCAAAATATCATTAATTAGCATTCTTTGCTAAACCAAAAAAAAAAATGCTAGGTAAAATAAAATTCAAGTACTTACGTCAAAACCCCAAAAATTTCAATACTTAACCTCCTTGCTTTTGGACTTTTATTACATATATACCTTCTGAGTTTTAGGATTTGAGGGGTAAAATAGTAAAATCATAGATTCTGTTAAATTTAACGGAGGAGATAACAAGACAGAAGGAAATTCGTAACTTATCAAACCTAAGGGATATCTATATTTTCGCCAAACCTCAGGAAACGTTTGTAATATAATTATCCCCTTACATTAATTATAAGACGTGTGTTTAGGACAATCAAGGTTCAGATTTGGGTTGAATTCAAAATTTTGTGTTTGAATTTGATAACACAATTCAATAATCGAATTAGAATCTGAATTCATCAATATCAAATCCAGAAGAATTTGGATCAAATCAGTTGCAATACGATAAAAGATCCGACTAGTTTTAGCATAATATATAATAGGGATAAATATTTTACCATGTGAATTATACTCGTTTTTTATATTTTGTCATCTGAACTTATTTTCGTTGAAAACCGTCATCTCGTCTACGTATTTTTTTACGGAACTATAATCTCATTTCTACGATTTTTACAAACTGTCATCTCATTTATACAATTTTTACAAAATTATCATCCCTTATCCAATTTTAAGTGGTTTTTAATGTTTTTTTTTTTAAACAAAAAAAGAAAAGTTCGAACTGTGTGGACTACAAAATTTGATTTTCCTTCTGGCCGCTTGAGGGTATGTGTGTTTAAAAAAAAAAAAAAAAAAAAAAGTGGTTTTCAATGTTTGAATATCCCTCACATGATGTGCAAGTGTTTCTATTAAGAGTAAATTAGTCTTTCCATTATCTTAATCATGCATTGTCTAACAAATTAAGATTTTATAATTGATAAATGAAGGCTGAAAATCTCTCAAATTTTATTTTCTTAAGACATCAAACGAAAATTTGTGTTGAAACTATTTGATACATCTTTTTTTTTTTTTAAAATGATTTGATATGTTATTCTGCTATTTTCATTATTTCTTCATTTCTCTTCACTTTCTCGCCAAGACAAAGGTATTAATGAGTTAGAAATTATTTTGTTTATTTTCTATGTTTATTAATCTATTATATCCATTATTAAATAGGGAGAATTTGATAACGTGAAAGGTTATGGACCACGGTTTACCGAAGTGAAAAAGTGAAATAGAAAATTTTCAAACTAAAACATATTCAATCAGATAATTTATTTCTTAAAATTAGAGCATATCCAGTCAAATAATTTATAATTACATATATCTTTCGAACATATTATCTCAGAGTCAAGTGATTACAATATTGGAGTAGAATGAGAAAATAAGAGTTATGATAACAGAAATAATGGACAAATCAATTTTTCTTTATTAAAAATATGTGCAAATTGTGTGGAGTATTTAGGCACCGGAATATCACTTAAATAAAAAAAAACACTTAAAATTAGACGGAGATGGTGGTTTATAAATATCGTGTAGATGGTGGTTTGCATTAAAAATAAATTCGGATAACGAAGTGTAAAAATAGACATAGTTCGGATGGTAAAAATATTTGTGCCTGTATAATAAATTTTTCAAAATTAGATCTCAATAAAAAAAAATGAAGTAAATGTATTATTTAGTGAATTATGTATTATTTTTCCTTATATTCATTTGAAATGTATAGTTGAAATTCTAAATATTAACAAAAACTAACTTTTCTCAAGACAATAATGAACAATAAATTATTACATATATACGGGTTTTACCATAATCATCTTTCATAGTATTTTTTAAATAAAAAATCAATTGAAATTTTTAATAGATAAAGCTTTTAACTTTATATTCCATCTACTTATTTTGTATTTTAAATATTTATAATCAAATATAATTCAGGAAACTTTTCTATTGCTCGAATCTACTCGTTCACAGACTTGAGAAAAAACAGGCCCATGTCAAGTAGGATAGTCCACTTACTCTTATCACAATGAGATAAATCTTCTTGGACTGTTCAACCCATTTATTTATCCTTCATGCTTAGTTCATTGATCAGTTGGGCTGGCCCATAGTCCCTCCAGATTAACATCCAGAAGCAACATGATCTGTATTTATACATCCGATGGCATAGGCAAGCACCTAATATTTTCTGTTCATGTCGAAGTTTATTAATAAATAACACAAAAGGCATAATAATGAACCTTTCAAGGTTTAACATGGAAGAAAACAAACAATATGATCATCAAGATTATAACATGGAAGAAAACAAACAATATGATCATCCCGCAATTAGGATACATTTAGTGATAGATTGATGTATAAATGAAAAGGAAAAAGAATAGAAAAGTGGATGGGGATAAGCCTATGGGTTGTAGCCTGTAGGCTATGATGTACAGATACAAATATAGATACATGAATACAGATAAAATGATATGAATACGATACGGTACAGATATAATAATACAAAATTTTTTCTTAGATTTTCTACGTTACGGAGTATTATTTAGAAATGTATATACATATAGGTCTAATTTAGTGTTAGATATTCCTAAAAGTGTAGTGTTGTGGCAAATAGATAGGCCAACGGAAAGTCAGCATGTAATGGATAAGAAATAGATCATGTGGGTTGGTACCACGGATTTCGTACCACCAATTCTTCCATTTTACACACATGAGAAGAGTTTGCGTACGGGATTATATAGATTTGGATTTTGTTATATTTGATTGATAAAAAATTTAATCAATTATATTTATTTATAGATGTTTATTATTCGATAATAAATGGATCCCACCTGACTTCATGCAAAATAATAATCAGGAAGAAGGAAAAAAGAAAATTAAAATCAAAATACAGTATGTTATGAAATTATTGATTAAAAGTAAGAACAGTAATAGAATAAGGTTAAGATAATAGAGGGAGAAGAGAGAGATTTTATTAATTCTTGAGTGTCTATATAATAATTAATAAGCCTCAATTTATAGGTACTACAATACAAGAAAAAAGGAAAGGTTAACTAATCAATTAACCTTAATTATGGATATCAATCCCATAAATTAATCAATTACACAATCAATGGGCATTCATAATATCCATTATTTATAACACTCCCCCCTAAATGTCTATTGTGGTTTGATGGGCCTTGCCAAAAAAATATATATTTATGGAGTACGTATATTGGGTTGCCTCGTTAAAAACCTTCACCTGGAAAACCTAATGGGACAAAACCTCAGTAAAGGAAAAGAGTACAGCGCGTATCCTCTCCCCCTCATGATGACATCACTTAATATCTTTATATCGACGCATTCCAATCTTATATATCAACTCCTCAAATATATCGGTCAGATTTTCACTCGAACATATTTATATGCATCTATGTCTGCATTCTTCTGAAGGTCATGCGTGAAAAAGAACTTTATTGAAATATGTTGAGCTTTATCGCATCAAAATAGATATCCTGCATCTTGATAGTCAATAAATAGAGGAACAAAATTATATGAATAAAATAAGCTCATATCAGATATTTCATGTAGATATCAAAATTTATTTAATTTAACTCTAATGTCTTCGAATTGGAAATGAGTTAAATCTTGTAGCGCCCGAAGAGGCGAGCCACCACATCCCCCGCACCTAGTCCCAAACCCACATATGAAATGAAAAATCCATACATGAGCCCAAGACTAAGCGAACGGAGACCTACTCATACACTATGCCAGGCGGAGCTAAAATAAGACAAAGCACGCACAACTAGGAACATAGCGGAAGCATGCATAAAGAATACAAAACATAATTCAACAAACAACGGGTTCTATCCCTACAAGCCTGTCCCGAATAAATATCCATTACGACGAGCTTAAATTCAACAGATTCATAACCCAATATCAAATACAAACTTATTCCAGACTTATACGAAATACAACTATATGCAAGTGGAATGCAACTCGATCTAGAAGGCAAGAAAACCCGATCGACTCACATCTCCGCCTAGCTCGAGCCAACACCTGCAAAACTAAAAGTTGAAAGGAGAGGGTCAATCCACCGACTGAGTGATGGGGCTAATGCACACCCACACGCATATACATATAGAGCAAAGCACGTAATAAACAAAAAATTATGAACCGGGATAGGGTTTTACATACTAAAGTCATTTCCGAAACAAACTTGTACTTATACTTATCACAATAAAACAAGCTTAACATAATCATATCATATCATAAGAGGAAGCTCCTATCCCATTTCATAATCGACTTAACATACTTAAGCTAGGCGAGCATGAGCACAAACTACCCATCCTGGGCTCCTCATAACATAACAAACAAAAGCATAAAACATAGCATAACATAGGTACCAACCTCCTTTCTCCGGCGATGGAAGGGTTGCGCGACCCTAAACCATCCATACTTACATTAGTTGCAGGCAGTGAGTTTCATGACACTTACACCCGAGGACTCCGTCCCCCAACCAAACCTCTTAGTGGGTTCCGGGTTCATCCCATAATTTGGAGAAGTGCACAGGGCTCGTAACCGGCGACCCCATGGTCGTCCAGGGTCTCCCTTACCCACAACTCTGAGGCCTAGCATACCATACCATACATTACATACCATAACATACCGAATCATAACTCGCTTATACCAAACATATCATAACGAAACATACGTACCTTATTAGAGCATACCTTGCCTTGCAACTTAGCATATGTCATAAACGTACCTCTCTGTGTCATCCTAATCCAAGACGGCGCGAAGACACACGGTTTGGAGCATAGCCTCGTTGCAAAACATTTCAAGCTTACATACGCTCATGCTTATAGTTTTTAAAACCCGAACCGTTGACAAAGTCATAAACATAATGTATTAACACATATCTATAATATAAATATAATAATATATTTATATGCGGGCTTGAAAATGAGCACATAGGGGTCGTAGGTCGCATTAACTAAAAGAAAATCCTAAAAACTCACCTTTTACCAAAAGTAACCACGGATTAGCGTTGACTATCAAGAAGAAGTTAAATGGTGGAACCAACACCTCCTGAACTCAAATCTAGGATAAACAAACACGAACTCATGAATTAGACTCAATCATGAACCAATTAGACGCTCGGCGACTCATACGAATGCAAATGGATGCAATGCATATCATACAGATTCATACTTGGGCATATCAGAGTAAATAACGAGATATCACGTAAGGGATTCAAGAATTAAACTAATATCATATGAAATAAGCTCATGATGTGTTATATTATAGCATAACATAAGTGTTCATGAGTCTAAAATGCATAAAAGAGACAAACGAATCAAGAAAGAATTACACATAGCACTTAAACGCATATCAATTCAATTCACGTTTACACTTATCAAATGAATCCATAAAATTAAAATAAATGACTAAACATGTCTATAATCACATATTAACATGTTGAGGTCATAATTGGGGTGGGAGAAATCGAATACAATCAAGAACGAAGCAAGAAACGAACAACGACGAAACAAAACCGAGCATACAATATCACACCACACGAAACACACACCAAAACTGAAGAGGGTAACGGGCGTTAGGTATGGCCATACCTAAAGCCTTAACGCCCGTTACTCAAGGCAGGAGCAAAATTTCTCCAAGGCTGGAGGAGGTAACGGGGCGTTACCTCCTCAAAAGGGAAAAGCCTTAACGGGCATTAACCCGTCGTCTTCTCCAAAACGAGAGCAGTCATGGCTGCTCTCCCTTGCATCAAACCACAACAACAACAACAGTAAAGTGGCAAGGCAACAACAGCAAAGTAAGCACGAAAAGGTCCAAGAAACATCATAGAAACAAGCTCTAAAACTCCAAAGATCAACCAAGCAAGAGATTCATCAAAATCACAATCCCTAACTATTCACACCAAAACTCATAGCATGCTTGAAAGTCCATGAAAATGAGCATAAATTAGATCTAAATGACCAAAAGAATGAGGATAACAAGATCATATACTTACCTTTCAATTTGGTGACGAAATGAAGGTGTATTTAGTCCAAAACTTGCAAAGTGAATAGTATCAGATTTCCCCCTTTTCCTTCCTCTTGGTGCCAGATCGTTTCTCCCCTTTTCTGCTGAGTTTGAGTGTGTGATTGGGATATAATTATAGAGGGTTAAGTTAGGTGTAAATAGGCTCAAGAATCGGGTCATTTGGTTAAGAAACGAAGAAGTTATGGCTAAAACCGTAAAAGGTGTCAAAGCTGCGCGAGGCTCACGTTATAGGCGAAATACAGGGGTCCAAACGGGCTTAGAAAAATACAAGGCTAGGTTCTATAGCTTGAAAATCTCGTTACGAGTCTGGCACCACTTCCGGAATTCAAATTCCGAATTCCCGATCTCAAGTTATGGCCTCCGAAATCCGAGGAGCGCTAAAACTCGTTAGGCCCTCAAATCCCAAAAATAAAGAAATGGTCTCCGACCAATTCAAACAATTAAAACGAATAAAATAAACACATAAACAAGTTCATGAAACATATAATTCAAGTATATCACGTATTCACGTAGCTCGGAAAATAAATTCAAGTATTAGAAATTAAATACGAAAGTTAAAACGAAAAATCTAAACATTTAGGGCACATAGATCACTTAAACAATTAATTCAACGAATAAATAAAATCAAAAGAGAAATTAAAACGTCGAAAACCCTCTCGTGACATCATACCTGGCTTGCCGAAGAAATGGGGTGCCACAAATCTAGATAGTAGTTCACTGAAAATACTATGTGTTGCCTTATATTATTAACAAAATACGTTAATGCCCCAATAGTGATAAGATATGGTACTTCAGGACCAAGAATTTCTGCATCATCCTCCTTAGGCTGGAATGGATCTTTTGTTATATCTAGTGATCTCACAACCATTGGGGTACTCAATGGATGTGCCTTATCCGTATAAAATCGTTTTAAAATCTTTTCGGTGTATGTCGATTGATGAACAAATATTCCATCTTTGTAGTGTTCAATTTGTAAACCATTGCAAAACCTTGTTCTTCCAAGATCTTTCATCTCAAATTCTTTCTTTAAGTGATTTATTGTATTGGATAACTCTCCAGGAGTTCCAATGATATTGATATTCACAACGATTCAAATAAATTTTGATTCAAACCTCTTTATGAAGACACAAGGACAAATAGGACCATTTTGTATCTTTCTTTTATTAAGTATTCACTAAGGCGATTATACCATATTCGCCCGAATTATTTTAATCCGTATAATGATTTTTGTAATCATATTGAATACTTTTCCCGGGAACCTTTATATGCTTCAGGCATCTTGAAAACTTCAGGAATCTTCATATAAATTTCATTATAAAGTGATTTATATAAATATGTTGCAACAACGTTAATTAGATGCATATCAAGTCTTTCATCTATTTCCAGACTAATAAGATATCTAAACGTGATTGCATCCACCACAGTAGAATAAATTTTTTTTCATAATCAACGCCAGGTTTCTGTGGAAATCCTTGTGCCCTAAGTCTTGCTTTATATTCATATGACTTTACTTCGTTCGTTTTATTTTCGTACAAATATCTACTTGTACCCCACTGACTTTACATTATCAAGTGTTTGGACTACTGGTCCAAAAACTTCACGTTTAGAAAGTGAATTAAGTTCTTCTTGAATTTCATCTTTCCATTTTGGCCAATCATTTCAATTTTTGCATTCTTCAACAGATTTTGATTCAAGATCCTCATTTTTCTTAAAATATTTGTAGCTACATTATGTGCAAGGATATTGTCGACAATTGTATTCCTTCGGTTCCATTTCTATTTCTGACATAACTAATTGAGATCTCTTTATTTTTCATATTTACAGGTACCTTTGCTTCTTCTAAAGCTTTATTCGTAGTTATGTCTTGTTGAGCATTAGCCTCCTTACTGTTAGATCATTTTGATCATTTGCTCATTTCCTTTTCCAATAATCTTATCTTTGGAACCGATTGGTCTTCCACGCTTCAGCCGTGGTTTTGATTCATTTTCTTAAATAGACTGTCCTTGTGGACTTCAATTCTAATCGGAGCATTTCCAGTCGGAATATAAAACTTAGTAACTCTTTTTGGGTCAGTAAATGCATTTGACAGTTGATTTGCAACATTTTGTAAATAAATTATCTTCTGAATCTTTTGTTCACGTTGTTTTGTTCGAGGATCTAAATGATTCAAAGATAATGCATTCCAAGTAATTTCTTTTTCTAGCTGTTTATTTTCTCCCCCAAATGTTGAAAAAACTGTTTCATCAAAATGACAATCAGCAAACCTTGTTGTGAGTAAATACCCAATGATTGATTCAAGATATTAAATTATAGAAGGAAAATCATATCCAACATATTTGTCTAATCTCCTTTGAAAACCCATTTTTGTACGATGTGGTGGTGCAATAGGATCATATACCACACATCTAAAAATTCTGAGATAGGAAATATTAGGCTCCTGACCAAAAGCCAAACATAATTGGGAGAATTCATGGTAATTTGTTTGTTTGATGTGTATAAGTGCTGCTGCATCTAATATAGCATATCCCCATGTAGAGATAGAGAGATTTGTTTTCATAAGTAATGGTCTAGCTATTAATTTGGAGGCGTTTAATAAGTGATTCTGTTAAACCATTTTATATGTGTACATGAGCAACAAACTTTTTTACTTTTATTCCATAGACTTACAATAATAATTAAAAGCCTCAGACATAAGCTCACCTGCATAATCAAGAATGAATTATTTGGGCTAATAATCTTGCAAAGACTAGGTTGCAAGTCAAATATATGTGACCATCTAGTAGATGCATTTATTAAAACCATAAAGTACCTAAATGGTCCACGTGGTGGATGAATAGGCCCACATATGTCACTTACAATTCATTCCAAAAATCCAAGTGACTCAATTCCAACTCAAAGTTAATGATGATCTCATGATCAATTTACATTGAGAACAAGCAGCACATGAGAATTCCTTATCTTAAAGAATTTTATAGTTCTTTAATGAATGCTCACGTGAATTCTCACTAATTTCTCACATCACAATTGATCCAAGGTTACTCGATCGATCATGCCAAATAATAAATGTATTTGGATTAGTAAACTTCTGGTTTACTATCATATGTATTTCATTCATGCTAATATTTGTGTAGTACAAACTGAAGGGAAGTGCAGGGGATTCTTACGAGACATACTTTTTACCCGACAGAGTCGTAGTAATATAAAGATATTCAGTCTTACCATCATTAGAAGTTTTAATGTGATATTCATTTCAACAAAGATCCTTGAAACTCTATAAGTTTCTTTGAGGTTTACTAGAAAATAAGACATCTTCTATAATAAGTTTCGTTCCTTTAGGGAACATTATAGTATCTTTCTCAAACTCTTCATATTTATTTTGTACTACCTTTGCTTCTTTCATAACTAAAGAATAATACTTTTTATCTTTGTTGTAGCACTGTCTGCGAGACATTTATCTTTTTCGTTCGTTTTGGATCCAATTGAATGTTGGGGAAAATTCATACTCTTTATTATAAAAGAAAACAAACTAAGAGAATGAAGCTAGTAATTTAAAAAAGTTTTGATACTTGAGTTGTAAACAAGATGAGGAAGAATAACATAAACGAAATTCAAATTATAAGTTTATTCCCCAATAAAAAAATTATATCGATATATAAGTGTCATTGAAGTAGACTTGTCTATATGACAATATTATCTACAAATATTTATATAATTGAAGACTCGCTAACTTAATTAAGTTCTCAATCCGTCGTAATACGGATACGTGAGTCATCTTTCATGTTATGGGGATAAAGTTGAGCTTTATAATCTTTTTAATGGGGTATCTCCTTTATATCCTTTATACCACTTCTGGTGATGTGGAGAATTATAATTATAATCATAAGAGTGATCATAACACTCCTACCCCAATTCGTGTTTGTTGACTCCTTTGTCTTCTTTATTTATTATTCATTTATTGCATTATCTCATTCACTTCGGGGAATGAAGATGATTTAATGGTCAATCGTTCATCAAAAACTTTTTAATATTTCAACCAAAATGATACGAAAACAACTTAAAATGTTGTTCACATCTTTCTCAACAGAGTTGCTCCTTCGAGAGCATTATGACTTGCTACTTCGGAAGCATTATGAATTGAAATAAAATTCTTCAATAAACTTTGGTCGACATATATAAACCAAAGGCTTCCAATATTCAGAGCGATATAATAATATCAACATATTGATGTTATTCATTTCACATCGATATATATTTGATATGATAAAACACTAATCTACTAAGAAGTTAATATCAAGAACTATGATATTGATATCAATTAGTCAATCGACTATGTTAAGCGTCGAAAACTTAAAGTTTCATAAATTTCATATTTCAAATTGAACAAACATATATATCACTATGAACAAATGATTTATTAAATAATTAATTAAAGAAATCGCTCAATTAATCATAGGTTCAATAATATGGACTATCATTCAAAAATTATGGAAGCAAAACTTAGGAACATAATATGTATCTCACATTGTCATTCAACCCACTTTATATATATATATATATATATATATATATATATATATATATATATATATATATTCAGTAGTATAAAGCTAGTCTCAACTCCCAACAATATTGGTAATTTAGAAGAATACAATTAATATTGATCAAGCATAGGTAATTCATTCATTTATCAAGATTATATATATAAGATCGTCAATTAAGAAATAAACGTGAAATCAAATGGGTAAAATAATGGTGGTCTTTCCCTAATTAAATTAAGGAGCTCCCATCAAGAAACTAGTCAAAAGCAATTTATATTATTACAAGATGTTGTAATACAAAAAATATTCATCAACTAATACAACATTAACATATAATTGATAATTTTAAAGCAAAACAACTAACAGAACAACATGCTTGGTAGAATAATAAAATCACATAATTAACAAATAATTATTGATTAACTCAATTTTCAATAGATTTCGAGTTCATATAATTTCATATTACCGTAAGAGCATGAGATAATTAAAAGGTTATATTTATCTTATAAAGACTGCTATAATATCTTAGTATAATCTCACAAAAGATTAACATATAATCTGAGCATAATCGAAACAACGATTAACACATATTTATGACTAACACATAATTTTATTGAATTACAGTTTTGATAACAGAGATCTAAAATGAACAATTTAGGCTTTGATATCACTGTAGGATCACGTAATCAAACTAACCTTTTTTCCGAAAGCGAATTCGATTGTTGTGCTTTTGTGTGGATCGTTTTATCAAATTGAATCTACCTCCAACCTTCAAGCTAATCGTGCTGATAACGTGTTAGGAAACTATTGATTAAAAGCAAAAACAGTAACAGAATAAGGCTAAGCGAATAGAGGGAGAAGAGAGAGATTTTATTAATTCTTGAGTGTTTATACAATAATCAATAAGCCTCAATTTATAGGTACTACAATACAAGAGAAAAGGAAATGTTGACTAATCATTTAACCTTAATCATGGATAACAATCCCATAAATTAATCAATTACACAATCAATGGGCATTCATAAAATCCATTATTTATAACACAGTATAGAATCATACATCATTCGAAATGATATAATGAAATTGACTACAGGATTGCATATGTTTAATATAATTATGTGGGCTATGATATTGTATAAAAGTCATTCTGATGGGGTCAAAATACGATCGTCCCACGTTAGGACACGTGGCATCACCGAGATGATGACATCTGTCTCCCCAAGGTTGCACCCATCAGCACCCGAGCGCTAAGCCTAACGAGCGCAATCCTTCTTCATGAGTTAAGCCCAACGAGCGCTGTTACTCTCACGAGCGTCCTTCATACTGTATGATTGGCACGCCCACGTGCCAAGGGAGCCCTCTTCGAGCGTCACACTCCCTCAGAGTGGCCTCCCCTTTGGCTCGTCACTTGAACTGGAGCCTTCATTCCCCCCAGCGGATATCTTGGCTTCCAATACTCCAGGTTGTCACGAGCGCGCTCTTAAGCCCTCGTTACCAACCACCCAAATGGCTCTCTGACACAACGTACATGCCCGCGCACCTGCCACTGTTGCCAGCACCAACTTTGGGCCGCTTTTGCAGAAGATTCCTCCTAGGTTTCTCTCTCATGGCGCCACGTGTTAGGGCAACATTCGGCCAGGACCACTTGAGGCAAATGACCAAAGGGCCCTTGACCCTCAACTATAAATAGCTAAAGTCATCTTCTACACTGGTAAGCATTCTTCATCACTGAAACTGTGACTGAACTTACGTTTCTTCATACCTTGAACTGACTTGAGCGTCGGAGAGCCAAACTGGGTATCACCCCCAGTTCCCCCAGCTTGGCCTTCTGACTTTTATTGTGCTTGTCCCAACAGGTAGAACCCCCTTTCTCATCTCCGGCGAATCTCCGGCGGTTTCCTCCACAATTACAAATCGTAAAGTGATCGGATTCGGATCCACACATTTCTGAACCCATCACATTCAAAATGAGAAAAATTAAATTTAAATTAATAAAATACATTTGTTATTTAACTTAGGGAAATTTATTATTTATTTCGTAAAATACAGCCCTTAAAAGAAAATTCTATTTATCATTCTTCCATTGGCATCTATAGTTCTTACCTTATTGTAATAAAGGCAAAGAGCTCCATGCTTATAAACATGCTCAAGCAATCTCATCACTTTATAAGAAGATAATTACGCGTAGTTCAGTAGTTATGTGTCCTCATCTATCCATAATTGCTACCAATACAACATAATAAAATTTGAGGAAGGTAATTTGTTCACTCTTATAATATTGAATTGCTTGTTTACTAAGAAAGAGTTTGGTATGGGTATTAACCCTCATAGATACTAGTTACTAGGCTTAATATTCAGTTTGGTAGGAAATATTAAGCGATGTTGGCCCTGCCAACTTAATATCCGCCCCTCTTAGGTCCTCAACTATTCACGCATTAACTCTCGTAACTCATCTTAGATTTTGGCTGATATTAACTCTCATTGGTTTTGAGTGCAAATTGGCCGACCACTTTAGCTCTTTCCATTATTTTCCCCGCTTCTCATTCTTCCTTATTTACTCCTCTGTTTAACTGTGCTAGGGTTAGAGTTTGTATTTCAATTTTTTGCATCTAAGAGGCGACGAAGGTGGAGTTGATAGGTATGGAAATCGATCCTTTTTTTTTATGAAATTTAATTTGTAGTTAGACAAATTTGCTTCGTGTGTTGCAAGTTTTATGGTACGATTTGCAAGCGCGGGTTTTGTGGGTTCAACTCTAAGAGGGAAACGCAAATCTGAGCAGGTAATTTGTTCATGTCTTAGAATAATTTCTTGTAATTAGCTAGTTGTGTGAGATTATTGTTTGCCGCATCTTGAGTCTTGGTTTGTTGATAGTGTGGAGTTGATTTCGTGGGATTTCCATAAGCAAGGTTGTGTGTTTTGGATGCATGAGATGAAAATTTCATAGGACGATTGCGTTGATTTTGTAGATATCTGATGTTCCATTTTCTTGATTTGTTTCTTCGTTCAAACTTGTGTACTTTGGCTAGTCACCTTTAACCCGTTGTCAAGTCCCTTCCCACTTTTGTTTTTTATTATTGATTGGTGGAATTGGATTCGCAGATTTGTTAAAACTTGTAATGGATTCATACACTAATTGGTAAGGTTCTTGGCTTGGGTAGAGTTTGTATTGAAACGTACTGCTCTGTTCATGGCTATGCTTTATTTATTGTCTATTTGGTACAATGAAACGGTTGAGAGTGAGAGACGCTCGCGTAAGCGTTGATGCTCTATCATAGCAAATCAACTGGACCATCTGAAACACTTACACTGTTTCACACAAGTTAGTGATGAAAACTGCATAGATAACCTTCGGATGGACCGGAATACTTTCTGTCTGTTATCGTATCTGCTCGAACATTTTGGTGGGCTAACACATGAAAGATTTGTTACAATTCCGTGTAAATTGGCAATTTTTCTGAACATCTTAGCTCAACATCACAAGAACCGAACATGATCGGAGATATGCTGCCTGGATGTGGCATAGAGGATAAGCATGTTAGGTCTAAGTTGTCCGTTTGGCGGCGGACGCACACTGCAATCGTGACCATACTGGTTGTAAGTGGAGGTGGTGGTTTTACGTTCGATGATGACAACCACATACTCATGGCAAACAAGCCGAAAGCCTGGAGTGAACAAGAGAAAGTACCAATGGATTTTTCTCAATAAAAATAATACATTTTTTGGTTTGTATGGATATGATTCACTTTATATATTTACAAATTTGTGATTACAACTAATTCTACTTTAAATGGCTATCCCAAGCATGCATGTAAACCGACATGTTCCTTGTACATACATGGTGTAAATAATAGAAGTCTTTTACTTTGATTTTATTGGTTAGCCTCGTTACAAATTGTGGTGGTAAAATTATCACTAATGATTCCATCGTTTAAACAATGCGAGAGATTGTTTGGTTCGTGGTATGTATCCTATTTAGCTATCTTGAGTATATCGACACATAAACTTCTCTCCTAGAAATCTGATACTCTATTGTTTTAATCTGCACTGTACCAGGTTTACAAAGAGGGCGTTAAATTGGTTCGTGGGAAGGCATTTCCGTGGCTGGAAAGATGGAATGTCTTGTTCGGTACTGATCGTGCTACAGGTAATTCTGCGAACGACGTCGGTGACACCTATAACGACTTGCAACAAGCTTCAATTCAAGCTGGTAACAATCACTGGCGTGGCCATAAAGGCAGCAATGCACCTCGTTCTGAAGACCATGAAGCTTTGGACGACAAAGGTGATAATGCCATTTCATTTAACCCTCCAAGTGATGACGGTGGGAGTTCAAAGAAAAGCAGCGGCAAGCATCGTCGATCGGGCAATCTGGATTCCTCCCAAATTAAGGACTTGATGCACGAGCTCATGGAATCTGCCCAAGTGACGCTGAACTCTTCAGTTAGCCATTTCGCACCAACTTCCTCCAGATCGAGTCAACAACCACTCAATGACATTGCTGCGATGCAAGACTGAGTGTATGGCTACACACTACCTAGCCACAAGCCATGGCGATCTAAGAGCCTTTTACAGCATGTCAATAGACGTTCGTAGCACCTTCGTAATGAGTCTAATGCATTTCCAAAAATAATTCTTATTTCACTATGAAAGCAGTAATGGACGGTGGTAGTAGTATTTAATGTTTTTTTGTTGTTGACTTTGTAGAAGTAATTGTAAGAAGATGATGCTTAGGAAGAAAACAGCAAGCTGGAATTGCAAAACTAAATCTGCAACCTTCTTTTGGTTTATTAGTGGCCTTTTAAATGTCTTTATTCTTCATGTGTTTCAGGTTCGAATGTTGTTGTTTGCTGACAATTTCGATTCGGTTTTGGGTATGGGTTACTTGGATTGCTGACAATTTCGATTGGGTATATCTGGTTGTTTATTTATGGGCGAATACTATCTCCACGCTTCAAGTTCTAGTTTTTGCGTTTCTTTGGTAAATTCAGTGTCAATCATACATTCAATTATTGGTTATGTTTTGGCTGCTATATATAATGCTTTACTTGTATAATTTTTGGATTCTTTGTGGAATTAGAGACATGGATGTATCTAATCAAATGGGAAGATCTTATGCATGGGATGATGAGGATGAATTTTATTTTTGTCTCTCATTGTTCAAGAATTTTATTTCTTTCTCTCATAGGTTAAACCTATAGCTGATTTCTTTACCTAAGATTTGAAAAAGACGCCACCGACTATGAAGAAGTTCTCTTCGCGGACAAGAAGGAGGCTGACAACCAAAGATCGAATTAAACCAACAACTCTGTATCCCCTTCCATATAACATAAGGGTAGTTTAGGAAACTTGAAAATTAGTATTACTTACGTGTGCACTTACCAAACGCAATATTAACTAACACTTACTGTGGGAATAATAAATGTTACCAAACGCAATATTAGGTGCTACTATATTTACCTAATTTTAGTTAATAAGCCCGAATAATATTAAATAAAATTAACTTCACAAGCATACCAAACGGTCTCTAAGTTTATTATAAGCGTTCGAAAATATATGCTGGCTATGACTTTAGAATGCCTTCTCGTAATTTTTTATGTATCCTGATCTTAAGTGTTAGAAAATTTTATTTGATTTTCTATTTAGGTTTTGTAGTCAAGTATTAATGAAATAACATTGTTTTTATATTTTATACATGTACATTGCGCACTTGTGTGACACGAGACAAACTTTAATTTCAAAGTATTTGACTGAAACTATAATTCTTAATTTTGGGTTATCTTTCAAATATTAATAATTTGTAATTCGAGATAATGGTTTTCTTCCTAGCATTCGTTTTCTCTATAGTTATTTATAGAGAAAATGGAGATGACATAGAAAAAGTTAGAAAAACAAAACAAAAGCAAATAATAATAGCAATCCAATATACTCTCTTTTTGTTTCTCTTCCTCTTTCAATTCTCTATCTTTCAAGTGACTAAATTTATTAAAGCTCTAATTCGACGGTAGATAATATATTTTCATGATCGGCTCAGATCTGTTCCGCGGTCAGTTCCTCAATTTTGCTCTACGTCATTCTCTAAAATCTACAATTACTCTCGTCTGCTTTCATCCTCTCAAATCTATCTTCATTCTTTTAAATTTATTAGCATTCGCTCTCAGATCTACCACCACACATCTACAACTACTCTCGTTTGCTTTCATCCTCTCAAAACTGTCTTCATTCTTTTAGATTTACTAGTGAGGTGAACGTGCGTTGCACGTTTATCATTTAATTTTTTTAAATAAATTTAGCTATTATATTTATTGAACAAATTAAGATATTAAAAATATTTATTTTGATTAAATAAATATACACATACAAAAATATTTATATGAAATTTCTCTTTCAAATCATCTACGATAAGTAGAAATTCGAAGTAGAGAACATCCAAATAAATAAGCAATAAAAATATTTGAAATTTTGTTAATATATAAAAATATATATATATTTTTTGTTAATATATTAAAAAAAATATATTTAAGTGTATAGTAATTTGGCCAAATAATTCTAGCTTTTAAGCATAAGTAATAGTTTATAACTTTCAAATATATTTAATAAAATGAAAAGACATGTAAAAATTATAGAACAAAACCTAAAAGATCACCTAGTTTTCCCGGTAAGCATCCTAAACGTAGTAATCATCTTAAAACTTATGACCTATTCTCATCAGTTTATCCGTCATCATGTTTCTTTTTCTAGAGATTTATTTAATTCAAGTTTCGTATGGCCTTTGGAGTAAACTTTGTCAATTAAAATTACATTTCTCATTTGTTTCATTTGAATATCCTTCATTGTTATCCATTTCACGACCATCTTCGAATCAATACCCACATTAATCTTCGAAAAGTGTCTTTCCCAAGTTAGTGTTAATACTCCACGTAAGCTCAGTAACTCCACTATATTATTAAAACTCTACTAAGATCCATAGTGTATCCTAACACCCATATTCAGCTGTCATCTCAAATGATTCCCCTGGTTATAAAAGCTCACCTCAGAGTTTAGTTTCACCGATCCTTTCTCGGGTTTATTCCACGATAACTCAGTGCATATTTTTCTTTTATCTGTATTTTTTATCCACACTGATTAGTGTTGAGATTTCATTAACTCTTTTATATGGCGAAGAGTGGAACTTCTAAGTTTTATAACATTTTGATAGCTCAATTGGTTCCATGTTTTTCAAAGATTTTAGAGCGTCAAGATCAAGACAATCCACGCATGATAATTAGATAACATATTACTCTGAATTTTGTATAAAAGCTCTCTTTGAGGCCGTTCGACACTCGCTTGCCACGGAAATTTCGTTCAGTTTGTGCATCAATAATCTTGTCTGACACCCGGAGTGCGAATGGACAACTTCTAAGCATGTGCATGGTCCACATATTCATGTCCTATATAGCAGCGTGTACATACATCGCTTTTTCTAAATTTTCTGTCATATTTCAGTACATTCGTCAGCAAGCTATCATGTTAGCAAGCTACAAGAAAATCTTGAACTTTTAGGGACAAAGTAATTTCCAAATTCATTTCCAATTTTTCTTCCTTATCTCATCCGACACCATAAGTAGACTATAACCAATTTATAGGATAATTTGTCGTTACTTGACCCAATCAAAACTCTCTTATCTCCGTTATCATGCAATGAAATTAGGAAATTAAGTATCTCATCCACCACTTCCTTAGGCAATAACGTTTTCAACTTATGCAAGTTTCAGTTTTTATTTGTGCAATGGATAACAAACCATCAGATCTTTATCCTTCTCATGAATCTTATCTCCAAAGATGTCTGCTAGTTTGCTTGTGATAACCATCTATCATTCCATAGAGGTGTCCATTCAACTGCTTCTAACTATTCCTTTCCATTCTCGGGAAGCCATAAGTTGAGGCTTATGTTCAAGAATGAGAACATCCTAGCAACAATAACCATCTTGAACCTTATTACCTATCCTCGCCAATTTATCCATCAACATGTTTCTTTCTCTCGAGATTTATTTAATCTAAGTTTCTCAAAATCTTTGGAGTAACCTTCGTCAATGAAATATTACATTTCTCATTAGTTGTTTTTTAGTATTCTTCTTCGTTATTCATTTAACGACCGTCTCCAAATCAATCTCCACATTAATTTTCGAAAAGTATCTCTCCAAAGTTAGTTTCAATCCTTTAGGTAAGTTCAATAACTTTGCTACATTATTGAAACTATACCAAGATTCATAACATATCCTAGCATTCATCTTCAATTGTCATCTCGAATGACGCCCCTATTGGTGTAGTTATAAAAGTTTCAATCCGATTTTAGTTTTACCCATCACTTCTCGGATTTATTTCATGACAACTAAGTGCAGATTTTCTTTTGCCTGTGTTTTATGTCCTTATTGATTAGTACTAAGGTCGTAGATAACTCTTTTATGTGGCGAATAGCGACAATTCTAAGCTTCATAACATTTTGATAGCTCCATCGATTCCATGTTTTTCAAAAATTCTAGAGGTTCAAGATCAACATCTCCACCTACACCGCCGACACTGCCGATTCCCGCCGCCGCTGGAGGAGTCTCTCTCTCTGCTCCTCCGCAGCCTGCTCAGAACCCGTGGTTCCATCCCCAGGTGAATCCCGGATTGCAGGGTTACATGATGCCCCCACCCGGATACACCCTCACTTCGGCTGTTATGGTGCCGCCGGTCCAGCCGTATCATGCTGGTCAGATCCAGCTCCCGGTGGTGATCCCCAGGGAGATTGAAGGGGTGGAGTTACCTCCACTAACCACCCAACAGTTGAGGGCTCTCTATGCCCAGTGTGAGGTTCAGGCGGCCCAGGGAGCATGGGAGAGGTTCCACTCCATGTACTTTCCCTCTGGGCAGGCCACTCAAGTTGCAGCCCCTTTGGGCGGACAACAAAATTTTCCCCTCAGAGAAGCCCAGGCTGTCCTGAGGGCACAACCGCCACCACCACCAGCCAGAGAAACGCCCCTACAGGAGGGCAACGAGCGTCCCTCCTTGGGCAGGAATAAAGAACCCACGGAACGGGTGAACGAGAATGAAGGGGACTCTCATGTCTCCAGAAGGGGCTCTCGAGCCCCCAGACAAGGGGACCGACAAGGAGACGTGAATCCTGACATCCTCGCGGCTATGCAAGACCAGCTGCAGGGTTTAAAGGATATAGTGGGACAACTCTCACGAGGGCGATCAACTCAGATCTCCCCTAGTCGGGATGAACGGGTTGACGCCAGAAGCGCCAGTACCAAGGACCCCCCACCAAAGGTCCCCCGCCGCAAGGAGCCGGAGGAAAACTTCGGCACGTATGAGTACCACCCGTTGGCGAGGGGCTCGCCCCTCGTGGAGGAAGTTTTGATGGCCCAAGCAGGCATGGCCAAAATCCCCACTTCCATCAACCGATACGACGGGACGACTGATCCAGCTGAACACTTGGATCACTTTTTACATCTAATGCACCTCTACGAGCATTCCAGCAACTACTGGGCCAAAGTGTTTGTCACTTCCTTAGTGGGAATGGCTCAGGAGTGGTACAAGCGACTGCCACCGCGCTCGATTCACTCATATGAAGAGCTGGCTCATGCTTTCCTCAACCACTTTAATTCTTTGAAAGCGCCAGTCACCGCACCTACCGCCCTTTACAACGTGGTGCAAGGCAGGAGCGAGTCTCTGCGCTCGTTCTTCGCCCGCTTCAACAAGGAAATCCTACAGGTGGAAAGGCCTTCTATGGATTTCTTGATCCCAGTGCTCTTTCAGGCTGTGGATCACAAGCAGTATGTGAGCAAGAAGTTTGCCGACGCCATTGTAGAAAGGAGGCCAGGGACCCTCATGGCCTTGAGAGAGGTTGCCGAGCCGTTCTTCGCGCTCGAAGACATGTATGGGACGAATGGTCCCCAGCATCACAGTCCAGCCAGGAACGAGCGAGCCCATCACGAGCGGGGACGTGAGGTGGTAGTCAAGAAGGAACGCCCTCAAGAGCGCAAAAGGTCGCCACCACCCCCTCGGCGATTCGAGCGGGTCCCGCTCACCAGGCCGAATTCAGAAGTCTACAACCTCTCCGATAAAAAGCTCTTTAAGAGACCCATCAAGATGAGGGAAATGGACTCGCTCAGGCGCTCGAGCAAATACTGCGCATTCCACAAGCAGAGAGGGCACGACACGGATGAGTGCCGACAGTTGGAAGCTGAGATTCAGAGGCTCGTCGCAGGGGGCCACCTGAAGGAATTCGTCCGGGTGCTCGAGCGTTACGATGAACGCTGTAACGAGCACGTTGGAGGAAGGAGGAGGAGTCCATCCCGATCGAAGAGCCCAAGGGGTAGGGGACCCCCTGAAAGCAGCAGCCGTCGGGGCAATAAAGGAAAAGCCCCTGAGCAAGAAAACGAACCTTTCGCAGTCATAAATATGATCGCAGGAGGCTCGTCAGGAGGGGATTCCAACGCCTCCCGACGGAGGTTTTTCCGGAGCTACAACCAACGCCCAGCAATGCCTAAACCCATCTATGCCATCCAGAGTTCAAGCGCTCAACGGTCAAGAGAGAATGATGTAATAGGCTTCGATGATAGGGATTTAGAGCACATTATAACACCCCATGGGGAGGGTATAACCTCCGATTGCCCCATGGTGGTTAGTGTAGATGTTCATAATCATGTTGTAAAAAGGGTGTTGGTGGATAGTGGAAGCTCCGTTAATGTTTTGCCTTATTCTACGTTTTTAAAGATGAAGGCTGACCTTCCGCTCGAGCCTCTCAAAACAACCCTCATTGGCTTTGGAGGCTCTGAAGTTGTCCCACGAGGGCAAATTCGCCTAGCTACTTCGTTCGGCCGAGCCCCTCAGCGCAAAACACTACTGGTAACTTACGCAGTGGTGGAGATCGACATCCCTTATAACATAATAATGGGGCGCCCTGCCCTCGTGGATTTCAAAGCCATCATCTCCACCTACCACCAGAAGATTAAATTCCCTACCTGCGAGGGCGTGGGAGAAGTACTGTGCAATGTGCGAGAGGCTTGGGAATGTTACATGCTGTCCCTTAGAAAGCCTAAAGCGGAGAAAACCTTCCAAATTGGTTCCACCAAGAAGTCAGTGGATTTCCCCAATCTAGATGGGGACAGCCCAGCACGAAAAAGGGCGAAATTGAACAAGAAGAAGAACAAAAAGAAGAGGGGAGACAACATGGAGAATCCCCTCGAAAGTGCACCACCAGGGACCGTTGGTGGATCGTCCTCAGAAGGAGACGAGCCAGGAGAGGGTGAACCAGCACCCGATGACCGTTTGACAGGAAAGAAGAGGGCGCTCGAACTTCCTCGCCCTGAGATAAGGATCGAACCCTCGGAGAAGTTCCTTACCATTGAGCTGGAACCCGGAAACAAGGATAAGACTACTCAGATAGGATCTAACCTCTCGGGACCTTCTCAGATTATGATGATTGATTTTCTCAGGGAAAACAGTGATGTATTTGCGTGGAAAGCCTCCGACCTCACAGGGATCGACCCGAGCATCATTGTCCATAGGCTTAATGTGGATCCCTCTTTCAAACCCATCAAGCAGAAAAAGCGGGATGTACATGGCTTTCGAAAGAAAGTCATTGAAGAGGAAGTTAATAAACTCCTGGAGGCTCAATATATCGAGCCCATCTTGTACCCGGAATGGTTGTGTAATGTCGTTTTGGTGCCCAAGAGCGCGAATAAATGGCGCATGTGCAACGATTTCACTGATCTCAACAAGGCCTGCCCTAAAGATCCTTACCCGCTGCCCCGGATTGACCAATTGGTGGATTCGACCGCTGGCTGCGAGCTCATGAGCATGATGGACGCTTTCCAGGGATACTATCAGATCTTTATGGCCCCGGAAGACCGCCCCAAAACCTCGTTTGTTGTCCATCTGGGGGTATATTGCTTTTTAGTCATGCCATTCGGACTCAAGAACGCCGGAGCTACGTATCAACGGCTCGTCAACAAGATGTTTGAAAGAGAAATTGGAAGGTCCATGGAGGTGTACGTCGATGATATGATTGTCAAAAGCGAGCGCCAGGACTCCCACTTGGAAGATCTCAAGCGCAGTTTTTCAATCCTGCGTCAGTATGGGATGAAGTTGAACCCTTCGAAGTGCACCTTTGGAGTGCAAGGGGGAAAGTTCTTAGGGTACATGGTCAGTCAGAGGGGAATTGAGGCCAATCCGGAGAAAATCAAGGCCATATTGGAAATCCCCTCCCCTCAGAATTTGCGGGAAGTGCAAGTCCTAGTAGGAAAAATCATCTCGTTGAACAGGTTTATTTCGCGCTCGGCGGACAGGAACCTTCCCTTCTTCAAAATTTTGAGGAACGCACGTAACTTTGCTTGGACAGAAGAATGTGAGAGGGCGCTGCAAGATATGAAGGCTTACTTATCGAGCGCACCACTGCTGACTAAGCCCGTCGAGGGCGAGAGATTATTTATGTATCTTTCCGTTTCTTCCGAGGCCACAAGCGCGGTTCTGATCGCTGTACGGGAGCGGAAACACTTACCTGTTTATTATCTGAGCAAAACATTGCAAGGAGCCGAAAAGAAGTATTTGGAGATTGAGAAATTCGCGTTCGCTCTTATTAACGCCTCAAGAAGGCTAAGACCTTACTTTCAAGCGCACTCCATAACGGTTCTCACCGACCAACCCTTGAAGCAAGTGTTGTCCAAACCAGATGTGTCTGGAAGATTAATCAAATGGGCCGTCGAATTGAGCCAGTTCGACTTATGTTTCGAGCCCAGGACCGCGGTACAGGCTCAGGTTGTAGCTGATTTATTGGTCGAATGCTTTGGTTTAGAGCCCACCGTTGCGGAGAATGAGGGGTTATGGGTACTGCACACAGATGGTTCCTCAACCTCTCAAGGGGGAGGAGTAGGAGTGGCCCTCAGAAACCCCAATGGGATTGAGCTGGACTTTGCAATCAAGCTGGATTTCCAGGTCACTAATAACGAAGCAGAGTATGAAGCCCTCGTGCAAGGATTGAATATTGCTTTTCAGAATGGAGCCTCCAGAATCATCGCTTATGTGGATTCACAGTTAATTGCGAGCCAGATTGAAGGAACTTATGAGGCTCGAGAAACCACCATGGTGCAGTACTTGAGTAAAGCCAAAGAAGTCATCGGGAAGTTCAAGGAATTTCATCTACTTCAGGTGCCGCGAGAGGAGAACGAGCGTGCGGATGCCCTGTCGAAATTTGCGTCAGCTTTGGAGGGCACTTCCGAACGTTCTGTCACGTTCCTTAGAACTGATGAACCATTGATCAAGGAAAGGATCACCACTAAGGTAATCGCCATGATTGATCCAAACGAGCCCTGTTGGCTTGATGACATCGTCATCTTCCTTAGGGACGGAATTCCCCCCACGAACAAGGTGGAAGCTAGGAAAGTCCGAAGTAAGGCCCCTCGTTTCGCTTTGGATCACGAGGGGAGGTTATTCAAGAAATCATTCCAGGGACCCCCAATGAGATGCCTAAGGCCCTCACAAGCGAAGGAGACGCTTGAGCTCATCCACAATGGGAGCTGTGGGAATCATTCCGGTGGGCGTATCCTGGCAAAGAAGGTCCTGAGAAGTGGGTTTTATTGGCCTACAGTTCTCCAAGATGCCATTGAATTTTCGAGGAAGTGCCCTAAGTGCCAATTTCATTCAAATCTCCCTCAATTGCCGGCCGCACAGATGATCCCAATAGACGTTTCTTGGCCTTTTGACCAGTGGGGAATAGACATCGTGGGCCCCTTGCCCATGGCTGCGGGACAAAAGAAGTTTGTCATTTTAGCCGTCGATTACTTCACCAAGTGGGCCGAGGCCGAAGCCGTTGCAAAGATCACTTTCAGAGTTGTGAGGGACTTCATTTGGAAAAACGTCATTTGCAGGTACGGCATCCCGAGGGTGCTTATCTCTGATAACGGATCCCAGTTCATAGCAGCCGACACACGAGAATGGTGTTCTGAGTTGGGGATCGAGCAGCGATTTACCTCTTTAGGACACCCTCAAGCCAATGGGCAAGCAGAAGTTACCAATAGGATCATCTTGCAACATCTGAAAACCATGCTTGAGAGCAAGAAAAGTGAATGGGCTGAAGAGCTGCAAGGAGCGCTTTGGGCTTATCGCACCACACCGCGAGCGGCCACTGGAGAAACTCCTTATGCGCTCGTTTACGGATCAGAAGCAATGATACCGGCGGAGATAGTAAATGAATCCGCTCGTGTCGGCTATTTCGAGCCTCAGCTCAACGATGGCAACAGGAGCTTGGAGTTGGACTTGCTGGATGAAAGGAGAGACAAAGCCTGGGCTAAGATCCACCATTATAAAGCCTCTGTGGCCCAACAGTATAACAAGCGTGTGAGGGAAAGAACTTTCCAGTTGGGAGACTGGGTTTTGAAGAAAGTGGAAGTGTCCAGGCACGTGGGGAAATTGGACCCCAATTGGGAAGGCCCATTCAAGGTCGTGCAACTCAGAACCAACAACACTTACACCCTGGAGACACTTCAAGGTGAGCGCTTGCCTCGCCCTTGGAACGCATGTAACCTCCGGCGGTTCTATGTTTAAAAGCTTTTTGCGGAGCATGATGTAACAACCCTCTTTGTTGGGTTCCTCTGTACTTCCAATTGTGAGTAAGTTCCAGTATAACTTTTTCTTAATTGTTCTAACATTATGTTTCTTTGATCGCTTGAATGGATGAGACCCATGTCCCTCGTTTTCACGAGCGTGGTTGTCAATCCCTTCCTATATGAATGCTGATACTTCGCACGGGTTACGCTGGCCAGCACCCTACTCCGCTTGGGGGGACGCCCTCATAAGGATAGACTGGTTACGCTCATAACCAATTAAACAAGATGGGGAAAATCCTAGTAGGCCTTGGCCGTTTCTTACAACGCCTTGCGCTCGAAAGTGGGATCCCTTGCAGACGGAATGTCACAAGTCTTGAACGAGGGCAACCTCTAAGTAAGACCCTCGTAAACACTCAAGACTTAGCATAATTTCCGAGAATAAGAAGAAGGTCCCCAAGTCTTGAACGAGGGCAATCTCACAATAAGACCCTCACGATCGCTCAAGACTTAGACAAATTTTCAAGGCTTATGTCAAAGGCAAAAATTTATACAAGTCTTGAGTGGGGGGCCAATCTCACAATAAGACCCTCACGATCGCTCAAGACTTAGACAAATTTTTAAGGCTTATGTCAAAGGCAAAAATTTATACAAGTCTTGAGTGGGGGGGCAATCTCACAATAAGACCCTCACGATCGCTCAAGACTTAGACAAATTTTCAAAGATTTACAGAAGTTAACAAAATTTCTCAAAGTTCTAAAGGCTTATCAGAGAAATAAAACATCCACAGAGTATGCTACACACAGTCTTATTATTACAAGATTTGTTCCAGCAAGCTCTAAGTATGAGTTCTGATTCATAAATGAACAAAAGAACAAAGTTACGGAGAATAGAATATATATTCATTGCACAAAAATATTACAAGGCAAAGGGCTCAAAGGCCTATGAAGTATTGTTTCAGAAGAAAGAAAAGAGGCATTAAAACAGGAAAATACAGAGAAAAGTTATAAGGGAAGAGTCTCAGGCGGCCGGAGCAACATCTTCATCAACGATCACCAGTATGTTCTGGGCCACTGGACCATAGACTGGGCCTTCTGGCTCTTGAGGCTGGACAACGGGCGGCTCGGGCACTTGTGGATCGTTGGGCTCATTAGCGTGGGCATCCTCCCCGACAGGCCCTTGAGGCTCATCTTCAGGCTGGTCATTTTGTGCGGCCTGAGAGGCACCCTCCGACAGGTGAGCATCCATATACTCATCCTGAAGGAGTTTGACCAGGAATTCATACTCTGGCTCCGCAATGGAATCCGCAGGGTTATCCCCCTCGTCATCCTCCTCCTCGCAGCGCTCATTGAATGTGAGCCCCGTACCCTCGGCCTCTTTCATGGCAGGATCCGTTAGCCCCTTATGTATGCCCTGCTCGATGGCTAGATTGAAAGGCTTCTGAGCCTCATCCAAGCAATGCAGGGAAGCAGCAAAGTTGAAGGCTTTAGAGTGGCAGAAATGGACGAGAGCCTCCTTATTTGAACGAGCGAGGCTCTGGGGCCATTCGTTCATCATATCATGGAATTTCCTCTCAGCCTCCAGAGCCCTGGTTTTCCAGCTCTCACGCTCGGTCTCGGTCTTCTTGAGACTCTCGCCCATTTGGGACAACCGACCGCTTAAGTCGTTTCGAGCGCCTTCCACTGCCCGGAAATCCTCCTTCAATTTTCCCAGCTCCCCCTCCGTCTTCTCGTACAAATCCTTGAGGGATTCATACTTAGCCACCTCAGCGTCCAGCTCCGCTTGAATCTGAGCCGGATCGTTGGAACGAGCCATCTTCTTATACTTGGCTTTGCGGTCAGCGTAAATGGAGGCTCGCATTTGCACATTTCGGAGCCGGGGAAGAACTTGCTGCATAAGTTGGAGGAAAGGAAAGTGTTAGCCAAAAAATGCCAACTTACAGAAATTAGCAAAGAAATCAAGGAGTGAAGACTTACGGAGATTAGTGCGTGGGCCGCATCAAGGGTCACTTTCTCCACAGATTCACTGTAGAGATGCCGGTGGTCCGCCGAGAATTGGGCCTTGTTGTAGAGATTCTCGGTGACAGCTTGAGCGAGCGTGCCAGTCCTCAGTAGAACTGGCCCACCGTCGGGGGCACCTGTGTAGTCTTTGTCCCCTCATCGGGAGAACTCCCATAAATGTTCCTCCTCTGAAGAGGAAGTCTCTCCCTCGCCCTTGGGGCCCTCGGCCACCTGCTTGCCCTTGCCTTTTATTGCCACGGAATCGGGCATCCTCTTCCTCTTACGGGAAGGCCTACTGGCGCTCGGTGGGGCCTCGGCTATTGCTAGGGTGGTTATTGGCCTCGTTTGTTCCGCAGTCATAGGGGGTTGAACGTCTCCCGCTCTCTCTGAATTCAATCGCCCCCTGGGTACTCTGTTGGCCAGTCTACTCTCCCCCCGGCCACGAGGGGGTTGAACCTCTGGATTAGCGCTCGAACTGGCGCCCTGACTACCACTACGAGCATCTCCGCGATTGCTACGATTGCGAGGGCGCTGTTGCTCGCGCTGTTGGTCCCCTTGCTGGGCTTGGTTCCTGTTGGCATGAGCGAAACGTGCGTCTTGTCTGATTCCTCCTGCCATCTCTAATATAGCGGCTCCTGCAAAAATGGAAAGTACAAGGGTTATAAATCCTTGAACAGAATTATTAAGTGTGCAAATTACAAGTACAAAGATACAGTTAGTATTCCTATCTAAAGTTAGTGCCCTAAGAATCTAACCATCTCTCTCGATATCACGAGCCGGAGGGTTGTCAAGGTAATGAGGGTCGTCGGAAAGACCACACAGGAACATGAGCTCCGCATCGTCTATCCAGTCCTTCGCCTGTATAAGGTGACCCTCGTCCCTTAAGGCCTCAGCCAAAGCCTTTGCCCAATCTTTAGGGAGGGCTGGCTCCAAACGGCTCTTCGCAACCGAGCCCCAATTTGCGGACACCCCAAAGCCCTCTTCTGTGGGGGCCTTAACAAAGATGAACTTCTCCTTCCAATTGGGGCCATATGTGCTTGTGGGAGAGTTGATTAGCTTTGTATGAGCCTTGGCTTGAATGTAGTAGAAGCCCGCCTCAGGAGACGAGCGTGACGAGCTAACTACTTGGAAAAGTGCATGAAAGTTTCGCACAAAGGGCTCGTATCCAACACTCCTCATCAGAATCACGAAGCTTGTCAGCAGAGCCAGGCCGTTGGGCACTATTTGCGAAGGACAAAGGTTTAATTCATTCAACAGGTGGGCCATTGGGATCGAAATGGGGAACCTCAAACCCCCTGAGCTGACCGAGGCCACGTACACCGCCATTTCCCCAGGAGGCGGATTATTAGCACGCTCGTGGTTTTCTGGGATTCTCCACGTATACCGCTCGTCCCAGTAAATGGGCGCCATCATCGTTTTCACTTCTCCCACGGTAACTGTGCTGGGAGTCTCATCGGGCGTGCGCTCGGTAGCCTGGTAGCCTGATCCTTCACCCTCGTTAGGCCCTTTGGATTTCTGGGATTTCTTGCTTTTTCCTTTATTACGGGCTCTTTCTGAAGGCCCTGTTATGGCTTCAGCCACTGGAAGCGGGGTCGAGACGGCCACCGTCACAGTATGGCGGTGAGGGTGAGTGGCACTCTGAGTTATGGGGAGAACAACCCCTTGCCTTTCTACCTCCATTACCAGATTCATCTCCTCAAAGAGAGGATCCACTCCGCCTGGGTTCCTATCCTCCATGGCCATCACTGCCGCCCCCAACTCCTCATCTCTGGGGAAATCGGGAGAAGAGGAACTCTCAGTGGCCATTTCATGGATTTCACGGGCGAATTCCTCAACGTGTTGGTCAGCCATGGCGGAGGCTGAGATTTGGGAGAGATTTAATCTGGGTTAGAGATTGGGAGTTTCCTGGAAAGAAATTAGGATTCCCTAAAGGAGTAAAACCTAAGGGATAACAAAGTCCTAAAGTCCGAGTCTAAAGTTAGCAGAGTTAGAAGATTACGCTGGAAGTTTACCTTGAAAGTTTCTGAGAAAATCTGGGAGAGAGGTTGAAGATGCTCTAAGAACTGGTGTGCGAGAGAATTCTTTTTGCAAAGGATGCTTGGAAGTTCAGAATGCGTAAAGAGTAGCAAGATTTCAGAATCCCGTACTTATAGGGATGGGAGTTGGTACCTTTTTCGGCAATGAATTCAAAATGGTAATCATTTCCCGCCTAGGAAACTGCCCACTTTATGGAACCGTCACATGCTTCCCAATGCTCACGCGCCCCACGCGCGCCCACATTTAATGCTCTGACGTTTCGGATACTCAAGAACCGTACAACGCTCAGTGCAGAAGCATTACGAGCGGTCAGTCGAAAAGACCGCATTAATGGCACAATCAGAGGAAAAATTGCTCAACACTCCAAATCCTATACGAGCGTTACATGCGAAAGATAGAACGTGTCAAAATTCTACAGTCCTTATCACTAAGGACTACAGAATTGGGGGGCAAGATGATGGGGTCAAAATACGATCGTCCCACGTTAGGACACGTGGCATCACCGAGATGATGACATCTGTCTCCCCAAGGTTGCACCCATCAGCACCCGAGCGCTAAGCCTAACGAGCGCAATCCTTCTTCATGAGTTAAGCCCAACGAGCGCTGTTACTCTCACGAGCGTCCTTCATACTGTATGATTGGCACGCCCACGTGCCAAGGGAGCCCTCTTCGAGCGTCACACTCCCTCAGAGTGGCCTCCCCTTTGGCTCGTCACTTGAACTGGAGCCTTCATTCCCCCCAGCGGATATCTTGGCTTCCAATACTCCAGGTTGTCACGAGCGCGCTCTTAAGCCCTCGTTACCAACCACCCAAATGGCTCTCTGACACAACGTACATGCCCGCGCACCTGCCACTGTTGCCAGCACCAACTTTGGGCCGCTTTTGCAGAAGATTCCTCCTAGGTTTCTCTCTCATGGCGCCACGTGTTAGGGCAACATTCGGCCAGGACCACTTGAGGCAAATGACCAAAGGGCCCTTGACCCTCAACTATAAATAGCTAAAGTCATCTTCTACACTGGTAAGCATTCTTCATCACTGAAACTGTGACTGAACTTACGTTTCTTCATACCTTGAACTGACTTGAGCGTCGGAGAGCCAAACTGGGTATCACCCCCAGTTCCCCCAGCTTGGCCTTCTGACTTTTATTGTGCTTGTCCCAACAGGTAGAACCCCATTTCTCATCTCCGGCGAATCTCCGGCGGTTTCCTCCACAATTACAAATCGTAAAGTGATCGGATTCGGATCCACACATTTCTGAACCCATCACATTCAAAATGAGAAAAATTAAATTTAAATTAATAAAATACATTTGTTATTTAACTTAGGGAAATTTATTATTTATTTCGTAAAATACAGCCCTTAAAAGAAAATTCTATTTATCATTCTTCCATTGGCATCTATAGTTCTTACCTTATTGTAATAAAGGCAAAGAGCTCCATGCTTATAAACATGCTCAAGCAATCTCATCACTTTATAAGAAGATAATTACGCGTAGTTCAGTAGTTATGTGTCCTCATCTAACCATAATTGCTACCAATACAACATAATAAAATTTGAGGAAGGTAATTTGTTCACTCTTATAATATTGAATTGCTTGTTTACTAAGAAAGAGTTTGGTATGGGTATTAACCCTCATAGATACTAGATACTAGGCTTAATATTCAGTTTGGTAGGAAATATTAAGTGATGTTGGCCCTGCCAACTTAATATCCGCCCCGCTTAGGTCCTCAACTATTCACGCATTAACTCTCGTAACTCATCTTAGATTTTGGCTGATATTAACTCTCATTGGTTTTGAGTGCAAATTGGCCGACCACTTTAGCTCTTTCCATTATTTTCCCCGCTTCTCATTCTTCCTTATTTACTCCTCTGTTTAACTGTGCTAGGGTTAGAGTTTGTATTTCAATTTTTTGCATCTAAGAGGCGACGAAGGTGGAGTTGATAGGTATGGAAATCGATCCTTTTTTTTTTATGAAATTTAATTTGTAGTTAGACAAATTTGCTTCGTGTGTTGCAAGTTTTATGGTACGATTTGCAAGCGCGGGTTTTGTGGGTTCAACTCTAAGAGGGAAACGCAAATCTGAGCAGGTAATTTGTTCATGTCTTAGAATAATTTCTTGTAATTAGCTAGTTGTGTGAGATTATTGTTTGCCGCATCTTGAGTCTTGGTTTGTTGATAGTGTGGAGTTGATTTCGTGGGATTTCCATAAGCAAGGTTGTGTGTTTTGGATGCATGAGATGAAAATTTCATAGGACGATTGCGTTGATTTTGTAGATATCTGATGTTCCATTTTCTTGATTTGTTTCTTCGTTCAAACTTGTGTACTTTGGCTAGTCACCTTTAACCCGTTGTCAAGTCCCTTCCCACTTTTGTTTTTTATTATTGATTGGTGGAATTGGATTCACAGATTTGTTAAAACTTGTAATGGATTCATACACTAATTGGTAAGGTTCTTGGCTTGGGTAGAGTTTGTATTGAAACGTACTGCTCTGTTCATGGCTATGCTTTATTTATTGTCTATTTGGTACAATGAAACGGTTGAGAGTGAGAGACGCTCGCGTAAGCGTTGATGCTCTATCATAGCAAATCAACTGGACCATCTGAAACACTTACACTGTTTCACACAAGTTAGTGATGAAAACTGCATAGATAACCTTCGGATGGACCGGAATACTTTCTGTCTGTTGTCGTATCTGCTCGAACATTTTGGTGGGCTAACACATGAAAGATTTGTTACAATTCCGTGTAAATTGGCAATTTTTCTGAACATCTTAGCTCAACATCACAAGAACCGAACATGATCGGAGATATGCTGCCTGGATGTGGCATAGAGGATAAGCATGTTAGGTCTAAGTTGTCCGTTTGGCGGCGGACGCACACTGCAATCGTGACCATACTGGTTGTAAGTGGAGGTGGTGGTTTTACGTTCGATGATGACAACCACATACTCATGGCAAACAAGCCGAAAGCCTGGAGTGAACAAGAGAAAGTACCAATGGATTTTTCTCAATAAAAATAATACATTTTTTGGTTTGTATGGATATGATTCACTTTATATATTTACAAATTTGTGATTACAACTAATTCTACTTTAAATGGCTATCCCAAGCATGCATGTAAACCGACATGTTCCTTGTACATACATGGTGTAAATAATAGAAGTCTTTTACTTTGATTTTATTGGTTAGCCTCGTTACAAATTGTGGTGGTAAAATTATCACTAATGATTCCATCGTTTAAACAATGCGAGAGATTGTTTGGTTCGTGGTATGTATCCTATTTAGCTATCTTGAGTATATCGACACATAAACTTCTCTCCCAGAAATCTGATACTCTATTGTTTTAATCTGCACTGTACCAGGTTTACAAAGAGGGCGTTAAATTGGTTCGTGGGAAGGCATTTCCGTGGCTGGAAAGATGGAATGTCTTGTTCGGTACTGATCGTGCTACAGGTAATTCTGCGAACGACGTCGGTGACACCTATAACGACTTGCAACAAGCTTCAATTCAAGCTGGTAACAATCACTGGCGTGGCCATAAAGGCAGCAATGCACCTCGTTCTGAAGACCATGAAGTTTTGGACGACAAAGGTGATAATGCCATTTCATTTAACCCTCCAAGTGATGACGGTGGGAGTTCAAAGAAAAGCAGCGGCAAGCATCGTCGATCGGGCAATCTGGATTCCTCCCAAATTAAGGACTTGATGCACGAGCTCATGGAATCTGCCCAAGTGACGCTGAACTCTTCAGTTAGCCATTTCGCACCAACTTCCTCCAGATCGAGTCAACAACCACTCAATGACATTGCTGCGATGCAAGACTGAGTGTATGGCTACACACTACCTAGCCACAAGCCATGGCGATCTAAGAGCCTTTTACAGCATGTCAGTAGACGTTCGTAGCACCTTCGTAATGAGTCTAATGCATTTCCAAAAATAATTCTTATTTCACTATGAAAGCAGTAATGGACGGTGGTAGTAGTATTTAATGTTTTTTTGTTGTTGACTTTGTAGAAGTAATTGTAAGAAGATGATGCTTAGGAAGAAAACAGCAAGCTGGAATTGCAAAACTAAATCTGCAACCTTCTTTTGGTTTATTAGTGGCCTTTTAAATGTCTTTATTCTTCATGTGTTTCAGGTTCGAATGTTGTTGTTTGCTGACAATTTCGATTCGGTTTTGGGTATGGGTTACTTGGATTGCTGACAATTTCGATTGGGTATATCTGGTTGTTTATTTATGGGCGAATACTATCTCCACGCTTCAAGTTCTAGTTTTTGCGTTTCTTTGGTAAATTCAGTGTCAATCATACATTCAATTATTGGTTATGTTTTGGCTGCTATATATAATGCTTTACTTGTATAATTTTTGGATTCTTTGTGGAATTAGAGACATGGATGTATCTAATCAAATGGGAAGATCTTATGCATGGGATGATGAGGATGAATTTTATTTTTGTCTCTCATTGTTCAAGAATTTTATTTCTTTCTCTCATAGGTTAAACCTATAGCTGATTTCTTTACCTAAGATTTGAAAAAGACGCCACCGACTATGAAGAAGTTCTCTTCGCGGACAAGAAGGAGGCTGACAACCAAAGATCGAATTAAACCAACAACTCTGTATCCCCTTCCATATAACATAAGGGTAGTTTAGGAAACTTGAAAATTAGTATTACTTACGTGTGCACTTACCAAACGCAATATTAACTAACACTTACTGTGGGAATAATAAATGTTACCAAACGCAATATTAGGTGCTACTATATTTACCTAATTTTAGTTAATAAGCCCGAATAATATTAAATAAAATTAACTTCACAAGCATACCAAACGGTCTCTAAGTTTATTATAAGCGTTCGAAAATATATGCTGGCTATGACTTTAGAATGCCTTCTCGTAATTTTTTATGTATCCTGATCTTAAGTGTTAGAAAATTTTATTTGATTTTCTATTTAGGTTTTGTAGTCAAGTATTAATGAAATAACATTGTTTTTATATTTTATACATGTACATTGCGCACTTGTGTGACACGAGACAAACTTTAATTTCAAAGTATTTGACTGAAACTATAATTCTTAATTTTGGGTTATCTTTCAAATATTAATAATTTGTAATTCGAGATAATGGTTTTCTTCCTAGCATTCGTTTTCTCTATAGTTATTTATAGAGAAAATGGAGATGACATAGAAAAGTTAGAAAAACAAAACAAAAGCAAATAATAATAGCAATCCAATATACTCTCTTTTTGTTTCTCTTCCTCTTTCAATTCTCTATCTTTCAAGTGACTAAATTTATTAAAGCTCTAATTCGACGGTAGATAATATATTTTCATGATCGGCTCAGATCTGTTCCGCGGTCAGTTCCTCAATTTTGCTCTACGTCATTCTCTAAAATCTACAATTACTCTCGTCTGCTTTCATCCTCTCAAATCTATCTTCATTCTTTTAAATTTATTAGCATTCGCTCTCAGATCTACCACCACACATCTACAACTACTCTCGTTTGCTTTCATCCTCTCAAAACTGTCTTCATTCTTTTAGATTTACTAGTGAGGTGAACGTGCGTTGCACGTTTATCATTTAATTTTTTTAAATAAATTTAGCTATTATATTTATTGAACAAATTAAGATATTAAAAATATTTATTTTGATTAAATAAATATACACATACAAAAATATTTATATGAAATTTCTCTTTCAAATCATCTACGATAAGTAGAAATTCGAAGTAGAGAACATCCAAATAAATAAGCAATAAAAATATTTGAAATTTTGTTAATATATAAAAATATATATATATTTTTTGTTAATATATTAAAAAAAATATATTTAAGTGTATAGTAATTTGGCCAAATAATTCTAGCTTTTAAGCATAAGTAATGGTTTACAACTTTCAAATATATTTAATAAAATGAAAAGACATGTAAAAATTATAGAACAAAACCTAAAAGATCACCTAGTTTTCCCGGTGAGCATCCTAAACGTAGTAATCATCTTAAAACTTATGACCTATTCTCATCAGTTTATCCGTCATCATGTTTCTTTTTCTAGAGATTTATTTAATTCAAGTTTCGTATGGCCTTTGGAGTAAACTTTGTCAATTAAAATTACATTTCTCATTTGTTCCATTTGAATATCCTTCATTGTTATCCATTTTACGACCATCTTCGAATCAATACCCACATTAATCTTCGAAAAGTGTCTTTCCCAAGTTAGTGTTAATACTCCACGTAAGCTCAGTAACTCCACTATATTATTAAAACTCTACTAAGATCCATAGTGTATCCTAACACCCATATTCAGCTGTCATCTCAAATGATTCCCCTGGTTATAAAAGCTCACCTCAGAGTTTAGTTTCACCGATCCTTTCTCGGGTTTATTCCACGATAACTCAGTGCATATTTTTCTTTTATCTGTATTTTTTATCCACACTGATTAGTGTTGAGATTTCATTAACTCTTTTATATGGCGAAGAGTGGAACTTCTAAGTTTTATAACATTTTGATAGCTCAATTGGTTCCATGTTTTTCAAAGATTTTAGAGTGTCAAGATCAAGACAATCCACGCATGATAATTAGATAACATATTACTCTGAATTTTGTATAAAAGCTCTCTTTGAGGCCGTTCGACACTCGCTTGCCACGGAAATTTCGTTCAGTTTGTGCATCAATAATCTTGTCTGACACCCGGAGTGCGAATGGACAACTTCTAAGCATGTGCATGGTCCACATATTCATGTCCTATATAGCAGCGTGTACATAAATCGCTTTTTCTAAATTTTCTGTCATATTTCAGTACATTCGTCAGCAAGCTATCATGTTAGCAAGCTACAAGAAAATCTTGAACTTTTAGGGACAAAGTAATTTCCAAATTCATTTCCAATTTTTCTTCCTTGTCTCATCCGACACCATAAGTAGACTATAACCAATTTATAGGATAATTTGTCGTTACTTGACCCAATCAAAACTCTCTTATCTCCGTTATCATGCAATGAAATTAGGAAATTAAGTATCTCATCCACCACTTCCTTAGGCAATAACGTTTTCAACTTATGCAAGTTTCAGTTTTTATTTGTGCAATGGATAACAAACCATCAGATCTTTATCCTTCTCATGAATCTTATCTCCAAAGATGTCTGCTAGTTTGCTTGTGATAACCATCTATCATTCCATAGAGGTGTCCATTCAACTGCTTCTAACTATTCCTTTCCATTCTCGGGAAGCCATAAGTTGAGGCTTATGTTCAAGAATGAGAACATCCTAGCAACAATAACCATCTTGAACCTTATTACCTATCCTCGCCAATTTATCCATCAACATGTTTCTTTCTCTCGAGATTTATTTAATCTAAGTTTCTCAAAATCTTTGGAGTAACCTTCGTCAATGAAATATTACATTTCTCATTAGTTGTTTTTTAGTATTCTTCTTCGTTATTCATTTAACGACCGTCTCCAAATCAATCTCCACATTAATTTTCGAAAAGTATCTCTCCAAAGTTAGTTTCAATCCTTTAGGTAAGTTCAATAACTTTGCTACATTATTGAAATTATACCAAGATTCATAACATATCCTAGCATTCATCTTCAATTGTCATCTCGAATGACGCCCCTATTGGTGTAGTTATAAAAGTTTCAATCCGATTTTAGTTTTACCCATCACTTCTCGGATTTATTTCATGACAACTAAGTGCAGATTTTCTTTTGCCTGTGTTTTATGTCCTTATTGATTAGTACTAAGGTCGTAGATAACTCTTTTATGTGGCGAATAGCGATAATTCTAAGCTTCATAACATTTTGATAGCTCCATCGATTCCATGTTTTTCAAAAATTCTAGAGGTTCAAGATCAACACAACCCACCCAGGATATTTTAGGAACGTATTACTCAGCATTTTGCTACTAAAGCTCTCTTTGAGCCCATCCGACCCTCGCAAGTTTTTCCCAAATTTTCTGTCATACTCCAATACATTTGTAAGAAAGATATCATATTGGCAAAGCCATAGGAAAATCTTGAATTTTTGGGGCAATGTAATTTTCAAATTCATATAAAGTTTTTTCTTGCATGTCTCATCTGACACCATAAGTAGAGTATAGTCATTTTACAGGAGAATTTATCTTTAGTTGACCCAATTCATTCTCTCTTATCTTCGTTATCATGCAGCGCGTTAGGACACTAAGTACCTCATTCACCACCTCTTTAGACGGTGATGTTTTCAACTTATTCAGGTTTTAATTTTTATCTGTTCCAATGAGATTACATTCCATAAGATCTTTATCCTCCTCACGAATGTTATCTCCAAAGATGTCCGTCAGTTTGCCTTGTGATAACCATCTATCATTCCATAAAGATGTCCCTTGACCATTCCCAATCCTCCATTTTCAAAATGGTTCCACCATCCAAGTGTTTTTAACTATCCCCTTCCTTGCTCGGGAAACCCATAAGTCGAGGCTTATATTCGATGAAGAATGTTATCCCCTTTTAAATATTTTTCTGATGTATACCGCCATCTCCTTGTTAAGCATTCTTCATCCCATTTTAGCTAGCATCACTATATTTCCTTTTGTGCTTCTCTAAAACCCAATCCACATTCTTACTTCTTTGTAGTCACCTTCTTTCACCCTACAAGATGAGTTTATTCCTTGTTATAATAATCGCCTAAAGAAAGTTGTGCTTGAGTGGATCAAGTTTATCATACATCTGATTGGGGAGCCAATTTGTGTGCATGTGGTTGATGGAGATCGAGATCGTGATGGACTTAATAAGTGTCATTCGTCTGCAAATATTTATCATTTTGGCTTTCTATCCCAAGAGATGCTTTTCGACTCTATTAATCACAATCGGGAAATGCTCATTATAATTACAGCTAAAGTTCATTTGCACCCCCAAATCGTTCCTTAAGTTGTGTGTATTTTCCATGCCCAGAATTCTACTAATCTACTTCTTTAAATCATTTGTTACATAAGGTGCAAACAACACATATGATTTGCATAAGTTTAATTTGATGCCCAACTCCTTGCAAAACGTCTCAACCACACTTTTAATGCACTTTACTCCATCCACGACAGTTTTGACTCCCAATATTAAGTCGTCCGCAAAAAGCAAGTGTGAGATCATGTAAGAGCTTCTCTAATACACCATAATTGGCTTCCAGGTCCGGCCGAAATGGTCTCTTCAATTATATATGTAAGTTGTTCCATGCATATTACAAACAAATAAAACGAATGTGATTGCCATATCTAATGCCACACATCCGTACAACCTCCGTTGGTTCACCATTTTACAGAATCTCTGATTGTATCCTCTACATTCTGCTCATAATGATATTGATGGTTTTCGTCGGGAATTTGAAGAAAGTTAAAAGTCTTTTTAGAAATTCCACCGGGTTTTTTCGTACGTTGTTTCAATGTTCAATTTCAGCACCATGCCCTTTTTTTATCGTTGGAGTGATGTAGCATTCGTAACACTTATTTAGGCATCAAGATACTGTAATAGGTGCCTTGGTCGGGAATGAAGCTATTCTAGTTCGATCCCGTAATTTTTTTAATGTACGGTTTAAACGAAGTATAATCATCTTGGTGATTATTTTGAGCAATATGTTGCACAACGTAATGGGCTAAAACTCGTTTATTTTTGTGGAAGGTTAATTTTTTAAATTAGACAAATAAACACCTGATAATCTTTGTTGGTTGCTCATTCATTGTCTATTTTCAGACCATTCATCTGATTCCTACTTCTTCTCATTATGACTGACAGATGAAAGAAACTTGTTTGTTTATCCCTAAATTTGAGCCAATTAATTCTCAACCCTTAAAGCCAAATAATCTCTTTTTGTTGCAATAGTTTGTTATATTCTACCTCAATTCTTCCTCCAAATCATTTGAATATTTACCTTGTTTGTCTCATGCATAATGCTTTAGAAATTCTTTGTATTTTTGTTTTATTTTTTTACTTTTCGAGCACATTGAAAACTGTTCAAGAACCATTGTTTCTAAGCAATGATCCCAAGTCAAAATGTCCTTCAAGTTTTAATTCGTCCAATAAGTTGTATATTGCTACTTTTGAGAATGTAAAAATAAATTGATAACTATTGGATCAACCTCATTTAGATTAAATTAAAAAAAATTCTATATCTTTCTTGAACTGACACCCAATCTAACATCTTGAAATTTTTAATCTAATCTTCGAAATTTTGTTACCATTACGCTATATTAATTCTCACATATATTTGTAAAGATATTTCACAGTGTTTCTTAATTTTGTTATGCATGTGCATATACATTAAAATCAAGTAATTCTTTTTTTTTTAACCAACTATTCTTTCTCTCTTTTTTATTTAATTTATCTCTTTTTTTATATTCTCTTTGTCATTTGATCTTGCATTCTATTTTTTTATTTGTATTTTCTAATGAGTATTAATTTTTTTAATATACGGTTTAAACGAAGTATAATCATCTTGATTATTATTTTGCGCAATATGTTGCACAACGTAATGGGCTACAACTCTTTTATTTTTGTGGAGCTTTAATTTTTGAAATTAGACAATAACCATCTTGAACCTTATGACCTATCCTCGCTAATTTATCCATCGACATGTTTCTTTCTCTCGAGATTTATTTAATCTAAGTTTCTCAAAATCTTTGGAGTAACCTTCGACAATCAAATATTACATTTCTCATTAGTTGTTTTTTAGTATCCTTCATCGTTATTCATTTAACGACCGTCTCCAAATCAATCTCCACATTAATTTTCAAAAAGTATCTCTCCAAAGTTAGTTTTAATCCTTTAGGTAAGTTCAATAACTTTGCTACATTATTGAAACTATACCAAGATTCATAACATATCCTAGCATTCATCTTCAATTGTCATCTCGAATGATGCCCCTGTTGGTGTAGTTATAAAAGTTTCAATCCGATTTTAGTTTTACCCATCACTTCTCGGATTTATTTCACGACAACTAAGTGCAGATTTTCTTTTGCCTGTATTTTATGTCCTTATTGATTAGTACTAAGGTCGTAGATAACTCTTTTATGTGGCGAATAGCGACATTTCTAAGCTTCATAACATTTTGATAACTCTATCAATTCCATGTTTTCCAAAAATTCTAGAGCGTTAAGATCAACAGAACCCACCCAGGATATTTTAGGAACATATTACTCAGCATTTTGCTACTAAAGCTCTCTTTGAGCCCATCCGACACTCGCAAGTTTTTCCCAAATTTTCTGTCATACTCCAATACATTTGTAAGCAAGCTATCATATTGGCAAAGCCATAGGAAAATCTTGAATTTTTGGGGCAGGTAATTTTCAAATTCATTTAAAGTTTTTTCTTACATGTCTCATCCGACACCATAAGTAGAGTATAGTCATTTTATAAGAGAATTTATCTTTAGTTGACCCAATTCATTCTCTCTTATCTCCGTTATCATGCAGCGTGTTAGGACGCTAAGTACCTCATTCACCACCTCTTTGGACAGTGATGTTTTCAACTTATTCAAGTTTTAATTTTTATCTGTTCCAATGAGATTACATTCCATAAGATCTTTATCCTCCTCATGAATGTTATCTCCAAAGATGTCCATCAGTTTGCCTTGTGATAACCATCTATCATTCCATAAAGATGTCCCTTCACCGTTCCCAATCCTCCATTTTCAAAATGGTTCCACCATCCAAGTGTTTGTAACTGTCCCCTTTCATGCTCGGGAAACCCATAAGTCGAGGCTTATATTCGATCAAGAATGTTATCCCCTTTTAAATATTTTTCTGATGTATACCACCGTCTCCTTGTTAAGCATTCTTCATCCCGTTTTAGCTAGCATCACTATATTTCCTTTTGGGCTTCTCTAAAACCCAATCCACATTCTTACTTCTTTGTAGTCACCTTCTTTCACCCTACAAGATGGGTTTATTCCTTGTTATATTAATCGCCTAAAGAAAGTTGTGCTTGAGTGGATCAAGTTTATCGTACATCTGATTGGGGAGCCAATTTGTGTGCATGTGGTTGATGGAGATCGAGATCGTAATGGACTTAATAAGTGTCATTCGTCTGTAAATATTTATCATTTTGGCTTTCTATCCCAAGAGATGCTTTTCGACTCTATTAATCACAATCGGGAAATGCTCATTGTAATTACAGCTAAAGTTCATTTGCACCCCCACATAGTTCCTTAAGTTGTTCGTATTTTCCATGCCCAGAATTCTACTAATCTACTTCTTTAAATCATTTGTCACATAAGGTGCAAACAACACATGTGATTTGCATAAGTTTAATTTGAGGCCCAACTCCTTGCAAAATGTCTCAACCACACTTTTAATGCACTTTGCTCCATCCACGATAGCTTTGACTCCCAATATTAAGTCGTCCGCAAAAAGCAAGCGTAAGATCATGTAAGAGCTTCTCTAATACACCATAATTGGCTTCCAGGTCCGGCCGAAATGGTCTTTTCAATTATATATGTAAGTTGTTCCATGCATATTACAAATAAATAAAACGAATGTGATTGCCATATCTAATGCCACACATCCGTACAACCTCCGTTGGTTCACCATTTTATAGAATCTCCGATTGTATCCTCTACATTCTGATCATAATGATATTGATGGTTTTCGTCGGGAATTTGAAGAAAGTTAAAAGTCTTTTTAGAAATTCCACCGGGTTTTTTCGTACGCTGTTTCAATATTCAATTTCTGCACCATGCCCTTTTTTTATCGTTGGAGTGATGTAGCATTCGTAACACTTATTTAGGCATCAAGATATTGTAATAGGTGCCTTGGTCGGGAATGAAGCTATTCTAGTTCGATCCCGCAATTTTTTTAATATACGGTTTAAACGAAGTATAATCATCTTGGTGATTATTTTGAGCAATATGTTGCACAACGTAATGGGCTAAAAGTCGTTTATTTTTGTGGAGCGTTATTTTTTAAATTAGACAAATAAACACCTGATAATCTTTGTTGGTTGCTCATTCATTGTCTATTTTCAGACCATTCATCTGATTCCTACTTCTTCTCATTATGGTTGACAGATGAAAGAAACTTGTTTGTTTATCCCTAAATTTGAGCCAATTAATTCTCAACTCTTAAAGCCAAATAATCTCTTTTTGTTGCAATAGTTTGTTATATTCTGCCCTCAATTCTTCCTCCAAATCATTTGAATATTTACCTTGTTTGTCTCATGCATAATGCTTTAGAAATTCTTTGTATTTTTGTTTTATTTTTTTGCTTTTCGAGCACATTGAAAACTGTTCAAGAACCATTGTTTCTGAGCAATGATCCCAAGTCAAAATGTCCTTCAAGTTTTGATTAGGTCAATAAGTTGTATATTGCTAGTTTTGAGAATGTAAAAATAAATTGATAACTATTGGATCAACCTCATTTAGATTAAATTAAAAAAAAAATTCTATATCTTTCTTGAACTGACACCCAATCTAACATCTTGAAATTTTTAATCTAATCTTCGAAATTTTGTTACCATTACGCTATATTAATTCTCACATATATTTGTAAAGATACTTCACAGTGGTTCTTAATTTTGTTATGCATGTGCATATACATTAAAATCAAGTAATTCTTTTTTTTTTTTAACCAACTATTATTTCTCTCTTTTTTATTTAATTTATCTCTTTTTTTATATTCTCTTTGTCATTTGATCTTGCATTCTATTTTTTTATTTGTATTCTTCTAGTGAGTATTATTTCAGATTTATGTTTATTTTTTTTATAATAGATTTTATATATATAGTAGAAATAATTAAAAGAGTATCTTTGTATTAATGTTTAATTTAATATTGTAATAATTATGTATAAAATTAGTTTATATCTTATTTTTATATGCACACACATTGAGTTTTCTTAGTATTCTTAATTTAAAGTAACTTTGGTCTGAGAACCTACAATTCTAAATTGTAGAATTAAGAAACCAAAAACGCTATTCGTGTTTTGAAGTATTTAGTTTATATTTTATCATGTAAAATAAAGGAAGATTATATGGTTAGTTGGATTTAGATAATTGAAATTATATTAGTATTAGTTAATTAAAAAATATTACATTAGGATTAATTAATTTATTGAAAAATATTTTATGTAAATCATTAAAATATATTATTTTGTTAATTAGATAAGTTTATAGAATTATAATATGATTATAATTTAAGAAAGTTTATGGATTTAAATAATTAGAACTATGGGCTTATATAATTAGACTTACATTATGATTGATTTATTGAAAGTTATTTTATGTAGCTTATTTAAATAATATTTTATTTTACATAGTTACAAAATTTTATAAAGTGAATCAATTTGTTGTTTTTCAATTCATTAGATATATCTTATTAAAACATTTTAAATTATAGGCCTTAAAATTAAAAAATAGACAACTTATATTATAAAATTTGAATACAATTAATTAAAATTGTAGAATTAAGAAACCAAAAACGCTACTCGTGCTTTGAAGTATTTAGTTTATATTTTATCATATAAACTAAAGGAAGATTATATGGTTAGTTAGATTTAGATAATTAAAATTATATTAGTATTAGTTAATTAAAAAATATTACATTAGGATTAATTAATTTATTGAAAAATATTTTATATAAGTCATTAAATTATATTATTTTGTTAATTAGATAAATTTATAGAATTATAATATGATTATATTTTAAGAAATTTTATGGATTTAGATGAATAGAACTATGGACTTATATAATTAGACTTATATTATGCTTGATTTATTGAAAGTTATTTTATGTAACTTATTTAAATAATATTTTATTTTACATAATTACAAAAATTTATTAATATAAAGTGAATCAATTTGTTGTTTTTCAATTCATTAGATATATCTTATTATAACATTTTAAATTATAGGCCTTAAAATTAAAAAAATAAACAACTTATATTATAAAATTTGAATACAATTAATTAATATAGTAATATTAAAACAATCCTTATTGAACTATATATCTTTTCTAGGTAAGTTGAAGAAATTTTACTTCTACAAAGAGTCCTATTTTATGTTAATAAGTGTTTTTTAAATATAATTAATTAATAATCTATAACATGTATTTACATCATTGTCCTTGACTAATAATTATTGAAGTAATTGTTGTGAGGATATTTTAGGCGATCTGTATTTTAAGAAACCAAAAACCTTATTCGTGCTTTTATAAGATATATAGATAATCATTTGCTCTCAGATCTACCACACACACTCCCGTATATGTGTCTGCTTTCATCCTCTCAAATCTGTCTTCATTCTTTTAGATATAATATCATTTGCTCTCAGATCTACCACCACACTCTCGTATATGTGTCGTCATCCTCTCAAATCTATCTTCACCCTTTCAGATTTATTGTCCTTCATTACCTCTAAAAATCTACATTATTTGAGATTTGATTTTTTGGTAAAAATTAGTTGAATCGGCCATCACAATAAAGGCACTTTCTCCATAGACGGACATCCATTGCTAATTTTTTTAAATTAAGTTATTTATTCAGTATTGCGTACAGATATTTTGTTTGTTAGAGTTCAATTCTATTTTTGAAACGCAAACCCCAAAGGAGAAAGGAACAATCGAACAATTATAGTTGCTCCACGTCTAATAAAACAGAAACTAACATTCTCAAAGATAGAACTAATGCCTGAATAGTTAGTCAAACTTAATTTCAACACCACCAACGGAATCTTAACGATTGTAGATTCTTTAACTTTAACCTGAATCATACTGGTCGACTCGTGATCAGGAGTGCCTCCGTTTAATTTGGTTTTGAAGTAGATGCAATCATCCATAAGGGACGGACGCTTGAAGCACCAGTAGAAACACCCTGGTCCCAGCATTAATCGATAAGAAACTGAAACTACTCTCATTCGAGAGAAAAATTCTCGTACGAGAGAATAATTATTCTCATGCAGAGACAACCAAAACGAGAAATAATGATAAAAAATAAAATAAAGATCCAGATATATCTAGGAAAAGAAGAAGACTACTAAAGAGAAAAAAAAGAGAGAAACAGAGCTTTTGTTTTTTTCATTATTCTCTAGTTGAATTCTAGGGGTCTTTTTTAAAAAGTACCTAAAAGTTGAAAAATTTTGCTTTAACTCCCCATTTTTAAAAAAATTTCTCTTTGCTCCCTAGATGACAAGCCAAATTTGCTTTAACTCCCCATTTTTTTTGAAGGTTGTATTAAAACTCAAGAATCTCGTACCTGAACCCCGAAATCACGTACTTAAATGCCCAAATGATGTATTTGCCCCCAAATACATCATTTGGGCATTTAAGTACGTGATTTCGGGGTTCGGGTACGAGATTCTTGAGTTTTAATACAACCATGGGGAATTAAAACAAATTTGGCATGTCATCTAGGGAGCAAAGAGGAACTTTTTTAAAAATGGGGAGTTAAAATAAATTTGAGTTCTCATTTGGGGATTTTTCGGGAATTTCCCGTGAATTCTATTATTGTCTAATTTTTTCTATAGAAAATTATCTAATCTTTTCTATAGAAATTGATATTGAGCATTGTGTAATCCACTAGTTTTCAACCATGGCAGTTTCAACTAGAATTTGTCCATTACTTCCTTACAGGTTTTACAATTTTGACTTGCATTGTTCTAATTTATGCCGCATTAATTTTATTTTTTAATTTGATAATTAAAAAAGAAATTTTTTCAATTGTTTAGTACTATTTAAAGATTTTTCCTTATATAATAGTTAATTTTTCTTTTAAAAAAAAATAATAGTGGATCGAAAGCTGACATTGACATGATTCGTCCAATTTGTCAACATGAAAGAAATTAGGAAAAATAGTAATCATTCGCCAACAATGACAATCTTGTTGGGCCCCAATTATATCTAAAATCTAATCCGAAGAGAATCCTCACTGTTAGGATAAGGCAATCAAAACTTTATATATATATATATATATATATATATATATAAATTAGCATATGGAATATTACGAAGCCAAGAAACTTTCGAGAATATCAACCGTTTGTTAATGAATGGAAATGATAGTTTCAAAACAAATATTACTATAACTATCTTCATCATCAATTTTTTCATGAGTATTTATTTTAATCATACGTTATAAATGCATTAATACTCTTTAAATGGTCTCAAATTACATTAATTCATTAAATGTTGCTCAATTTATTCACGAAAAAGGAACAATATGATGATAATTAATGCTTAATGAATTTATAGATGCATGATAATATTTTTATATAAAAAAATATTTATTTACCATATTAATTGTTTAAAAGTAAAACAACATATTAATATGCAACTCGTTTTTTGCTTTTCATTTTTTGTTATAATCTCTCCATCGAATCCCTCCCTCTCTCTTTGTGGTATGTATGATTCCATTTCTCGAGTATTCTTCTTTCATTTTAATATTTATTTTAGTGTTTTCATATTTTAGTGATTATAGCCTTTCATATTAATTGTTTAATGATTACAGTTTTTTTCAATTTTACTAATATTTTTTGCTTATTATTTTAATTACATTTTATGGTTAATTGCTTTAATTTATTATTTATTTGAAGTAACTAGTTATTCTGATAGGGTTTTTCTCTTCAACTCGGTTGCCGGACTTTTGACATGGGATTGTTGTCTACTCTGCCGACGACCAACATGGCGCCCGATATCTCCAAAAAATTGTGTGCAACAAATTAGAAGAGATTTGGCACCATTTAAGGGAGTCATGGATGGATACACTAACCACAAGCGAAAATAATAGAAATTAAGTTGGCACCATTTAATCCATAATTATTTTGTATGTTTTCTATTAAGATATAGTTTCAATGCTTTTCCACTGATGTTATTTATACATTTATTTGACAATTTTTAATCGATTACCAAAATAAATTTCTTATTAATTCCATATATTTTGTTTTTGTTATTTGAATTGATTTCTTTATCTAAGATCTTTAATTTATTTTCTCTAATTTTTTTACTTAAAATTCAAATCTATATCATTTACTTGCTATTCACTAATTTATCGATCAAATATCCATTGCTCTTTTTTATTCTAATTTATTTTTTGTAATTCCTTGATTCGAATGATTTAGTGTATTATAAAAATCTATATTTTACTATTGTTTGCATACTTATTCGGGTTAGTTTAAGTTTTTATGATTTTAAAAGTAGTAGCATTTACTTTTCACATTGTTTCTATATATAAGTGATTACTTTCCACATATCCATTCTTAATATTCTGCTTAACTATTTTCCTTTTAGAAATAAAACTTCATATCTAAATTTCGATATGGGATAATTTGAATAAGTCACGTGATGTAACGCCCCAATTTTCCAGACGTTCAGGTACGCACGACACGTGTGATTTTCCAAGAGTTAGGATTTATTTTAATTCTTTCGTTTATTAAATTCTTACATTTCATGAAAATTATATGGATTATATTTCAATGTGTTCACGTGAAAATATATGGAATTCGTGACAATGTGAGAATTTTTGCGTGACTTGAAAATAATTGATACATGAAATAAGTGTCGAACGTGATTTAATTTTTAACTTGTCCTTAAGTGGTCATTCTTTTAAAATTTAGGGACTAAATTGCATAAAATTTCATGGACCTAATTGACTAACTCTCAAAATCATCCATCCTTAATTGCATGACTCGAAGAGATGAGGGATTTAGTTGCAATTTCAATATTTCACCAACTTAAAAAATGATGAATCACATTAAAGGCTTCTTCATGCTTCCATATTTCAATTTCATCCAAGAATTCACCAAACCTTGCTTCCTTGTAATCTCGGTCCATTCAAGAACAAAGGGAGAAGAGATTTCATCAACCTTAATCAAGATTTTTCAAGGAAAATTCAAGTTTGAAGCTTGATCATCCATCATCTATCACTTTTCTCCAATTCTCTTCTTCAAAGTGCATTTCTTCTCCAGGGTGGAGATTACAGATCAACGAGCACGTTCATGCATCCATGAGTCGTCGTGTCGCCTGTCAGGTGAGGTTTAATTGCTAGTTATATAGAACCCTATAACCTTTATGTGGAATTTCAAGCCAAAAAGGTATGTATATTTATTTACAATTATTTCTGGTCCTGCAAAGCAATGCGCGTACCGTGATTGAATCGTTCAAGTGATACCAGGCAAGTCAGGTTCATGCAAAGCAATTCATGTATCGTGATTAGACCGTGTTTTGGCGAGTAGCATGATAGCACTTTGGGCCCGAGGGTTAGTGTACGAGCCAACCGAGAAAGCATAGGGCTGACGGGTAACTCTGCACACCCCTCATAATTGGGATGACCCCTGAATCCACCAGGAGGTTTGGTGGAGGAAGGAATCCCGTACGTGGAAGTCATGTTCCTGACGTACGTAGCATGGATGGTTAGGGCTTTGCAAACCCACCATTACCGTTAGTGAAAGGAGTTCATGAAATTGTTACTTGAGCACTATAATTGAATTGCATGATCACATGACAATTAAACAAGCATGTAATGATCACTATTGGTGTGGGGTTGTAGAATTGCCTTTACTCGCCAGGGCCACTGATTGAATACATGAAAGTGATTAAAGTGTTTAATATTGATAGTTGTAATCTCGGGCAAAGTGTATTGTTTTGAACTTATATTGCTTTTGATTATAAAACCTTACCCGAAGTTATAAAACCTTACCTTAAGTCGCGAGCTACGAGCTGAGAAAGATAGGGCTCGGGCTTGGCTCGTAGGTATCGAATCCAAGCGCGAGCTTCCTTCGAGCTAGCTCGCTAAGCTCGCGAGCCGGCTTGTCTCATTTGCAACCCTAATCTCGATCCATTCAAGAACAAAGGGAGAAGGGATTTCATCAACCTTAATCAAGATTTTTCAAGGAAAATTCAAGTTTGATTTTTTATTTTTTTAAATATATATTAGCGCAGATAGCATGCAAGTTATAACTTCGGGTACGGTTTTATAATCAAAAGCAATATAAGTTCAAAACGTAATACACTTTACCCGAGATTACAACTATCAATATTAAACACTTTAATCACTTTCATGTATTCAATCAGTGACCCTGGCGAGTAAAGGCAATTCTCCAACCCTACACCAATAGTGATCATTACATGTTTGTTTAATTGTCATGTGATCATGCAATTCAATTACAGTGCTCAAGTAACAATTTCATGAACTCATTTCACTTCGGGGGATGGTGGGTTTGGAAATAGTTTTCAACCAGCAATAGACGCGCCTAGCCTGTCGTTTATTTTATTGTCACCCGTTCGCTATAGGTTGGTTTATGTACGGACTATCCATTTTTTATGTGGATTGACCTATAGTGCGGGGGTGTGGCATCTCTACGTAAAGAGTTGCTACACGTAACAACCCTATAACGTTGTCACATGGATCAGATTATATATACAATCAATATTAAAGGGTCAAATGTACATCCCAAGAGGTACTATGAGAACTCAAGTCAATGACCTTGGAGGTCGTGTCATCTACTAAAGTCAAACCAGTTAGGGTCAACCCACCTAACCTCAAATCGAGTGGTCAAATGATCTCCTTAGGGCGAAGCCCAGCTGATCTGATCATATAGGTCGAATGATCTCCTTAAGGGCAATGGTCGAACCTAGAGGTCGTGAGATTGATGTCATGAGGTCAACCAATCCTATAACCCATGAGGTCGACTATTGAGATTGACCAAGTCAAGGGGCCATTACGTGCCAACGAGCCGTCGAGTTGAGTTAATAAGCTCTAAGGTTGACTTGGCCAAAAGGTTAACCAAATCACCAGACCACCAGGTCGAATAATAAAAATGGTCGTTGAGCGTAACTAAATCCAATGAGCTCAAGGTCGATCACAACCCACTTAAATGAGACGTAATGGAGCTCAGGTCGAGTCATTAATCAAGGTTGATCAGGCCCAGTCTTAGACCGCCTGAGAGGTTGATCCTATAAAAGAGGTCGATATGATCAAATCTATGCGAGACAAGGCCAAACCGGTCGAGTCCAGAGGGCAAGCTTCGAGGTGTGGAGATCGATCTCCAACTAACACGGACAGAAAGGCCTGTACATCAAACTCTGAGTTGATGTATCGAGGTACCCGGCAGTTCCATATGTCGCCGGTGTCTAATACGGACACGTGTAACCTTCTTATTCCCCGGGTTAGTGTACGAGAGAACAATTAATGCCCCACAGTACCGGATTTGACTAAAAGTGGAAAGGAGGTACACAAGGTACAATTCTTGTCAGGTCAAAAATAGCAAAGAGTCAGATTGATTACAACCACAACTAATGCTGCACCACAGTGCTTGTAATACTTAGTGTGTTAATGATCCCAAAGCTATAAATACTCATTCCCTAAACAATAGTTGGTAAGCACATTCAATAGCATTTAAAACTCTCTAACTGCACAAATTCTCTCTATGAATACTATACTTACTTGAGCGTTGGAGAGATATAACCAGCTAAAATCCTGATTGTTTTACCTCTTAGGTGTTATCGGTTTTGTATGTCGAGAAGAACCCACTAATGTAAATTGTTAACATATCGGACTAAGGCAGCTCGACAAGTCAACTCGATCAAATTTTAACATGATCAATTTCTTCCTTGAAAAATACAGTGAAAATTTGTTAAACGCAAAATAAAAAAAGTTTATTTTAAATAATTTTTATTATTTTAAAATCTTTCCATGCATCGCATGGGATAGATGCTAATTGTTAAAGTACTTAATATAATTTTGTGAAATTTGGGATGGACAATTTTAGTTGGTTTGAGAGGTAGCTTCTTCCTACAAAGGTCTAAAGGCATTTTCTACCCCAACAAATTGAAGTAATTTTGAACCGTTTTCGGATCAAGTAAATTTTTATAATGATCTATATGTTAAATTATTTTGGTTGGCAATCTTTGTACTTATTAATCCTTAAAAATCATTCTAAATGTGGGCAACAAATACCTAAAGTTCTACTGTGGATGGAAATAGCTGGGTAGGCACTTTAATGTATACTATTTTACGCTCAATATGATGAAGTTTGATACTACGGTAAAAAATTAATAATTTAATATAAAAATGGGATAAATAACCATCTTACCACAGAATAATATAACATGTAAATAGAAGGATTTTAACTTTCTTTTTTTTTAAAAAAAAAAATGGCCCTATTACCTGCTTGTTCATATAATACTAGCAACTCTGCAAACCCGATGTGTGTGAAAAAAAAAATTTGATTAAAATTTTCATATTATTACTTGATTTATAGTTATTTTTCGTATAATTATAATTTTATGATGAATAAATTAAATAAGATAATTCAAATTGAGAAAAAAATTAAAGATAAATAAATGATATAAATAAAAAAGAAAAGAATTTGATAGCCCCGTGAATATAGAAGAGTTTAAGCAGAAAATTGTACAAGTACGTGGTTAGAATTTATATTAAAAAAATAAAAAAAAAAAAGAAAAAAAAGAGTCCATGACACGGGTCTCTCGCTTAAAGAATATTAGTAATTATGTACACCCTATGTGTGTGCCAAAAAAAACAAAATATTATTATTAAAATAGATTAAAATTTAAAAAAAATAATAAAAAATAAATAATTTCTAAATTATGATAAATAAATTTGATGATATCATTAGTTAAAAGAAAAAGATAATAAGAATAGATAAAAATTATTAAAAGAAAAAAGATTATCGAGATATGAGAGAAAAGAAAGTTCAGAGATAATACTAGCAATAGTAAATAAATAACTAAATAAATAAATAAAGAGTTTTAAAGATAAAATAGTGCCAGAAAATATACACAATATCGAAAAAGATGAAAGATTGTGAAAACAATAATGTGATGTGAAAGAAAAAGGCAGTTCAGGGATAATCCGTCAATAAATAAAAAGAAAAGAAAAAGTTAAAAAGTCAGAGACAAAAAAGGAAAGAGTTCAAGACACCACATCTACCCCTAACGCTTAATAATATAGTATAGATGAGGTATTTGCTCAAAACATAGGTAGAGTAGTGAACTACGAGAGGGACAAATATTTTATTAACCGCGAGACCCAATTATAGTCTCTGAACTTGGTCTTTTTTTTTTTCTCTTTTTATTTAATTTATTTGTTTTTCTCCGACATGAATGTTTTTTTTTAAATTAATTTTTTCTATTAATATATAATTATTATTAAATTTATAGTAAGATGAACAATTTAATTTAATATATTCAAATAATAATATGTTTTTTTCAAATCGAACTGAACTACAATTGTCCAATTTTTTCATAAGTAATTTTTATTTGAATTAACTCGATTAAATCAGTATAATATTAATTGCGTATTTTACGATTATCATATAACTGGTAAATTTTTTAAAAGGAATGATCAATTCGACCAAATTATTCTTTGCGAATATTGCCTCATAGTTGTTATTTTGATATAGTCTCAATCACAAAATCAATTATACACAAAACGGTGATATGTCTCTCAAAACAAAACATTATTTATATATATACTTTTTGAAATAAAGGGTAATTAAGGTATCAAATATCTTTATTAAAAATTAGCAAATTTTCAAGCTAGTTCATAAATAACATTATTGTCCAATCTCTTCACATAAGAAACTGACACTAGAAATTAGTGAATAGACTTCTTTAATGTCCATGTGAGCCACTCTAGACCCATCCTCGTTATTAGAATTTAGCTTTATCTACAATCAAGAGACATTTAGAAAAGATGAGCACTTGATATGTGTATAAATTAAAAATTAGAGGAAGAAATTCATAATGTAGATCTTCGGTTGGGTTTCCTATATTAATAATTCTTACGCACTCGATATCTGTATAAATAATAAAAAAAAAAACCTATTTGAAATTTGTTAGAATTTTTATGTGGATGAGAATTTCTTAAATCAAAAAATTAAATTAAAAAAAAAATTAAAGAGAAAAAAAGGTTGTATGTGAGACTTGTTTTAAAATCAAAAAAAAAAAAAAAAAAACAACAACAAAAAATAAAAACAATTTATATCAACCTCTTTCTCAATATAATAATATAAAAGCACATGATGTTGATTATTTATTCTTTTATTTATTTTATTATATTTAATCACATGATATTTGATTATTTATTTTTTAATTTTATTATGTTTAATCAGGTAAATTAAATAAATTATGATCATTTAGTCACCGTAAAATGCGGATTGAGAAGGGAAAATATGTCCGTAGGGCGTAGCTCATCTAGTTCCGGATGGAATTTACTATAAAGTACAAGGTTCAAATCTCATGACCTGCAGTGTGAGAACATTATTATTGAACCCAATATGAGTTTTAAAGGTAGGATCCTTATAGGTTGTAGGAGTCACACCTCCTCCTTAGCAGACTACGGAATATCTGATTTATATCCTGCCAGTTATTTCGTCGGATCGGGGTATGAGGGACCCTTAAAATTGGGGATTCAACCTTTTAATAAAATAAGAAAAAATAATTTATCACTTCGAGATAATATCAAGTTACAAAAGTTATAAATTTTATATAAAACATAAAGAATTACAAGAACACTTGAATGAGAAAATAATAATAAAGGACCACAAATAATTAGGGTTGGGTGTCCTCCTTCTAGGATAAACTCACAATTAAAAGAGAATGAAAATTAAAATACTAAAAATGAAAAAAATAAAATTTTTAATTAGAAGGACAAGAACGTAAATATTTTAAAATATATACATAAAAATAAGAAAAATTTAAAATTTAGAGACGGGAGGCCACCACATATCTTATTTGAGTCGTCTCTACCCTACGAGTTCCCTCCACAAATCTGGAACACCCTTCTAATATCATTAATCCTATTGAGACATAAATGTGAACATGGAAAGGTAAAAAAAATGTTATCATCCCAAATATATTCGTATCTACATTTTTTTAATCTTAATTATATTTCATTTTGGTCTTCATACTTTTTATACGTTATCATTTCCGATCATTTCTTAATAGTTTTTTTTTTTTTTTTTGTGTGTGTGTTTTTGGATAGAATAGTGTTTGTATTGTATTATACCCAAATGTACGTCGTCCCTTTCGTTTTCTGACTTGTTTGTGAGAGTTGGGAAGTTCAACTTTGAACTGTCCAATCTGCTGTTTTCACGCCACCCACTCCCCACGCCACACCTCACCCACATCCTCATTATCATTTCTTTTTAAATATTACTTACATATTATCTTATTATTAATTATTACAAAGTTTTTTACTAGTGAATAATGCTTTTGGCCAACATTTTGTAGCCTCTAGATTCCTTCATACTTAACTTTTCAGATTTTTTTTACTTCCAATTCTATAATATATTATTATTATTTGGATTCCCATTTATATATTCCATTGTCATAGTTTCATTCTTCTCCACACATATTATAATTTATAAGTGATACTTTGTAGTAGTTTTTTTTTAATAGTACCCATAAATTGAAAAAATTTCCTTTAACTCTCCCTTTTCAAAAAAGTTCTCGTTTGCTTCCCAGATGATAGACCAAATTCCCTTTAACTCTCCATTGTTCTATAAAAACTCAAGAATCGCGTACCCAAATCCCCAAATCACGTAACTAAATCCCCAAATGATGTATTTGGGCCGCGTACCCAAATCCTCAAATCACGTAACTAAATCCCCAAATGACGTATTTAGGCAAATATATCATTTGGGGATTTAGTTACGTGATTTGGGGATTTGGGTACGCGATTCTTGAGTTTTTATACAACATATCAAAAAAATAGGGAGTAAAAAGGAAGTTTGATTTTCATCTGGAGAGTTCAGAGGAACATTTTTTAAAGTGGGGAGCAAAGAGGAATTTGAGTTTCCATTGGAGTTTTCGGAAATTCTCCGTACTTTGTACAGTTAATGATTAATCCACAAAAATTTCGCATAAATTTTAGCTAAACACATATATCAATGAGAAATCTATACTATTATATATTTGAAAACCATATTTGACTATTTGACTTTTTGTGCATTTTGATGATGTGGAATTTTGTGGATTTTTTGAAAATTTTAATTAAATAGAAAAATGTGATTGGTTGATTTTTATTTTATATATTACTTTATTATGAAAATAAGTAGTAACTAAAGAAAATAATTATTTTTGGCAAGTTTGACTGAATGATATTTTGAGTTGTTTTTAGATTTTAAATTCTATATTTGACTATTTGACTTTTTGTGCATTTTGATGATGTAGAATTTTGTGGATTTTTAATTAAATAGAAAAATGTGATTGGTTGATTTTTATTTTATATATTATTTTATTATGAAAATAAGTATTAACTAAGGAAAATAATTATTTTTGGCAAGTTTGTCTGAATGATATTTTGAGTTGTTTTTAGATTTTAAATTAAATAGAAAAAATATAATTGGCTTATCTTTATTTTGTATATTATTTTATTACGAAAATACATGGTAATTAAGAAAAATAATTATCTTTGATAAAATTCATAATATACTTTTTAAACCCCATGAGAGTATTAAAAACTACAAGTTATATTAAAAAATAACAACCAAACTATCTTTGCAAACAACCTAAACAAATCACAAGCAAATAATAATTCACTAAATTAGTTAAGAATTCCTTCTCCATTATCATGATTCGAATCACTCCCACAATTTTGAGGGTGTGCATCTAAAAAAAAAAAAAAAAAAAACAAAACAAAACATAAGGAAGACGATGGAGGCACAAAATAAACTGAACCTATATATATGGTAAAAGGGGAAAAAAACAAAACGATATATTGAATATAATGGTTAACGTAGAGTCCCACAAAACCACACATTACATAGCAATTACTTTATTCATTTAGTATTCGGCCCCCAACGACCTCTCCCAGGCCACAAGTCTACCATACTACATTACTACTAGAGACTTCTTCTCATCTTCCTTTCATAATAACTAATAAGAATCAACACAGTGAGATCTTAAGAGATATATACAATATACATACAAAATCAAAATACAAGCAATCCAGATTTGGATTTCGCCACTCATGGCGCCCACTTTTGGTGGCTCCACCTTGAACGATCTCCCGGACGTTATCGTCTCCAACATAATCGCCGCCGTCTCCGACGTCCGCAGCCGCAACTCCGCCGCCCTCGTGTGCCACAAGTGGTACCTTCTGGAACGCGCCACCCGCTCCGCCCTCACCCTCCGCGGCAACCTTCGCGACCTCTTCATGGTCCCCTCCTGCTTCCCATCGGTATCCCATCTCGACATCTCTCTCATCTCTCCTTGGGGTTACCCCCTCAACTCCGCCTCCGATCCATACCTCATAGCCCACCTGCTCCGCCACGCCTTCCCTTCTCTCTCCGCCCTTACGCTCTGTGCTCGAAATCCAGCCACCATACAGCTCATGGCTAATCAGTGGCCTAATCTGGAGTGCGTGAAGCTCGTGCGGTGGCACCAGCGGCCTCAGGTGGCCGCCGCCGGCGACGAGCTGAAGCTTCTGTTTTCGGCGTGCGGGAATCTGAATTCGCTCGATCTTTCCTCTTTTTACTGCTGGACGGATGATGTGCCGCCTGCGCTGGAGTCCTACCCATCGGTGGCGTCGAATCTCACTCGCCTCAATCTCTTGAACCCATCCTTCTCCGAGGGTTTCAAGTCTGATGAAATTAGAGGCATCACTAAGTGTTGCCCTAATCTGAGGGAATTTCGAGCTGCCTGTATGTTTGATCCGAGGTATATTGGGTTTGTTTCGGATGAGGCTTTGCTTTCTGTATCGGCGAACTGCCCAAAATTGGTGATTCTTCAGCTGGCTGAAACGTCTGCTCTGTCGAGTACGAGAGGCGATCCAGATGATGAGGGTTTCACTCAGGAGGATGCTAAGATCAATGTTGCGACATTGATTGAGGTATTTTCTGGACTTCCCCAGCTGGAAGAACTCGCGCTAGATGTTTGTAATAATGTCAGAGACAGCGGTCCAGCTCTGGAGGTGCTTAATTCCAAATGCCCCAGGTTGAAGTCTCTTAGACTGGGCCAGTTTCATGCGATTTCGGTGCCCATTGAGTCGAAGCTGGATGGAGTCGCCCTATGCCAAGGGCTCGAGTCTTTGTCGATTAGAAATGTAGGTGATTTAACTGATATGGGGTTGATTGCAATCGGCAGAGGTTGTTGTAGATTGGCCAAATTCGAGGTTCATGGTTGCAAGAAGATAACGGTGAGGGGAATGAGGACTTTGGCTTCTTTGCTTTGTAGGACATTGGTTGATGTGAGGATCTCTTGCTGCAAGAATCTCGGTGCTGCACATTCTCTGAGAGCATTGGAGCCTATACAGGATCGGATTGAGAGGCTTCATATTGACTGCATATGGGATTGTGATAAAGAAGAGCTCAAAAATCTTGGTCGGATTTTCGACTTAAATAGCTTGGATCGAGGTGATAACACTAATTGTAGCTACGATGGCAAGAGTAATCCGAGCAAGAAGTGCAAATACACTTATGATCTGAATAGTTCATACATGGGGTTAGATGTTGCTGGCAACGGTTATGAAAATGGGAACGGATATGGCGTGAGGACATGGGAAAAACTGCAATATCTGTCCCTTTGGATTGCGGTTGGCCAGCTTTTGACTCCTTTATCAGCTTCGGGACTTGAGAACTGTCCCAATTTGGAGGAGATTCTAATCAAGGTCGAAGGAGATTGTAGGGAATTGCCGAAGCCCACCCAGCGTGAGTTTGGGTTGAGCTCTCTGATGAATTACCCCAAGTTATCGAAGATGCATTTTGATTGTGGTGATACTATTGGATATGCCCACACGGCACCTTCGGGGCAGATGGATTTGAGCCTTTGGGAACGGTTTTATCTAATTGGCATTGGGCATTTGGGTCTTACAGAGCTGGATTATTGGCCTCCACAAGATAGGGATGTGAACCAGAGGAGTTTATCGCTTCCGGCAGCAGGATTGCTGCAAGAATGCTTTGGGCTCAGGAAGCTTTTCATTCATGGGACGGCGCACGAGCATTTCATGATGTTTCTGTTGAGAATCCCAGATTTAAGAGATGTGCAACTGAGAGAAGATTATTACCCAGCGCCAGAGAATGATATGAGCACGGAAATGAGGGCAGATTCATGTAGCCGGTTCGAGACTGCTCTTAATAGGAGGCCGCTTTCTGATTGACACAAGCTGACTGTTTAGGTCACATTTTGTACAAGTAACAGGAGCTCCAAAATGCAAAGATTTATTATTGTTGGAATTTATCGTGTTTTTCTCCTTAACTTTTGTTTGTTGTATTGCTCCCACTCACCAAGTTGGAATAAGAGATGATGTACAAATTAAAGTTGTTTGACTTGGCCAAGAGGTCAACCAAATCACCAGACCACCCGGTCGAATAATAAAAATGGTCGTTGACAGTAACCAAGTCCAATGATCTCTATGTCGATCACAACCCATTAAAATGAGACCTAACGGACCTCAGGTCGAGTCATTAATCGAGGTTGATCAGGCCTAGCCCTACACCGCCTGAGAGGCTGATTCTATAAAAGAGGTCGATATGATCAAACCTATGCGAGCCAAGGCCAAGCACACCGAGTCCAGAGGTCAAGCTCCGAATTGTCGAGATCGATCTCCAACTAACACGGACAGAAGGGCCTGTACATCAAACTCTAAGTTGATGTATCGTGGTACCCGGCAGCTCTATGTCACCGGTGCCTAATACAGACACGTGTAATCATCTCATTCTTCGGGTTAGTGTACGAGAGAACAATTAATGCCCCTAGTACCGGAATTGGCTAAAAGTGGAAAGGAGGTACACAATGTACAATTCTAATCAGGTCGAAACTAGCAAAGAGCCAGATTGATTACAATCACAATTAATATTGCACCACAGTGCGTGTACTTAGTGTGTTAATGACCCAAAGTTATAAATATCCTCTCTCTAAACAATAGTGGGTAAGCACATTCAATTGCATTTAAAACTCTCTAACTGCATAAATTCTCTCTACTATACTTACTCGAGTGTTGGAGGGGAACTCTTTTACCTCTTAAGTGTTGTCGATTTTGTATGTCGAGAAGAACGCACTAATATAAATTGTTAATATATCGGACTAAGGCAGCTCGACACGTCAATTCGACCAAATTTTAGCATGATCAATTTCTTCCTTGAAAAATACATTGAAAATTTATTAAATGCAAAATAAAAAAAGTTTATTTTAAATAATTTTTATTATTTTAAAGTCTTTCGGTGCATGGCATGGGATAGATGCTAATCGTTAAAGTACTTAATATAATGTTGTGAAATTTGGGATGGACTATTTTAGTGGGTTTGAGAGGAAGCTTCTTCCTACAAAGGTCTAAAGGCATTGAGTTCAACCCCAATGTACAGAGTCACAAATTGAAGTAATTTTGAACCGTTTTCAGATCAAGTAAATTTTTGTAATGATCTATATGTTAAATTATTTTGGTTGGCAATTTTCGTACTTATTGATCCTTAAAAATCATTCTAAATGTGGGCAACAAATGCCTAAAGTTCTACTGTGGATGGAGGCACTTTAATATATACTATTTTATGCTCAATATGATGAAGTTTGATACTACGGTAAACAATTAATAATTTAATATAAAAATGGGATAAATTACCATCTTACCACCGAATAATTATAACATGTAAATAGAAGGATTTCAACTTTCTTATTTATTTATTTTTTAATTTATCCCTATTACCCACTTGATCATATAATATGAGGTATTTGCTCAAAATATACATAAGAGTAATGAACTACGAGAGGGACAAATAATTTATACTTATTGCGTTGGTTGATAAAAGGTTAAGAAAGAGTGATCGAATGAATAGCAAATGTAATTTATTTATTATATATGTATATAATTAATTGGATTCAATCGAATCGGGACTAAATTAGAATTGTCCAATTTTTTCACAAATAATTTTTATTTGACCTAAGTCGATTAAATCAGTACAATATTGAGTGTGTATTTTATAATTATCATTTAATTGGTGAGTATTTTAAAAGGAAAGATCAATTCGACCGAATTATTCTTTGCGAATATTGCCCCATAGTTGTTATGTTGATATAGTCTCAGTCACCTATGTTGCCCGGATACGGGCACGGCGACACGGATACGGCGAAATAGATTTTTTTGTAAATTTTCCACGTATGTCCGACACGACATGACACGACAAAATGATATTTTTAGAAGTGTCGGTGCATTAGAGTCAGTCACAAATAAAACATTATTTATATATATACTTTTTCAACAAACACAATATATATTATTTATTTATTAAGTCAATTACAAATGTTGAAATAAAGGGTAAGGTATCAATATCTCTTTATTAAAATTGGCAAATTTTCTAACTAGTTCATAAATAACATTATTGTCCAATCTCTTCACATAAGAAACTGACACTGGAAATTAGTGAATAGACTTCTTCAATGTCCATACAATATGACCCACTCTAGACCTATCCTCGTTACTAGAATTTAGCTTTATCTACAATTAAGAGACATTTTACCGTAGAAAAGATGAGCACTTTGATATGTTTTTTTTTTTTTTTTTTTTTTACACACATTCCAAGTGGCCAAATGAATTCGAACCTGGGACCTTGTTCAAGCGTTTAAGAAAAATTAGAGGAAAAAATTCATAATGTAGATCTTCGGTCTTCGGTTGGGTTCCCTATATTAATAATTTTTACACACTCGATATGTGTATAAATTTTAAAAAAAAAAAGAGAAGAGATTTTTTGAAAAATCTCCCTGTTTCACCAAAAAAATTTAGTTCACTTTCCACTTTAAATAAATTTTTAGTTTACTTTCTAAATTGAGATTTCATTTTTTATAAATTACCTATTAACATAAATTATCTATTTTACCGTTAATTATTTTAATATGATGCACTTAAATTTGAATTTACATAACTATATCTAAATTTTGAAGAACTATTGTGTTACACAACAGTTGTAGTTGGATGAAAAACTTTTATATTAACTAGTGAAATTAACGTGCGTTGCACGTTTATCATTTAATTTTATTTAAATAAATTTAGCTATTAAATTTATTGAATAAATTAGAATATTAAAAATATCTAATTTGATTAAGTAAATATAATAACATTTTTAATGAACCATTTTGATCTTAAAAAAGCTACTCATTCAAAAATATTTGTATGAAATTTCTCTTTCAAACATGTACAATAAGTAGAAATTCAAAGTAGAGAAACATTCAAATAAATAAATAACAAAAATATTTGAAATTATATAATTATATAAAAAAAGGTTTAAGCGTATAATAATTTGTCCAAATAAGTCTAACTTTTAAGCATAAGTAATAGTTTATGACTTTCAAATATATTTTTTAAATAAAAAGACATACATAAAAATATAGACAAAAACCTAAAAGATCATATAAAATGCTATATTAATTAACTATATTTACTTTATTCCTTCTATTATTTAATTTTATTTAATATAATTTGTGCTTTATTTTTAATTTTTTTTATAAAGTTTAAAAAAAAATCGTTGTTATTCAAAATGTAAAAGTTATATTCACTTTAAAACTATGATTTTTGCACCAATCTTTTTCTTTGATTCCGACCTCAATTCCATCATTTAAAATGAGAATATTGTTATTTTTTTTTAATTTTTTTATTCCATAATCTTGAAAATTGTAGTTTGGTATATCATAATCACTGTTGGATTCCTCCCTAATCACTCTTTTATCTCATTTTTTCTACTATTCTCGCTTATACCTTTAATGATTCTTATTTACTTATTTATAGATATCAAACTCCTCTTAGTCTCAGTTACTCATTCTTTTCTTAACCTAGATTCGTTCTTATCTTCAAACTTAGTTATGACTTGTTGGACATCTCATAGAACCTCATATGTGCTAACCTCTCTTGGTTCTACTCTCACCGGTTTGCCTCACACTTCTTCCTTAGTTCGCCACCCGATGGAGAACTGACCAGCCTTCTCGTCAAACGAGTTGATATTAGGTTTGGGTCCATTAAAGGCCCAATGGGTATGTCCCCAACAATCATCAATCATCAATTTTAGTATAATTACCTTGGACTAAATATTCATCTCTCAAAATTGTGGGTTTGACATATTATCATTTTCAATATTATCTCCTTTCCCAAATCTCCATCTTCTTCTCCATAATTCTAGTTTGATTTAATGAGTATTTCTATTTTCCTTTCTATTTATAACTTGTATTATACTTTTTCAATTACATTAGCTTTACTCCTTGAATTGCAATGAGAACTCAAAACTCCCTGATACTTGTAAACTAATTTTCCGATAATATTTTGAGTTATATTCTCCTTAAACAATTAAAAGTGTTAGTAATTTAAGTATACAAAATATTAATGAAAATTTTAATAATTAATTTATTTATAAAATATTAAAGAAGTAATATTTTATGAAAATTAATTAGATTTTCAATTGATTTTTGATAATTACATACTGAGCAACTTATATACTTCAAATAATATGATGGAAGTACTATACCGCATGTATAACATTTAGTACCACTTTGTACCTATTATTAATTCAAAAATAATTTACAATATGAAATTTATAAATAAAAAATTTACTTATTGATGATTAGATATTTTTATATTACCTTTGTATAGGTTTTATATCTTCATCATTGCACTTTCCATAGGAAATACCCTTTTCAAATTTGCATATTGATGCGTTGCATTTTTTTTTACACATCTCTTTTCCAATCTTGTCAGTATTTTAAACAAAGCAACCCAACATAGGAAAAACAACCTCAAGCTAAGATTCATCTAGTTTTGTTAGCGGAGCGTCATAGAAGCAGTAACCATATTGAACCTTGTGACCAATCCTCGTGAACTCATCTCGAGATTTATTTAATCCTTGTTTTCCAGGGCCTTTGGAGTAAACTTTGACAATTAAATATCACATTTCTCATTGGGTGCTTTTCAACATCCTTCGTTGTTATCCATTTCACGACCGTCTCTGAATCAATCTCTATATTAATTTTCAAAAAGCGCCTCTACCAAGCTAGCGGTAATCCCTCGCTTAAGCCCAATAACTCCAATATATTATTAAAACTCTACCAAGATTTATAGTGTATTCTAACACCCATCTTCAGCTGTCATCTCGAATGACGCCCCTGGCCTAAGCATTGTTGGTGTGGCTATAAAAGCTTTATCCGAGTTTAATTTCATCCTTCCCTTATTGGGTTTATTTAATGACAACTCAGTGCAGATTTTTTTTCTCGTGTTTTTATGTGGCGAAGAGTGATACTTCTAAACTTTATAATATTTTGATATTTTCATCGGTTCCATGTTTTCCAAAAATTCTAGAGCGTCAAGATCAAGACAATTCCCCCAGGATATTTTGATAACATATTACTCTAAATTTTGCTATTAAAACTCTCTTTGAGACATGTCCGACCCTCACAAGCCACGAAAATTTTGTTTAGTCTGTAAAAAATCTTATCCTACACCGGAGTGCGAACGGATAACTTCTCAACACGTAGTCCACATATTCATGTCCTGTACGACAACTTGTACATATATTGCTTTTTTCAAATTTTCTATCATACTTCAGTACATTCGTGAGCAAGCTATCATGTTGGCAAAGCCATAGGAAAATCTTGAACTTTCGGGGGTGAGGTAATTTCAAAATTCATTTCCAATTTTTCTCACATGTCTCATCCGATAGCATAAACAAACTATATGTCGTTATACGAGAATTTGTTGTTGGTTGACCCAATTCAGACTTTCTTATATCCATTAACAGGTAGCGCGATTAGGATACTAAGTATCTCATTCACCACCTCCTTGGACAGTAATGTTTTTTGCTTATTCAGGTTTCAGTTTTTATCTGTGCCAATGAGATTACATACCACAAGATCTTTATCCTTCTCATGATTGTTATCTCCAAAAGATATCCGCTAGTTTGCCTTGTGATGACCATCTATCGTTCCATAAAGGCACCCCTTCACCGTTCCAAATCCACCATTTGCAAAATGGATCCACCATTTAAGTGCTTCTAACTATCCTCTTTTATGCTAGGAAAACCATAAGTTGAGGCTTATATTCAATCAAGAATGTCCTCCCATTTTAAATATTTTTTCTTATGTATCTAGTTTCACACCGTTGTATCCTTATTGAGCATTCTCCATCCCGTTTTAGCGAGCATCACTATATTTCTTTTTGGACTTCTCTAAGACCCAATCCACCTCCTTGCTTCTTTCTAGTCATCTTCTTCCACCCTACAAAATGGGTTCGTTTCTTTGTTATACCAGTCGCCTGAAGAAAGTCGTGCTTGAGTCGATTAAGTTTATCACATATGTAATTGGGAAGCTAATTTGTATGCATGTGGTAGATGGAGATCGAGATCGTAATGGAATGAATAAATATGATTCATCCGGAAAGGTTTGTCGTTTTGTCTTTCTGTCTTAAGAGACACTTTTTGATTCTCTTAATCACAATCGAGAAATGTTTATTATAGGTTCAACTAAAGTTCATCTGCACCCCCAAATAGTTTCTTAAGTTGTCTGTACTTTTCATGCCCATAATTTTACTAACCTACTGTTTTAAATCATTGAACACATAAGGTGCGAACAACACATCTAATTTGCTGAAGTTTAATTTGAGGTCCAACGCCTTGCGAAACGCCTCAACAACACTTTGAATACGTTTTGCTCCATCTACGGTAGCTTTGTCTCCCAATATTAAATCGTCCGCAAAAATTAAGTGTGAAATGTGAGGGATTATCTGACATACCGTATTTGGCTTCCAGGTCCAACTTAAATGGCCTCCTCAATCATATATGTAAGTTGTTCCATGCAGAGTACAAACAAATAAGGCGAGAGTGATTGTCTTATCTAATACCACATATCCTATAGCCTCCATCAATTCACCATTCTACATTAATGATTTTCATCGGGAATTTAAAAAAAATTAAAATTTTTCTTAGAAAATTCTAACGGATTTTGTTGTAAACCTTTTCAAGATTCAATTTTAGCACCATGCCCATTTTTTTATCGTTGGAGTGATGTAGCATTCGTAACACTTCTTGAGGCATAAAGATAATATAATGGGTGTCTCGGTGGGGAATAGAGCTATTCTAGTTTGATCCCATAACTTTTTTGATATACGGCTTAAACAGAGTATAATCATCTTGGTGATCAATTTGAGCAAATTCATTTATTTTTTATGGAGCATTAATATTTTAAATTAGGTAAATAAACACCTGATAATCTTTCTTGGGAATTGATTTTCTATCCATGTAATCGTTGATGGATTTCACCATCGAGTCTCCTACTATATCCTAATAGGTTTGTAAAAAGTAAATGTAGCACCCCAAAGGGGACCACAACCCCGCACCGTCGTACCTCTCGAGTGGATAGGAGACCTAGCGCTCAAAAGGCACGGCAGCGAACGGACAATACATTACAAGACTAAAGTACTAAATGAAAACATTTCAGCAGAATTGTGGGCAATTTAAAATTTTCAAAACTTTAAATCAGGAGACACAAGGAGCTAATAACCAAGTACATGCCCTATACAGTAATTAAGTATCAAAAAAAGATATTTCAATAGAATATCAAGGTATTTAGAATTAGTGAAAACAAGAAAACAAAGGACACAAGAGACTAAGTTGATTTTGGCCTAACAGAACAATACTCTAACAACAAGTGATTAGAACTCAAAAGGGGTCAAAGAACCTGACTAAAAGAGCACGACAAAGCGTTTCCTATGCTCCAAGATACCAGTCATCAGGAAAACACAGAACTTGAAACCATGAGGTCACAAAACGGGTAGAGGTATTAGTCAAAGGGACTAAGTGAGGCATAACTTTTGAAACGATAGAAGAACTTAAAACTTTAGGTTTTTCAGAAAAGGTTTTACTTCAAAACTGTACTTTAAAATTGAATTTTAGAACATTACTTTAACACTTTATTTCAGAACCGTACTTCAAAATATTACTTTGGAACAAGATTTTCAAGCAAGCACACACATGCACACACGTCAGAGGTTCTGGTTCATATATACTTTACAAAACGGGAATAAGGTATCAGGTATTTTTTTTATTTCAAAGTATGAACCAGCCTTTGAAAATAGAATTTCAATCTAGGCGTTCTCCAACCTTTACTCCCAAAAACATTAACAGAGTTAGTATCGAGACCGGTTAGGATCCCGACTCCCATAATCACATGCACCATCCTTCTTTCTCCCATTATCGTGCCCAGGGAGCTACCCCGCAGTGACGCAAACAAGAATGAGAGGAATTACATCCACCTCTCCGATCATGGTGTGGTATAACCAACCTCCGATTATAACCATCATCATGATCAACAGGGACGACCAGTATCATACTAGCCATTGGCGCATGTCTCCCGATCTACTACTCAACCATACCGTCAGGGCCCAACATAACAAAATGTCCAGAGCTTGCATTATACAGAATTTCAGAAGTGCTTTAAAGCACACACAGGATTCAGAAAATAATACTTTAACCAGAACAGTATAACTATAAATAGTACGGAATAACAGAAAACAAAATCTTTTGGCAAAACAATACCTCTTGGAGCGAAACAAAATATCTTTAAATAAATTAGAATATTTTAAAACAAAACAGAATATCTTTAAACCGAAAACATTACCCTAATAAGGAAAGAGTTTAATTTTCAAAAACAAAGATCTCTAAAACCTTTAGGAGTTAACATTGAAACATTTGAGTACATACGTAGTTTCATGGTTCCAGTTGAAAACATAATTAAACCTCACCTACAGAAATGGTGTTATGTAATAATACCAGAGCCTCAGTTAATCCAAACTTCACCTGTAAGTGGTGAATAACTATAAGTTTCTATCCATAAACCATATAGTCACATAAGCAAGTTGAACTACCTCAAAGCACTCAATGACACATAATGATATCATATGAAAATGACAAAAGATTATCAAAGCATATCATAATATGTAACAAGATTTCATGACAATTATTCAACAATCATCCAGAAAGGAAGGTATACTTGAATTCATGTAAGTAGTACATAGGAGAGTAATACCATTTAATGCAAGAGAAACAATTAACTAAGAATGAAACATTTACTGCGAGTTATCCATAAACTTGAGCTATTAGATTGGCATGAATCGAATAGCCGTTAATCAACTTATGATCATAGATACGAGCCTTAAAGAACTAAGTCCCGAACATGGTTTATGATGCATGACGGAGTGATGAAATTCAAGTATTAATTCACAAGATTAACAAGAAAGCGTAAAACTTAAACAAGGTATATCCTTTTTCGAAGAAAGGATTCAAGTAAACGATTAGTGTCGATTGAAAGGTCATATTAGGGGCTTAAGAATATATTCTTTAGGGTCTTGAAACAACCCTAACTAGTAAAAGATTTTGAACTTTGAAAGCTAATTTGAACCCCGTTTTTGAGAATTTTCGAAAAAGGCTTTGACCGTTGAATTCGTCTCTTCAAAACGATTCTTTAGGTTAAAAGTCAAACTTGAAGACCAAAGTCAAAGGTTAAAGTCAAAAGTCACTATTTGGAAATACAGTATGTATATGGAATTTATACGGAAATACGTACGGTATTTGTACAAAGATACGTGCCGTATTTATATAGTATTTTATGAAAATACATACTATATGTATACAGTATTTATACAAGAATACATACAATATTTGTACCAAAATATATTTTGTATTTATATGAAAATACATTTTGTATTTATGAAAATACATAGTATTTATTTGAAAAATACATTTAGTATTTATACAAAAATACATACGCTTTTATACATGGGGGTATCGCATACCTATACGTATATTATACATGTATTTCATAACATATATCAATTGGTTAGGGAATAATTAATTAAACATGAAACAATTAAAACTATAGGTTATAACAATGTTTTAAGAACCGGACCGGACCGTTCGACCGTTAGAACCGTCGACCGGTTCAAGGAACGGTCCGGTTAACCCCCCAAAATCGGACAAGGCTCAAAACCGTGATATTTTGAGAGAACCGTTCAAAACCGCGGTTCGATCGGTAAAACCGGCGAACCGTCCCCGGGTCAAGTGAACCGTTCGATTTTTTAAAAAATAATAAATTGATAAAATTAAACCCCGATTTCTCTAATTTTCTATATTTTTCTCCACTATTTCTATATATTTTCTGTAACCACTTCTTCAAAACTAATGTATTATGTATTTTTCATTTAATTTGGGATGATTATTTTCTTGCCTCGGACTTTTAAACTTTAGATGTTCATGTTACGAATCATGAATTATGAATTTATGTTTTATTTTAATTCATAATCTTTGGTTTTTTATTCATTGTTTATAATATTCTTATATTTGCATATTATATTTGTCTATAAATTGAGAAAATATAAAAGTAAAATTTAAAATATATTTTATTATTTATTATTTAATATTATTTATGACATAATTATGATGTCACCGGTTCGACCACGGTTGATCCAACGGTTGAACAGAGACCCTTGTCCCAGTTGATTTTTCGGTTCACTTAACGGTCCGGTTTTTAAAACATTGGGTTATAATTATAATTCATGTAACATGTATCACAATTAAATCATGTATCATATCAAATTACCTAAGTAGGAAAAAAGTATAATTAAATGTAACATATAACATGTCATAATAGTTGTCACATAATTAAATTGTAGCATAAATAAATCATGTAACATTTAATTTGTAAACTATAGATTATTAAACAATTAAATCATATACTATAATCTAAACAATTATATATCTAGCATGAAATTGGAGCATGATAGAAACACATAATTTATACACAAAATAAGGCATATATTAATTTAAAACATAATATAAATTAAAACTTAAATAAAAAACATAAATTAAATAAGCTAAAACAAAACAAAAGAAAAAAAGAAAACTTACCTCTGGGAATCTCGGCACCCTACTGACTAAACAAGGAATGAATGCATGCTAAGGGCTTTATTTATAGGTGTAATTACGGGCTTGGATTGAATTAATAATTGTAGTAAGGGCTACACGGGGTACTTGGTGTAATTATAGGAAATAATTAAGATTTCTGTAAAATTAAATATAAAATGCTAGAAAAAGGGTATTTAGGTCATTTCACCTTTAAACGAGCAGCTACGAGAGTGGGAAAAGTGTTCAAAGTTCGGGAAATAAAATTTCCTTCGAAGTGACTACTCATACATCAAAATCGGGCGTACGGTTTAAAAGTTCTAATTCTTGAAATGAATAGTAACTTATTTGTCAAACGTTTTCATTTACTACTTGAGCTAGGGTCGGAATTAGGGTTAGAAAAGCATATCAAAATTCATGAAATAATCCAAGGGTCATTTTAATTAAGTAGAGATAAAAAAAATTTGCCATCCGTACTTTGGCCGTTTTTACAATTTACCATCTCGCCCAACTTTTGTTGCAAACTGCCATCTGAACTTTACGTTTCTTACAAACCGCCATCTAATGGTGGTTTTGGCCAAAAAACTTGACACGTGGCATGTTTAGAAATGCACCACGTCGGTTGTATTTTCACCCAAACCACAAAAAAAAAAAAGTTTAGATGGCGGTTTGCAACAAAAGTTGGGCGAGATGGTAAATTGCAAAAACGACCAAAGTACGGATGGGAATTTTTTTTTTCTCTTTTAAGTATAATATTGAGGGATAAACGGTGTACCGATCAGAAGTTCATTTCGGCGATGAATAATAACTTTTTAAAAGAAAATCCTAAATTGTTTCAAAAATTCATAAACGGTTCTCAGAACTTGGAAAACAAGTTTGAATGATTAAAAACCATGTGTTTTGATCCTTTAAAATTCCATTGACAAAACGGAGCAGTAGTTGTTCGGGAAATGAATAGTAATTTAGGGTTTTAGTGCCAAATTTCCCTCGAAATAACATAATATCACAAAAGAGCACGCATTTCACTTAAAGGTGCAATGCATGAAATATTTGTAAAGATGAACCAAGGTATATAAACGCATTCTTGTTATCCTTGATTTATTGTTTCCAGCTAGGCCCTGATACGGGTTGTTACAATCTCCCCCCCTTAAAATCCTCAGATTCCGCAATGGTTCATGGGATAACTTTGGATCTTTATCAAACACTTTATTATCCGGTACCCCATGAACTCTCACAATCTCCTCTTAATATTATTTTGCCAGGCAATTAACCTTATTCACTGTCTTAACTAGCAAGAAATATACCGATTTTAGCCTGCCTTTATATCTCAAGATTTTGTTTCACTAGTTCTGGACTTTGGTCTCGTCATCCTTTGTCCTTGAAATTTGAATATTCCTTGATCCACTTATCCTTAGATTGTGTTTTTATCCCTCTCTATTTCAGTGGTGATAAAATTCCAGGTTAGCCAATCTAGCTTTTCGACTTTGCGCATCTGCTACCACGTTAGCTTCTTACTAAATTATACTGTCACAGTCCTCCTGAATGAACAGGTAGCATAAACTCTTTCGATCTGTGAAAACTTCAAATATAACCTAATAAAGGTAATGCTTCCACTTGGTAAGAGTAAGAACGAGATTACGGGTATCTTCAAATCATGTGTAGGGTAATTGTTCTCATGTGGCTTAATCTTTCTTGGAGTATGCTCTATTACCTCCCCATATTGCATAAAAATACTACCTCATCCTTCTTTCGAAGCATCTGTATAAGCGGTATAACCTTTTATCCTTCCTACACGGTTAATCACTAGTAAAACATTAATATCCTCTTAACTCTTAAAAGCTTTGCTAGCCTTTCTGTGTCCCTTCAAACTTTTCTTCTTGCCTATCCCCTTGGTGAAGGTTACAACTAGTCCTGAGATGTTTATCACAAAATTTCAGCAATATCCTGCTAACCCAGAGCGTTCTTCCCTTCAAGAGGGATCCATTGATGTTTCTACTTCATGATTATTTCGAACTTCGAGAGATCCACACTGATCCCAAAGCATGTTGTGATATGCCGAGAATGATGACTCTTTTTTTTTCCAACCAAAATTGGCATTAACTGAACTTGGTATATGGATTGTGATCCAGCAAAGTCTCCATCGCTAAAGTAAAGAAGTTCTGGGTATCCTTCCAACAAAGTTAATACTGTTGTAGAGGCCGATCTTTGTTCTAGTTCATTAGAAACCTTTGATAAAACTCCATTTATCCAAAAACCGTCACTTCAGATTTACTCTTTAGTTGATTCAAAATTCATCACTGTCTCTATCCTGGAGAATTTAACTTTGACTTCCTAAGTCGAAGATGCTATGATCAAAGAGTGTTTCTCTTCCCGACCAAGACTGTATCCACTGTACTGAGCATGTAACCCGTGACCTGGCGAAGTGCCCAATACGGTTCGTTAAATGGCTCATGTATCCTAGACCCTTGAATATCTCAGGACGTGACCACTGGAGAACCGATCAAGATACGATTGGAAAAACAATCACATTCTCAATTACTGTAGGCGCGATAGTTAATTCCATAATATCTCTATGAAACTGGAGTGCCCTTAGTTTATCATTGAAACCAGCCTTGAAGGAATCTTATTTGTCCTTTAATTGGAATTACTACTTAGGGTATGCTCATAACTCTCTTAGTTTACAGAATAACTCCTCGATCAGAGGTACAAGGTATTTTGGTTCTCTTAGAATCAATGTACCTGCTAAGTATCTCACTTAACGCAAGTATTCCTTACAACAAGGCATTGTGATGACTTCACTTTGTTCCATGACTTCAATAAGTTGCTTCTTCAATTCGCTTTGTACTCAGTTCGGGTTGTTTATTGTAGTGCTCCTTGGAAGGAAACTTACTTCAAACATATTTGGTGTAGTGCTATCATACTTGTGGTCAGGAGACAACAAATTTGAGTGTTCAAGAATTCTTTTAAAGACTCATGTACTACCTCCATTTCTCTGCTAAAATCTGATCCTTATTGTCTATTCACGAGACAAACGACATGTATAATGTCTTTTTCTCCAAATTTATCTCTTAACTTCTCATAACAACTGCTTTATTTTCTTTTACTTCCCAACTTTCATCCTTTCATAGGATGACTCCAAATCTCAGTAGCATAACAATATTCGATGAATAGTAGCCACTAACATCTGATAAAGCTATGCGTTTGTATACCAATTGTGTAACAAAGCAAATACTAAAAAGGGATTTATTATGATGCTTGCATGACCAAGTACTCAATAGGAACAAGTACGCACACATATAACTTTGATGCAATGAATGCATCGCGCCAAGGTTAGAACCTTAATTGGCATGTTAAGAGCGTCTACCGTATTTCTGGCCATGTCAGCAAAATCCGAGTTCCCAATTTGTTCCAAAATAGGTACTTTTTGAAGTCAGAAATGACAATTAAAATAAAATGCATGTGGGTCAAGACTGGTTCACAGAGTGTCATAGAGGCAATATTCATGAAACAAGTATACGTATCATTGAGCATATATTAACAATATCAAGTATATATCAAGATGGGAAACCAAAGCAAATTAATATTTAGTATTTAATCAGCAATATTCAAGTAACAAATATAATTAAGTGATTATGAATTAACAATTAGCCAGTATTTATCAACACAGAAACAACAGTTCATCAATGTTCAGTATGCAAGTAATCAGTATTCGATTAGCACATAAAGCACAAAATATCGGCCTTGTTGGTATCTTAAAGCGACTCTAAGACTTGAGACTTGAACAAGCTACGAAGTATGAATGAGGGGTTTTCACAAGTTGAAATTACGGGTAGGATGATAAAGGAGATGTAGATCTTAAAACCGAATCCATCAACGAATTGATGGTTTTTCAAAAGTACTGAATAACCAAATAAAACTCAAAATCTTGGTGTTGATTAAAACTACACGAGTAACTTGATTAAGGAAAGGTTTCAGTACTACAATTGTAACAAATCACATTCTGGTCGACCGGCCCAGACAGTGATCGATCACAATTTAAGCACTAAAGACACGAGAATACTTATGAGACTTTATGAACCCCAGATTTCCACAACCTGGGGCTCTGACACCACCTTAGCTGGAGCACCCCAAAGGGGGCCACAACCCCGAACCGTCGTACCTCTCGAGTGGATAGGAGACCTAACGCTCAAAAGGCACGGCGGCGAACGGACAATACATTACAAGACTAAAGTACTAAATGAAAACATTTCAACAGAATTGTGGGCAATTTAAAAATTTCTAAACTTTAAATCAGGAGACACAAGGAGCTAATAACCAAGTACATGCCCTATACAGTAATCAAGTATCGAAAAAAGATATTTCAATAGAATATCAAGGTATTTAGAACTAGTGAAAACAAGAAAACAAAGGACACAAGAGACTAAGCTGATTTTGGCCTAACAGAACAATACTATAACAACAAGTGAGTAGAACTCAAAAGGGGTCAAAGAACCTGACCAAAAGAGCACGATAAAGGGTTTCCTATGCTCCAAGATACCAGCCATCAGGCAAACACAGAACCTGAAACCATGAGGTCACAAAACGGGTAAAGGTATTAGTCAAAGGGACTAAGTGAGACATAACTTTTGAAATGATAGAAGTACTTAAAACTTTAGGTTTTTCAGAAAAGGTTTTACTTCAAAACTGTACTTTAAAACTGAATTTTAGAACATTACTTTAACACTTTATTTTAGAACCGTACTTTAAAACATTACTTTGGAACAGGATTTTCAAGCAAGCACACACATGCACACACGTCAAAGGTTCTGGTTCATATATACTTTACAAAACGGGAATAAGGTATCAGGTATTTTTTTTTTCAAAGTATAAACCAGCCTTTGAAAATAGAATTTGCCCGCAAGCTAGGCGTTCTCCAACCTTTACTCCCAAAAACATTAACAGAGTTGGTATCGAGACCGGTTAAGATTCCGACTCCCATAATCACATACACCATCCTTCTTCCTCCAATTGTCGTGCCCAGGGAGGTACCCCGCGGTGACGTAAACAGGAATGGGAGAAATTACACCCACCTCTCCCGATCATGGTGTGGTATAACCAACCTCCGATTATAACCATCATCATGATCAACAGGGACGACCAGTATCATAGTAGCCATTGGTGCACGTCTCCCGGTCTACTACTCAACCATACCGTCAGGGCCCAACATAACAGAATGTCCAGAGCTTGCATTATACAGAATTTCAGAAGTGCGTTAAAGCACACACAGGATTCAGAAAACAATACTTTAACCAGAACAGTATAACTATAAACAGTACGGAATAATAGAAAACAGAATCTTTTGGCAAAACAATACCTCTTGGAGCGAAACAAAATATCTTTAAATAAATCAGAATATTTTTAAACAAAACATAATATCTTTAAACCGAAAACATTACCCTAATAAGGAAGGAGTTTAATTTTCAAAAACAAAGATCTTTAAAACCTTTAGGAGTTAACATTAAAATATTTGAGTACATACGTAGTTTCATGGTTCCAGTTGAAAACAAAATTAAACCTCACCTACAGAAATGGTGTTATGTAATAATACCAGAGCCTCAGTTAATCAAAACTTCACCTGTAAGTGGTGAATAACTATAAGTTTCTATCCATAAACCATATAGTCACATAATCAAGTTAAACTACCTCAAAGCACTCAATGGCACATAATGATATCATATGAACATGGCAAAAGATTATCAAAGCATATCATCATATGAAGCAAGATTTCATGACAATTATTCAAAAATCATCCAGAAAGGAAGACATACTTGAATTCATATAAGTAGTACATAGGAGAGTAATACCATTTGATGCAAGAGAAACAATTAACTAAGAAAGAAACATTTACTGCGAGTTATCCATAAATCGAATAGTCGTTAATCAACTTATGATCATAGATACGAGCCTTAAAGAACTAAGTCCCGAACATGGTTTATGATGCATGCCGGAGTGATGAAATTCAAGTATTAATTCACAAGATTAACAAGAAAGCGTAAAACTTAAACAAGGTATATCCTTTTTCGAAGAAAGGATTCAAGTAAACGATTAGTGTCGATTGAAAGCTCATATTAGGGGCTTAAGAATATATTCTTTAGGGTCTTGAAACAACCCTAATTAGTAAAAGAATTTGAACTTTGAAAGCTAATTTGAACCTCTTTTTAGAGGAATTTCGAAAAAGGCTTTGACCGTTGAATTCTTCTCTTCGAAACGATTCTTTAGGTTAAAAGTCAAACTTGAAGATTAAAGTCAAAGGTTAAAGTCAAAAGTCACTATTTGGAAATACGGTGTGTATACAGAATTTATACGAAAATACGTACGGTATTTGTACAAAGATTCGTGCCGTATTTATATAGTATTTTATGAAAATACATACTGTATGTATACAATATTTATACAAAAATACATTTAGTATTTATATGAAAATACATTTTGTATTTATGAAAATACATACGTATTTATTTGAAAATACATTTAGTATTTATACAAAAATACATACGCTTTTATACGTGGGGGTATCACATACCTATACGTATATTATACATGTATTTCATAACATATATCAATTGGTTAGGGAATAATTAATTAAACATGAAACAATTAAAACTATAGGTTATAACAATGTTTTAAGAACCGGACCGGACCGGACGGTCCGACCGCTAGAACCATCGACCGGTTCAAGGAACGATCCAGTTAACCCCCCAAAACCGGACAAGGCTCAAAACTGTGATATTTTGAGAGAACCGTTCAAAACCGCGGTTCGACCGGTTCCAGGTCAAGTGAACCGTTCGATTTTTTAAAAAACAATAAATTGATAAAATTAAACCCCAATTTCTCTAATTTTCTTTATTTTTCTCCACTATTTCTATATGTTTTCTGCAACCACTTCTTCAAAACTAATGTATTATGTATTTTTCATTTAATTTGAGATGATTATTTTCTTGCCTCGGACTTCTGAACTTTAAATGTTCATGTTACGAATCATGAATTATGAATTTGTGTTTTATTTTAATTCATAGTCTTTGGTTTTTTATTCATTATTTATAATATTCTTATATTTGCATATTATATTTTTATATAAATTGAGAAAATATAAAAGTAAATTTTAAAATATATTTTATTATTTATTATTTATATATATTTAATATTTAATATTATTTATGACATAATTATGATGTCACCGGTTCGACCACTGTTGATAATGGTTGAACAGAGACCCTTGACCCAGTTGATTTTTTGGTTCACTTAACGGTCCGATTTTTAAAACATTGGGTTATAATTATAATTCATATAATATGTTGATGGTGTTCGATCAGGCTAAGGTCCAACTCCGATCACTTTTTGTTTTGTTGAGGTGGGGAAACAGAGGGTGAAGCTCGAAGAGGGTCGTCGAAAAAGCTATGGGCTCTACCTGTTAGGACAAACACCAACAAATTCAGAAGGCCAAGCTGGGGAAACTGGGGGTGATTCCCAGTTTGGCTCTCCGACGCTCAAGTCAGATAGTGATCTGAAAGAGAATGCAAGCAATAATATGAAGTTTCAGTAATGGAGAATGCTTACAGGGATGAAGATGAGTTCCCATAATTATAGTTGAGGGTCAGGGATCCTTTGGTAAATTGCCTCGTGTGATTCTGCCCTAATGTTGGCCTAACACGTGTCGCAATTAGGAGAAACCTAGGAGGAATCTCCTGCAAAAGTTGGTAGAAGTTAGTGTTTGCAACAGTGGCAGGTGCGCGGGCCGGTACGGGTGTCAGAGAGCCGTTTTGGAGGTTGGTAACGAGGGTGGGAGGCACGCTCGTATCAACCAAGACTGATAGACTTGGAGATCAACATGGGGATTAGCGCCCAAGCAGTACAACGAGGGGGAGCGGGACCCCTTTACCCAGTTATTGTATGAGGGTACTTCTGACGGAGCGTGACGCTCGTTGATAATTTCCTTAGAGCCATGGAGTACATGGCAATGAGATGGGCGCTCGTTAGCGAGCCATGGGTGGCCATGTACTTTATGAAGGGTAACATGCTCTCGTGAGACCTTGCACTTGCGCAGATCTGGGACGCTCGTAGGGGCTTGTTTGGAGGATCGCTGAATCCACATGTCGTGCGTTGACCGTGCCACGTGTGAAAACGTGTGTCAAGCGTATTTTGCCCCCCAAATTCTGTAGCCCATAGTGATAAGGGCTTGTAGAATTTTGAACACGCTTGATTTCCGAGGGAGACGCTCTTAGGGGAAGATGGCGTGCGGCAAAATCCTCTTCTGACCAAGCATTAATTGTTGTCTCTTCAGCTGACAGCTCACGTCATTTCGCATTTAATGCTGATGGGAGAGTGGGCGAGATTTTTCAAGAAACAGCGCGTGAATCTCGGGATGTGGGAGACGGTTCGCGAAAGTGGGCGGTTACCTAGGCGGGAAATGATTGCGTTTTGAAATTAAATGCCAAAATCATAACCGCTTCCTCCCTTATAAATAGGGGATTTCCCACTTCTTCTCATTCTTTACGCGAACTAGAATTCTGAAATTCCTTTGTGCTAAAAATTTCTTAGAGCAAACTTCAAAGAGCTTCACTAAATTCCAGGTTTTTTTTCAGGAATCCAAAGGTAAATCTTTTGCGATTCTTATAACCTCTGACTTCCTAATCTTAGTGTAATAGGATCATCCTTCCCCAGAACTTCATTAGTTTCTCCAGTTTCCCCTACCTTCAGAATTTTCCCATATCTTCCAAGCCTTCAGAAACCATGATCGGAGATCAAGTGGAGGAATTTGCCCGCGAAGTTGAAGAAATGGCCAGTCAAAGCTCTTCTCCCAGGGACGAGGAATTAGACGCAGCAGTGAATGCTATGGATGAGAGGAACCCAGGAGGGGTTGAGCACCTCTTTGAAGAGATGAATATGGTCATGGAAGCGGAAAGACAAGGGGAACAATGGGCTTTGACGGAGAGGACAACCCACCCCCATCGCCATACTGTTACGGTGGCAATTTTCGCTCCTAATCCGGAGGTAGAAGAAGAAACCGGACCCTCGGAGAAAGCCCCTACCAAGGGTAAAAGGAAGAAATCCCAGAGACCCAAGAAATCCAAGAAAGCCAAGGGGTCAAACGAGGGCGAAAGTTTCGGCATACAAGCAACTGAAATTCCCCCCGAAGAAATCCAAAGCACAATCACACGGGGGGAAATAGTATCGATGCTGGCCCCAATATATTGGGATCCTCGTTTCGAGTGGAGGATCCCAAATGAAGACGAGCGAGCGAATAATCCACCCCCGGGGGAGATGGCCATTTACATAGACTCTGTAGTTTTCGGGGGTCTGAGATTTCCCATATCCGGATCTGTAGCCAATATCCTTAATGACCTTAACTTGTACCCCACCCAAATTTTGCCCAACGGTTTATCTTTAATAATTGTATTTGTAATTCTCATGGCGTGTACCAAACATCAACCCTCATTTCAAAATTTTAATGCCCTTTTCCAAGTTGCCCGCTCGACCCGTTCATCCCCGAGGGCGGGCTTTTTCTATATCCAAGCCAAATCTGGCCTGAAATTGATTGACTCCCCCTCAACCCATGGCGTAGAGTGGAAAAAGAAAATTTTCTTCGGGAGGGCTCCTGAGGGTGAAGATTTTGGGGTACCCTGAGAGTGGGTTTCACATGGGGAGGGACCCATAGTTAGGCATTGCTTACCCCATACTTTCCCGGAAAATTGGCCCAGAGATCTTGTCGGTGCCATGAGGGACGAGGGCTGGATAATCCAAGCAAAGGATCTGACTGACGATGATGAAGTCATGTTTCTTTGTGGAATTACGAATGACCCTCATTTTATTAGAAATCCACCCGCTCGGAATTTGGAGAGAGATGGTTAGCTTCCAAGGACTAACTTTAGATAGGAATACTAACTGCTTAGTTGTACCTTGTGACATTTTCTTTACGAGCATTGACCCTCGTTTTCTTGATTTCTTTTCAGGTGTTGCTATCATAATGGTTGGTGCCAACATGCGTAACGTTACCAACTTCGTCAACCGTCGTCAGCCCCAACAGGAAAACCAAGCGAACCCACGTGGTAAAGGAGCCGGACGAGGGGTAGGCCATGGTGACGGTCGAGGGGGTCATGTTGGAGCAAGCTCTAGCACTGCCCAACTACCAAGGGGCCGAGGGGATAACTGAGCGGCCAATACGGAAATCAGAATAGTCACGAGGCCGGCAGACCCCCCCGTGGCGAAGGGGGCCACTCCTGTTGCAGAAAATATAAGGCCGCACTCGGATGTGGTCATCCAAGAGCACCGATGGGATGGCGCTCAACCCTCCAGGAAAAGAAGAAGGATGCCTAATGTTAACTCAGTAACAGGCAAGCACAAGCAGGTGGTTGAGGGCCCCAGAGGCGAGGGCGACACTTTCTTTTTCGAGGAGGAATGCTTATGGAATTTTGAACGAATGGGGGATAGGCACTTCGAGGGCCTCCCTAGCGAGGGCCCCATCCTCTTGTCTGAGTGACCGCCCTCTAGGACTATCACTGAAGGGCTCTACGAGAGGGTGCGATTTTCGGGGGACCATCACGCTATGTTCTCCTAAAATTCTGAGAAGGTGGCCGCAGACATGGTCCACGTCTTGATTTCGGTAAGTCCCCCTCTATCTCTTCCTTTACTTGTCATTTCCTTAATTCCTTAAAAAAGATTCTAAGTACAGAAGGCCTTCCTTATTTCCTTCGAAAAACACAGCAAGTACTCCCAAGGGCGAAAAACCTTCAAATGAGGGCTACCGTGTACTCCGAGTGCAAGGTCAAGTACAAGAAAATAGCTCGCTCGAATGATCTGACATAAATTCAGGAGGAGCTGGACGTGGAGAAGGCAAAGTTCCTCCCTCTTGAGACGGAACACAAAAAGTTGGAGGCCTATGCCAAGAAGCTGGAGGATGATTTCAAGAAATGCGAGGCTTCTAAGAAGAAGTACCGCACGGATTACACTAACCTCAGCGAGAACCATAAGAAGTTGATGGAGGACAGGAACGGATGGGTCACCCGGTCCAACGATGCTGAGAAAAAATATTCAGATACGATGACGGAGTTGCCCGAGTGTATTGAGAGGGAAAATAAGGAGGCCCTTATCAAATTCTGCCACAGCAAGGCCTTCTCATTTGCTTCCACGCTCCACTGCTACGACGAGACTAAAAAAGCCTTCAATTTGGCTATTGAGCAACTAATTCACAAGGGCCTGGCAGACGCCTCCGCTCGTGGGTGTTCAGACATAGGGTTGAGGCTCAACGAGCGTTGTGAGGAGGAGGAGAAGAGGGACGAGGATCCCGAGGCGAGCTTGGCTGAGCCGGAGTACAATTTTCTGGTTGAACTCCTGCAAGACGAATACATGGCGGCTTATCCGATGGAGGAAGTGCCTCGGGCGGAGCAAAACGAGGGGGTTAATGATGCCGCATCTCAAGAAAACGTCCCCGTTCCCACTACTAAGAATGCCCCTGCCCCGGAAAATGCTCCTGCCCTGCCGGTCGAGGGTGCCGAGCCCATAGCTCCATAAGCCCAAGAGTCTGTTCCACAAGTGCAAGGGCCTGTTACCCCTGCTCAGCACGAGGTGGTGAATCTTGAGGAGGATATTGCTGCTGCCGCTTGAAGTTTCTTTAAAAAGCCCAAGAGTCTGTTCCACAAGTGCAAGGGCCTGTTACCCCTGCTCCGCACGAGGTGGTGAATCTTGAGGAGGATATTGCTGCTGCCCAAGAGTCTGTTCCACAAGTGCAAGGGCCTTCTTTAAAAAGCTTCTTATTTTGTAATCTTTAATTTTTTGATGAATTCCATGGGCCCTGGTGCCCTTGTTTTGCAATTTTTGTACCCTTTGCTTTATTAATGAGAAATTTCCTTTCCATAATTAAGTGTCTTTTTATTCCCTGCAACACTTGTTATGAAATCTTTACTTTGCGCTTGTTGTATCCAAATCTTGTGATGTTAAGACTCTGGGTAACATGCTAAGCAAAAGATTTAAAGCTTGGAAAATTAGACTAAGTCTTGACTAATCGCGAGGGTCTAACCTGAGGATTTCCCTCGTTCAAGACCTTTGAAAATTTGCCTAAAAACATGGAAAATGTTGCTAAGTCTTGAGTAGTCACTAGGGTCTTACTTGAAACCTGCCCTCGCTCAAAGACTTGTAAAAATTTGCTTGAAGATTTGGAAATTTTTTCTAAGTTGAGTAATTACGAGGGTCTTACTTGAAAACCGCCCTCGTTCAAGACTTGTGAAAATTTTTCAAAGTCTTGGGTGGTATTCTTGGTAAAATGCGAGGATCCCGCTTGTGGGTATCCTGGTTAGGGGCACAGAAACCTGTAAAAGTTTCTTTGCTTGTAGATTGCCCTTTGTACAGGTACGAGGGGCGCTGTTCCTGAGCCCTCGATTTCCCCTTGGTACTTCAAGCTTTTCTACTGGCCCTTTTTCTAGCGCCGGGTGCCTTTGTTAAAGGCTACCCAGGCTTCTTAGGATGCTCGTGTCTTGTCTTATGATCTTCTCTTGGTGTTTGATCACACTCCAACACGGTCCCTGGGTGCTTATTTTATAGGCGACCCGGGCCTACTAGGACGCTCGTGTATGCTGATGGGGCTATACGGATTTCCCGAGGTACTGAATAAGCACGCTCGTGAAGTCATACCGCAGTTCTTGGGCCCTTGTTCTTTTGAGATGAGGAAGAATCCATGCACCTTGGGCCTGTGTGGTTTACACCCAGGGTCCCAAGGGGGAATCTTCAACAGCCTGCACGTTCGAAAATTAGATAGATATGTGAAGCAATCTCTATTATAATTTTCCGGAGAAATAGTAAATACATCAGGCCCAATTGTGGGTTTTTTACAAAGTCATTTCAAACATAAAACCGTCTAAGATTGCATGCATTCCAAGGACGGGGAAGATGCTCACCCCGCAATGACTCGAGCGTGTACGTATTGTTTGCTCGCACTTGTATTATCTTGTATGAACCTTTCCAGTTGGGATCTAACTTGCCCACATGCCTCGAGAATTCCACTTTCTTCAGGACTAAGTCCCCCAGCTGAAAGGTTCTTTCTCTAACTCTCTTGTTGTATTGCCGAGCGACGGATGCTTTATACCGGTGGATCAGTGCCCATGCCTTGTCCCTTTTTTCTTCCAAAAGGTCCAACTCCAGCATTCGGCTCTCTTCGTTGGTTGCGGGCTCGAAATACGCCACACGAGCGGATTCCTGCGTAACTTCCGCGGGTATCATTGCCTCTGAGCCATAGACGAGCCCGAACGGGGTTTCGCCAGTGGCCGCTCGTGGAGTAGTGCGATAAGCCCATAAGGCTCCTTGTAATTCCTCTGCCCATTCGCTTTTCTTGCTTTCGAGCATTGTCTTTAGGTGTTGCAAAATGATCCTGTTGGTGACTTCCGCTTGCCTATTAGCCTGGGGATGACCCACGGAAGTAAAGCGTTGCTCAATTCCCAATTCTGAGCACCATTCTCGAGTATCCGCCGCTATAAACTGGGACCCATTATCTGAAATAAGTACCCTCGGTATGCCATACCTGCAGATAATGTTCTTCCATATGAAGTCCTTCACGACCCTGAAAGTGATCTTTGCTACAGCCTCAGCCTCGGCCCACATGGTGAAGTAATCCACGACTAGGAAGACGAACTTTTTCTATCCGACCGCCATGGGCAAGGGGCCCACAATATCAATTCCCCATTGGTCAAATGGCCACGTGACATCTAGAGGGACCATCTGGGCAGCTGTCAACTGAGGGAGATTAGAGTGGAATTGACACTTGGGACACTTCTTGGAGAACTCAATGGCATCTTGTAGGATCGTGGGCCAATAGAACCCGCTCCTCAAGACTTTCTTGGCAAGGACACGTCCTCCAGAATGATTTCCACAGCTTCCATTGTGAATGTGCTCGAGCGTCTTTTTAGCTTGCGGGGGCCTTAAACACCTCATTGGTGGGCCTTGAAAGGACTTCTTGAATAGTCTCCTCTCGGAATCCAAAGAAAAACGAGGAGCCTTGTTCCTGAATTTTCGTGCTTCCACCTTGTCAGTGGGACAAACGCCATCTTTGATGAATCTGACTATGTCATCGAGCCAAAAGGGCTCATGCGGATCGATCTTGGCTACCACCTGTTTGATGATCTTTTCCTTTATCAATGGCTCCTCAGTTCTAAGGAACGTGACAGAGCGCTCGCCGGTACCTTCCAGGGCTCAAGCAAATTTAGAAAGAGCGTCAGCACGCTCGTTTTCTGCTCGTGGGACCTGGAGTAAGTGGAATTCCTTGAATTTTCCAATGATCTTTTTTGCCTTTTTCAAATACTGTACCATAGTGGTTTCTCGAGCGTCATACGCTCCTTCGATCTGGCTCGCAATCAACCGTGAATCAACATAAGCGGTAATTCTGGAGGCCCCACTTTGAAAAGCAATTTTCAGCCCTTGGACGAGAGCTTTGTGTTCCGCTTCGTTGTTGGTGACTTGGAAGTCCAACCTGTTGCTAAGTCTATTTCGATTCCATTGGGGTCTCTAAGGGTTACCCCTACTCCTCCCCCTTGAGAGGTTGAGGAACTATCCGTGTGCAGGATCCAAAGGCCCTGGCTGTCAGGAGCTGTGGGCTCTAGACCAAACCACTCGGTTAGTAAATCTGCAACTACTTGCGCTTGTATGGCCGCCCTGGGCTCGAAACTTAAGTCAAACTGGCTTAACTCTATGACCCATTTTATCAGTCTCCCAGATACGTCCGGCTTGGACAAAACTTGCTTTAATGGTTGATCCGTGAGGACAGTGATTGAGTGTGCCTAGAAATATGGCCTCAATCTTTGTGATGCATTGATGAGGGCAAATGCGAACTTTTCGATTTCCAAATATTTTTTCTCAGCCCCTTGCAGCGTTTTACTTAAATAGTAAACGGGTAAATGTTTACGCTCCCTTATGGCTACCAGAACTATGCTCGTAGCTTCGCTGGAAATGGAGAGATACATAAACAACCTTTCACCTTCTATTGGCTTTGTCAGGAGTGGTGCGCTCGAAAGGTAAGCCTTCATGTCCTGTAATGCTTTCTCACATCCCTCAGTCCAAGCAAAATTCCGAGCGTTGCGTAGAAATTTGAAGAAAGGGAGGTTCCTGTCTGCCGAGCGTGAGATGAACCTGTTTAAAGAGATGATTTTCCCTACCAACACCTGTACTTCCCTGAGGTTACGAGGGGAAGGGATGTCCAAAATAGCCTTGATTTTCTCCGGATTAGCTTCGATCCCCCGTTGGCTGACCATGTAGCCCAAGAATTTTCCCCCTCGTACTCCAAAAGTACACTTTGAGGGATTTAACTTCATGTTGTATTGGCGCAGGATGTCAAATGTGCGCTTGAGATCATCAAGGTGTGAGCCCTGACGCTCGCTCTTAACAATCATATCGTCCACGTATACCTCCATGGACCCTCCAATTTCTTCTTCAAACATCCTGTTAACAAGGCGCTGGTAGGTGGCTCCCGCGTTCTTGAGCCCAAAAGGCATGACCAAGAAGCAGTATACACCCAAGTGGACAACAAATGAGGTCTTGGGATGGTCTTTAGGGGCCATAAAAATTTGATAATTCCCTTGAAAGGCATCCATCATACTCATGAGTTCGCATCTGGCAGTCGAATCTACCAGTTGATCAATTCGGGGTAAAGGGTAAGAATCCTTGGGACAAGCCTTGTTAAGATCAGAGAAATCATTGCACATGCGCCATTTGTTAGCGCTCTTGGGTACCAGGACCACATTGCACATCCATTCTTGACATAGTATGGGCTCAATATACTGCGCCTCGAGGAGCTTGTTAACCTCCTCCTCAATAGTCTTTTTCGAAAACCGTGCACATCTCGCTTCTTCTATTTGACTGGCTTGAAGGAGGGGTCCACGTTGAGCCTGTAGACTATGACGCTCGGGTCAATTCTAGTAAGGTGAGATGCTTTCCATGCAAAAACGTCAATGTTTTCTCTGAGGAAGTCTATCATCATGATTTGCGAGGGGCCTGAGAGATTAGACCCAATATGAGTGGTTTTATCCTTGTTGTCGGGTTCCAATTCAATAGTGAGAAATTTCTCCGTGGGCTCGATCCGTATCTCTGGGCGAGGGAGCTCGAACGCCCTTTTCTTTCCTGTTAAGTGATCATCAGCAACAGGCTCGCCCTCATTACGCTCGTCTTCTTCGGAGAAGGATTCCCTAACCGTCCCTGGCGGGGCAGCATCGAGGGGGTTCTTGGCGTTAGGATCCTTCTTTTTGTTCTTCTTTCTGTTCATCTTGGACCTTTTGCGCACAGGACCATCCTCGTCCAAATTTGGAAAATCCACAGATTTCTTGGTGGACCCCATCTGGAACGCTTTCTCCACTTTGGGCTTTTTGAGGGATAACATATAGCACTTCCAGGTCTCTCGAACATTGCACAAAACCTCTCCGACACCTTCGGGGGTTGGGAATTTGATTTTCTGGTGGTAAGTGGAGATAATCGGTTTGAAATCTACGAGAGCTGGTCGCCCGATTATGATGTTGTAAGGGATCTCAATCTCTACTACCGCGTAGGTGACCATGAGTGTTTTTCGCTGTGGGGCACGTCCAAATAAGGTGGCCAAGCGAATCTGTCCTTGTGGGACGACCTCAGAGCCCCCAAAGCCGATGAGGGCTGTTTTGAGGGGTTCGAGCGGGATATTAGTAACATTCATCTTTTGGAACGTGGTATAGGGCAAAACATTAACAGAGCTTCCACTATCCACTAACACCCTCTTTACAATGTGATTGTGGACATCCAAACTAACCACCATGGGGCAATCAGAGGTTTCACTGACCCCATGGGGTGTTACAATATGTTCCAAGTCCTTATCAGTAAATCCTATCATATCGTTCTCCTTCGAGCGTTGATCCTTTGCCTCTTGGATAGCATAAACTGATTTGGACACCGAGGGACGTTGATCATAACTCTGGACATATCGGCGTCGAGAAGCGTTGGAATCCCCTCCTGATGAACCACCCGCTATCATGTTGATGACTGTAAAAGGGGCATTCTCTTGCTCTGTGGCCTTTTGTTTGCCACGAGCGCTATTCTTGGGGTGGTCCCGTCTCTGCGGGCTCCTCGATCGTGAAGGGCTCATTTTCCTATCCCTCGAACGTTCGTTGCATCGCTCGTCATAGTGCTCCAACATTTTTACAAACTCCTTCAGGTGGCCCCTAGCAATGAGCCTCTGAATCTCGACTTTCAATTGGTGGCATTCATCCGTGTCATGCCCCTTTTGCTTGTGGAAGGCGCAATATTTGTTCGAGCATCTTAGCGCCTCCGTGTCTTTTATCTTTGTGGGCCTTTGGAAGAGCTTTTTATCTGAAAGAGCGTACACCTCTGAAATGGGCCTATTGAGAGGAATGCGCTCGAACAGCCGTGGGGGAGGCGGCGACTTATGGCGTTCTTGGTGCGGCTCTTCTCGTCCCCGCTCGTTCTTAATGGGTCCGGAGTGCCAGGGAGCATTAGCCCCATATATATCCTCGAGCGCGAAGTAGGGCTCGGCAATCTCTCTCATTGCCATGAGGGATGTGGGGCTCTTCTTCACAATTGAATCCGCAAATTTCTTGCTTACATACTACTTGTGGTTGCAGGCCTTGAAAAGAACATGTATCAGAAAGTCCATTGAGGGCCTTTCAACCAAGAGCACCTCATTGTTGAAACGAGCAAAGAAGGACCGAAGGGATTCGTGCTCGCCTTGGACCAAGTTGTACAAGGCAGTGGGAGCGGTGACAGGAGCTTTCAATGAATTGAAGTAGTTCAGGAATGCATTGGTGAGTACACCATATGAGTGTATCGAGCCTGGCGGAAGATGTTTGTACCATTCTTGGGCCATTCCTACAAAGGATGTGACAAAAACCTTGGCCCAATAGTGGCTAGAATGCTTGTACAGGTGCATTAGGTGCAGCAAATGGTCTAGATGCTCTACGGGATCTGTAGTCCCATCATAGAGGTTGACGGAGGTAGGGACCTTGCCCATTCCGGCTTGGGCCAATAAAACTTTTTCTACGAGGGGAGAACCCCTCGCAAGCAGATGATGACCGTAGCATCCAAAGTTTTCCTCCTGTTCCAAAGGGCGTGGAATATTCTGCTGGTGTGCGGGGCGACGAGCATCTCTGGCATTGGCTCGTTCGTCCCCAGCATGGGGGACTTGAGACCTCGCTCGAGAGAGCTATCCCACCATTTCCTGCAACCCCTGCAGCTGGTCTTGTACAGCCACGAGTAGGTTGGGATTTTCCCTTCTCACTTGGCTCCCTCTCTGGGAAGCTTGTGGCCCTCGTTTCGAGGCTCTGGAGTGGACCTCCTCGTCCACATTGATTCTTTCAGTAGGTTCTTTGCCCCGATGGTCTTGGGGGCGATCATGTTCATCCCCTCCTCGTCCGGGGACTTCCTGCTCCTTTGCCGACGGAGGTGGCGGTTGAGCCCTCAAAATGGTCGGGCCTCCCTAAGCGGATATCCTGTAATCCCCCCAAAGGAGAAGTAACCTGAGTGGCCTGCCCAGAAGGGAAATACATGGAATGAAAATTTTCCCATGCACCCTGGGCCGCCTGAACCTCACACTGGGCATAAATAGTGCGTAGCTGTTGAGAAGTCAAGAGGGGTAACTACACCCCTTCAATCTCCCTTGGAACCACCACCGGAAGCTGGATTTATCCGATGTGGTATGGCTGGACCAAGGGCATCACGACGGTAGGGGTGAGCGTGTACCCTAGGGGCGGCATCATGTAGGGGTGCCCTCCAGGGTTCTCGTGAGCATTATGCCACGGGTTCTGGGGAAGATTTGGGAGAGCAGGAAGTTGGGCGCCTCCAATTGCGGCAGAGAAGGATAGCTCCGGAATCACTGGTGGTGGGGCCGTTGGCTCCGTGGGTGGAAGCGCTTCTCCGGTGGGTGGTGTTCCACTTGCCACCGTCGAGGGAAGAATGATGACGTTGGTATCACGGGGAAGGTCGTCTCCTTTCCCCACTGTTCTTGACCTAGTAGCCACCATGGTTTGTAAAGCGAGGGGTGTTTGTTCTTCAACTAGCAAAAGTGAGAGGCGAGCTAAGGACGATTTTCCACAGACGGCGCCAAAAATGATGGTGTTCGGTCAGGCTAAGGTCCAACTCCGATCACTTTCTATTTTGTTGAGGTGGGGAAACAGAGGGTGAAGCTCGAAGAGGGTCGCCGAAAAAGCTATGGGCTCTACCAGCTAGGACAAACACCAACAAAGTCAGAAGGCCAAGCTGGGGAAACTGGGGGTGATTCCCAGTTTGGCTCTCCGACGCTCAAGTCAGATAGTGATCTAAAAGAGAATGCAAGCAATAATATGAAGTTTCAGTAATAGAGAATGCTTATAGGGATGAAGATGAGTTCCCATATTTATAGTTGAGGGTCAGGGACCCTTTTGGTAGTTTATCTCGTGTGGTCCTGCCCTAATGTTGGCCTAACACGTGTCGCAACGAGGAGAAACCTAGGAGGAATCTCCTGCAAAAGTTGGCAGAAGTTAGTGTTTGCAACAGTGGCAGTTGCGTGTGCCGATATGGGTGTCAGAGATCCGTTTTGGAGGTTGGTAACGAGGGTGGGAGGAACGCTCGTGTCAACCAAGACTGATGGACTTGGAGATCTACATGGGGATTAGCGCCCAAGCAGTGCAACGAGGGAGAGCGGGACCCCTTTACCCAGTTGTTGTATGAGGATACTTCTGAAGGAGCATGACGCTCGTTGATAATTTCCTTAGAGCCATGGAGTACATGGCAATGAGGTGGGCTCTCGTTAGCGAGCCGTGGGTGACCATGTACTTTATGAAGGGTAACATGCTCCCGTGTGACCTTGCACTAGCGCAGATCTGGGACGCTCGTAGGGGCTTGTTTGGGGGATCGCTGAATCCATCTGTCGTGCGTTGATCGTGCCACGTGTCAAAACGTGAGTCAAGCGTATTTTGCCCCTATCACATGTGTCACAATTAAATCATGTATCATATCAAATTACCTAAGTAGGGACAAATTATAATTAAATGTAACATATAACATGTCATAATAGTTGTTACATAATTAAATTGTAGCATAATTAAATCATGTAACATTTAATTTATAAACTATAGATTATTAAACAATTAAATCATATACTATAATCTAAACAATTATATATCTAGCATGAAATTGGAGTATGATAGAAACACATAATTTATACAGAAAATAAGACATATATTAATTTAAAACATAATATAAATTAAAACTTAAATGAGAAACATAAATTAAATAAGCTAAAACAGAACAAAAGGAAAAAAGAAAAGTTACCTCTAGGAATCTCGACACCCTACTGACTGAACAAAAAATGAAATGCATGCTAAGGGCTTTATTTATAGGTGTAATTAGGGGCTTGGATTAAATTAATAATTGTAGTAGGGACTACACAGGGTACTTGGTGTAATTATAGGAAATAATTAAGATTTCTCTAAAATTAAATATAAAATGCTAGAAAAAGGGTATTTAGGTCATTTCACCTTCAAACGAGCAACTACAAGAGTGGGAAAAGTGTTCAAAGTTCGGGAAATAAAATTTCCTTCGAAACGACTACTCATACGTCAAAATCGGACGTACGGTTTAAAAGTTCTAATTCTTGAAATGAATAGTAACTTATTTGTCAAACGTTTTCGTTTATTACTCGAGCTAGGGTCGGAATTAGGGTTAGAAAAGCATATCAAAATTCATGAAATAATCCAAGGGTCATTTTAAGTAGAGATAAAAAAATTTTGCCATCCGTACTTTGGCCGTTTTTGCAATTTACCATCTCGCCCAACTTTTGTTGCAAACCGCCTTCTGAACTTTACGTTTCTTACAAACCGCCATCTAAACATTTTTTTTGGTGGTTTGGGTGAAAATACAACCGACATGGTGCATTTCTAAACATGCCACGTATCAAGTTTTTTGGACAAAACCACCATTTTGGTGGTTTGGGTGAAAATACAACCGACATGGTGCATTTCTAAACATGCCACGTATCAAGTTTTTTGGACAAAACCACCATTAGATGGCGGTTTGTAAGAAACGTAAAGTTCAGATGACGGTTTGTAACAAAAGTTGGGTGAGATGGTAAATTACAAAAACGGCCAAAGTACGGATGGAAATTTTTTTTTCTCTTTTAAGTATAATATTGAGGGGTAAACGGTGTACCGATCAAAAGTTCATTTCGGCGATGAATAATAACTTTTTAAAAGAAAATCCTAAATTGCTTAAAAAATTCATAAAAGGTTCTCGAAACTTGGAAAACAAGTTTGAATGATTAAAAACAATGTGTTTTGATCCTTTAAAATTCCATTGACAAAACGGAGCAGTAGTGGTTCGGGAAATGAATAGTACTTTAGGGTTTTAGTGCCGAATTTCCCTCGAAATAACATAATATCACAAAAAAACATGCATTTCACTTAAAGATGGAATGCATGAAATATTTGTAAAGATGAATCCAATCTAAATCATAACCCTAGTTTCATCAATTAATCTCAAGAATGACACATATATCCTATATATATACCTTGAATGAAAAGGAGAAGAAAAGAGATGAAATTAGGTGGAAGATGGAGCTTCAAAGTGTATAATTTGCCGGAATATAGCTTGGAGATGATGGAAGTCACTCCTCCTTCTTCCATGGAATGCACCGAGAGAGAGAGAGAGAGCAAGAAGCAAGTTGTTTGTATGTATGTTGGGTGTATGGAAGAAGAGATCACGCAATTAATCTATAAAAGGAATGAAATGCCACAATTTGCAATTAAATCCTCCAAGTTTGTAAGATCATGTAATTGAGTTCCAACTTATGAGAATTGATCCATTTAGTCCAATTTAATTTCATGCAATCAAGTCCTCCAATTTATACAAGTGATCAATTAAGGACAATTAGTCGAATAGAGCATGTTCGGCAATTAATATACGTATCAAGAAATTACGAATCATGCAATAATCCTCAAGTTGTAATAATTTCATATAAACACTTAAAAATATAATTCACAAAAATATCAAGTAATGCATAACTTGAAAACAGGGGCATTACAATCTCTCCCCCTTAAGAGGACCTGTTCCCCAGGTCCATTCCTCCAGTTCTGGACTCTAAAACAAGCGGCGAGAGAGCCCCGTCTCTCAAGCAAACACCGAGAGAACCCCATCTCTCTAACAAGTAATGAGAGAACCCCGTCTCTCAAACAAGCAACGAGAGAACCCCATCTCCCAGACGACCAACGAGAGAACCCCGTCTCTCAAAGAACAAACACACAACCCAATAGAACACTTAATAAACACTCACACAAACCGTCAAGTAAGGAGAAGGTAGAAGAGATCAAACACACCAATTAGTCATATAAGACCAATTAACAAATAACAAGGAACCATATACGATGATAATAAAGTACATGTTGCAAGTGATATGCATGTTTAAATGTACCATTCACAGTTGTTTTTAGGAAGCCCCAATGGCAAAGGTTTGATTTAATACTTGATTCTTTGATGGAAATTCTTCTAACCATAGTGTTGTGCTTCGAGATCCCCGCCATACTTAATACCTTAATGACCACCCGATTTCTATTTCACGGTCGATCTTTTCTTCCATATTAACCAACAAGGTCTGAGGTCCCACTCCTGAGTCCGCGCTTGACTGTAACTCAATCAATTCTTAAGTGTGTGCTTGATCTTAACCCAACTAACTCGTTCTTCTTCACAAATCATATTTGCCCTGCTCGCTTGCTCGTGCTAGTAATTTAGTAGTTCGAATTCCAATTTCTAATCTTAATAGCATCCCCGGGTCATCATGGAAAAACGAACGACGAGCCGATAACCCATCTTGTTCAGGGTGTATATTCTCTCTTAAATAATCCACTTCCCATACTCGATTAAATTGACTCTCCCTTAGCCGATCATAGAATATAATGGTTTGATCGACTTCTCTTATCTAATGCCTCCCTTACCAATTCTTATAATTCTCTCCGGTCCCATCACCTTCAAAATATAAAGCACATTATACGATCCTTTCTCACTTAGGAGATCGAGTTCAAGTATATCTTGTAGTGGGATTACTAACGGTGTTGATTTTGCACTTCCTATTATTATCGATCAACCTTTATCCTATCTTGTGACTTTGATTCCCGAATACTCTTTAAATACACCTCTCTATTTCTTGAAGCACTTGTCCTTTCCGATATTATCCTTGAAGTTTCTCCCACTTCAGTTTTAAATTTCATCGAGTGCTAAGTCTTCTACTTTGTCTCATGGAACCTTTTTAGCACTCCTATTACTTGTGGCTTTTGCATTTTTGTTATCCCTAATAGAAGTAACCCATTCGAGCCCAACCGTAGGTTTTAAGTTATTTCCCGGCTGGCTTTCCCCCTTAATTTTTATTTTATTTTATTATTATTATTTTTTTCTAACTCCTTGAACTTGTTCCACCGCTTCTCGAACCAAAGATTTGCGATTCCTTCGCCTTAGCTTTCTCGGTATAAACAGTTCTACATGTCTAGAGTTATCGCTCACATTCACCTTAACGTGATCAGTAAGGAGGACCATCCACTTCTTTCATTCCTATTTCTGATTTTCCTTTTCTTGATTCAAGTATGGTTCGGTTGGAACAACTTGATGAGTGGGGTGAATGAAACCTCCTATCAAGTGAACATTTAACAATGCATGTCGGGTTAACATGCCAATGCACGTATCACACTTGTAAATAATTAGAGATGCAGCACGTTGGAAAAATTATGCCAATTAAAGATACGCATATAAATAAATAAATAAATTTAAACAATTTAAAGCGATGTATTCGACGCATCAAATATGTAATCACGAATAATAATCATAATAAACATACATAAGTAAGAGTCAAATTATATTGATGCAACAAATGATGCACGTGCTTATGTATGCATGAAACTGTCACCGTAGTAATGATAAACTTTAGCCCGACATTTATTCCTTGTTTGTTGATTATTCCTTGTTTACCTACGGTCTTCTAAATCTTCGAGACTCCCGTGTATCGACTTATACATTTCCATGGCTCGAGATTGGAATTCCTTGAACTCATTTCTTTCCCAATTACCAACCTCTAAGTATTACCTGAACTTTCATCGTAGCTATCTCCTTGATCCAAATTTCTTTGTATCAGCTTGCATAACTGTATGGTCCGAGATTCTGATTCATAAATTCAAATCCTTCTACGCCTACGAAGTTAGTATCTTGACTTCTTTTGAAGAATTAGTCTCCAAATGTTGTCCTGATCTTCACTATAGTTATTATTTGATCAAAGCTTCCTTGGTTTACCTTTTCTTTATCGTTTCCTTTTGTTACTCCGTATTTCCCCATTTTCTCTCACAACACGACAATTCAACTTGGATCTGGAAAATAAACTCAATCTAACCGAAGATAAAATCTTTAATATCTTGGCTTCCCATGAACTTGAAATCACTATATTGATCGGTTCCCTTTAAGTTCCACCTATCCGACTTCTTTCTTTTCCTGAACTCTGAAGTGTCTCAATTCTTTCTTCCTCGAACTCGACTTCCAAGAGCTTGATTTATTTGGAAACTCTTCTTTGATGACTGTATTATTTGCTAGCCATAAATCCCATTTTATCTCGAGCCTTCTTTGGTGCTCTTTGTCATTTATCACCCACAAACATATTTTACCTTAAACCCTCTTGAAAGTCATCACTTCTCTCTTGAATAAAATAGTCATACGAAATTCGGTTGAATGGACTTTTGTAGTATAGGTGCGTGAAAGTTGATCTTGCGAGTTGCAAGCATCTCACCCTACCACTGTCTCGTCACGTATCTACCAACTTCAATAGAACTTGTAATTTACTCCCACCATTGGTCTTTCTATTCCGTATCTTATCACTCGAACCATAGTCCGGTTAAGAAAAACCACAACTCCCAAATTCCCGTATATAATCCAGGTACATTCCTTACATCTTCCACGGTTGAAAGTAGGGCTGGAGTTAGTTCGTTGTTGTTGTTGTAAAGATTGGTCGTTGTTTGATATAATCTTCTTAACCTATAAATCACAAATCAATTCAATGCTAAATGTATGTGGTTAGTGCATGTTCATGCCACTTAATTAATACTAAAGACATGGATTCGATGCAAAAGACAACAAATAACTCAACAAGGTTTAAAGTAAAACACGTTGATCATATAAATTCAAGCAACAAGTAGTATATAGTTCAACAAAGTTTGAAAGAAGCACATTTGACAATATTTCCCATATCAAGTTTCAATAATAATAATGCTCATAATCAATGCGGTACACAAGTTGACACATTGTTCCTAAGCCGTTCGACCTATACTTGACACGACATGACGTTAGAACTCCAATTTTGCAACCGGGCTCTGATACCACTATAAGATGTAGCACCCGTTACGAGAGCACCACATCCCCCACACTATGAGCTCGATCCACATATGAAATAGCTAGTCCATACATGAACCAAACTCACAGCGAACGGAAGATAATAAAAAGGACTGTCCTAGCTAGGCGGAATCTAACCCTGGAACAATAACAACCGTAGCAAAAGTACGGAAACAAGGTAATTACTCATTCAATATCAAGTCAATAAATACAACTTCAACGAGGAAGTAAATACAGTTCCACTAAGTAATGCACCTGTCCTAACCTGTCCCGAAATCAATTCAATTCAAGAAATAGATCAATACAATAAATAAATATATTATGCAATGAGTGTACAAGTGCAAAACTCGAGCAAAGACTGACGACTCAATTCTGCTTAGCAACCACTTGGAAAAAACCTGGAAGAAAAGGGGAAACAGGGGTCAGTCTCTCGTAGACTGAGTGAACAGGAGGTATACGTATATAGAAACATGCACATGCAAGTTGTAAATCTTGAGCAAAGTTTTAGGTAAAGTAGTTCCCGTGAAGGTAAGAAATCAGTGGTTCAACGCTCGGATTTTATAACTATCAATTTATACCATTGGTTACAATTACAGGCTATCAGTGGCTCGGTGAGTGAGCGTGCATAATCTCCAACCAAACTCCGATCGTGTACAATGTTTAAGTTTCCTTTAAAGGTGATCATGCAATCATTATGTTTCAATCATTGCAATATAATCAATTTAGTAACCGTGCACAATCAGTTCCATTCTAGCATTCTTCCTCCAAGTGATGGTTCGGGTAGCTAGCCCTTGCCATCCAATCAATATGGTCAATGGGTGCGTAAATCCCCAAGGACCGAGATTCCATCCTCCACTAACCTCCTAGTGGATTTCGGGTTCATCTCAACAATGTGGGGAGTGCAAGAGGTCATCGTCGGCCCGATACCTCCTCGGATTACTCAAGACACTCAACCCTAGGCCTCGATCAATGTGCAGTACAATATCTCGCCAAAACAGGAAGGGTCAGTAAATAACAATAACAGTAGGTTCAATTTAATAAACATTTACTCGATTACCGTCTTTAAATCAATATAAATATAAGTATGGTTTTTAGGCCAAAACTCATTCCATGCAGGTTTTAGGGTTTAGGTATGTAGCTAGAACGAAAACACTCTCACCTGACAAGCGACGGGACAAGACAAGTGTGCAAGATAGTGCTTATTCGATCAATGATCTCCGCCCTGGAGAAGAACTGAACAATAAAGGGAACAACGTGTACTCGTGAGAGAAGACTCAATAATGATACCAAATATGACGCACGGCGTAGTCATGAACATATTCATGTATAAAATGAACATATAATAGCATATATCGATCATTTAAAGGCTTAGAAACGGAATTGAAACAATTAAAGTAAAGCAGGAAATCACAGACACCCTCTGGAGCATGGGAACGGCCGTTCCGAGTTCAATGTAAAATGGGAAGGGCCGTTCCCGACTTCCCGAATTAATCCCGCGCGTCTATAAAGAATTTCATTTTGTTGAGGACGTGGGAACGGCTGTTCCGGCCAAAGGCCAAAACTGGGAAGGGTCGTTCCCAGTCTCACGCGCCAGATCATCTAAAGGGTTGGGAACGGCCGTTCCGGGAAACAACTGGGGACGGGAAGGGTCGTTCCCGCTATGCAGAAGATGCAGAAACAGAGCAGAAGAACAGGGAAAGCTCAAACCAAACCAAAACCAACAAAACATTCAATGAATCAACTCTCCAATGCAATAAATCATGAAGGAAACATACTTGCATACTTAAAGTACAATAAAATCCAACATAAGCACTTAATTCAAACTTTAATCATCAAGAAATTCAAGATCAAACCCCATGAACACATATATCATCAAACTCCATAAACCTCAAGATTTATGCATGAAATTCAAGCTACAAGCATATAATCAAACTTCCAACAACAAATAAACAAATTATCCAATCTAAATCATAACCCTAGTTTCATCAAATAATCTCAAGAATCACACATATATCCCATATATATACCTTAAATGAAAAAAAGAAGAAAAGAGATGAAATTAGGTGGAAGATGGAGCTTTAAAGTGTATAATTTGCTGGAATATAGCTTGGAGATGATGGAAGTCACTCCTCCTTCCATGGAATGCACTGAGAGAGAGAGAGAGAGAGAGAGAGCAAGAAGCAAGTGTTTGTATGTATGTTGGGTGTATGGAAGAAGAGATCACATAATTCATCTCTACAAGGAATGAAATGCCACAATTTGCAATTAAATCCTCCAAGTTTGTAAGATCATGCATTTCAGTTTCAACTTATGAGAATTGATCAATTTAGTCCAATTTTATTTCATGCAATCAAGTCCTCCAATTTATACAAGTGATCAATTGAGGACAATTAGTCGAATAGAGCATGTTCGGCAATTAATATACGTATCAAGAAATTACGAATCATGCAATAATCCTCAAGTTGTAATAATTTCATATAAACACTTAAGAATATAATGCACAAAAATATCAAGTAATGCATAACTTGAAAACTAGGGCATTACAGACGCTTTGTACAGGTACCTGCTCTTCACTACCCTCAAGATTTTCTCATTTGCGTTCATTCTTGCTAAGTTATTTTTTCGCTAAACGCCTTAGAGTTCGCTGGTGCAAGCTAATACCACGACTCATCACCTCTTCAATGGTATCTCCACTGAATAGTTTGGTGTAGTACTCCAAGTGTGTTACTTCAGTTTATCGTTATTGGTTACCCATGCATTGCCTATTTTGAGAGCATTCATCTGGTTCCTCCTTCATCTTGTTATGGTTGACAGACGAAAGAAACCTGTATGTTTATCCCTAAATTGGAGCCAATGAATTCTCGACTCTTAAAACCAAATAATCTTTCCTTGTTGCAATAGTTTGCTATATTCTGCCATCAATTTCTTTCTCCAAATCTTTTGAATATTTATCTTGCTTGTCTCATGCATAATGTTCTGAAAATTCTTTATATATTTTTTAATTTTTTCGCTTTTCGAGCACATTGAAAATCATTCAATTACTATTATTTTGGAGTAATGATCCCAAGTCAAAAAGTTCTTCAAGTTTTGATTCGGCAAATAAGTCGTGTATTGCTACTTTAGAAAATGTAGGTATAAATTGATAACTATTAGATCGATCTCATTCAAATTAAATTAAAAATTCTCCATATCATTTCTTGAGCTGACACCCAATCTAGTATCTTGAAATATTTAATCTAATCTTCAAAATTTTATTTAACATTGTACGCGATATTAATTCTTAATTTGTCATGTCCTTTACAAATATATTTGTAAAGATATTTCACAGTTGTCCTTAATTTTGGTATCCGTGTGTATATACATTAAAATCAAGTAATTCTTTCTTTTAACCAATTATTCTTTATCTCTTTTTATATTCTCTTTGCGATTTGATCTTGCATTCCATTTTCTTATTTGTATTTCTCTAATGAGTATTATTTAACATTTATGTTAATTTTCTGGGCGAATTACATCTGACTATTCTCACAATAGGCGAAATTACAATGACCTATGATTTGAAAATTTACATATTAGTCTCTAACCTTTATGTTCCATTTGAGGTCCCTCCGTTCCGTTAGGGTTCCGAAAAATTTGACCCCTGTAATGACCAAAATACCCCTGGGGATTATTTTGTAATATACATAAAAGTGAGAGTTCGTTTTGTTAGAAAGTGTACGATTTGATTAATTAGATTTAAGAATAAAATTAAATTTTAATAATATAAAATTTACACTAATTAAGATATTATATTTCAATTAGAGTTAAATGTCTATTTCCTAAAACTAAACAGTAGGATTTTTTTATGTACGTATGCAATATAAAAGTATGTATAAAAAATATACATATTTATGAATAAAAATATTACATTTGATTAGAGTAAAAATAAAATAATATTATATTATATATGATAAATAGTAGAATTTTATTTTTATTTATATATTTACAATTATAATTAGTATATTTGATTAATTTAGAAATATAATAAATGTAATTTATATGAATATACAAAAATATTATATCTATTTTATATATGATAAATATTATGACAATGATATTCTGTAACGCCCCAATTTCCAGACGTTCAGATACGCACGTCACACGTGTGATTTTTGAGAGTTAGGATTATTTTAATTCTTTTGCCAATTAAATTCCTACATTTTATGATAAATGGTATGAATTATATTTCAATGTGTCTACTTGAAAATATGTGAAATACTTGTTAACTTGAGAATTATTTTACATATTGAATTCATTTGTTACATGAACTAAGTGCCCAACTTGTTCTAATTGTTTAATTGTCCTTAATTGAAATTTATTTAAATTAGTGGACCAAATTGCATGAAGACGTTCGTGGACTAAAGTGATCATTTTCCAAACTTGTTATACCCAATTGCATAACCTACAAACTTGGAGGATTTAATTACAATTTCATATATTTCACCAAAATCAATGAGATGAGTTACGTTATATTTCTTCCAACATCTATAATCATTTCATTTCATGCCAAAAATACACCTTTAGCTTCCTTGCTTCACCAAACCCAAACCTCCATGGAAGGGAGAGGGATTTCATCATCTCAAGCTAGTATTTTGGGAGAAATTAGGAACTTTGAAGCTTAATCATCATGTTACTCCATCTTTTGTCTTCCTTCTTTGATTCAAGGTATATGTGTGGATATATATATGAACTCTTGAATTTATTATTTGAAGCTAGGTTATGATTCTTATGGAATAACTTGTTCATGTGATACTAGAAACATGATTATAAGCTTTAGACATGAATTCCATGCATAAATCTTGAGACTTATGGAATTATGTGATGAATTCATAGTTGAGTAGATGATGATGATTCTTGATGGTTAATGAATAATATAAGTGTTTATATTGGTTTTATTGCATCTCAAGTATGTATACATGTTTCCTTTCATGAATTATAGCAGTTGGGAGTGGATTATGGGTGTTTGGTAAAGATTTGTTGATGGTTCGTACATCCCCTGTTTCTGTTGCTCTATTCTGTATCTTTTGTGTAACGGGAACGGCCCTTCCCGTTCCCTTTGTATTTGGGGAACGGTCGTTCCCATCTTTGAAATGTGTGTATGCCAGCGAGAACGGGAACGATCGTTCCCACTTTGGCTTACAGCCGGGAACGACCCTTCCCATTTTCGGGGAGCAGCTTCTGGGAGCTGGGAACGGCCCTTCCATTTTGAACTAAGGGTCGGAACGGTCGTTCCCAGTCCTCTGGAGAGGCAGAAACTTTCTGCATAAAATTGAAAATTCCAAATCCTTTTCTAAACACTTAATTGACCCCAACATGTTATTATATGATCAATTACATGTCATAACATGATGTTTATATGCTACATTGGGTATTGTACGTCATCTCGTTACTTGATCACGTCGTGCATCGTATTTAGTACCATTATTGAGTTATTGTCTCACGTGTACACAATGTCCCGTTTCTTGTCCAGTTCTTCTCCAGGGCGGAGATTATTGATCGATGAGCACGTTCATGCACTCTTGAGTCGTCGTGTCACCTGTCAGGTGAGGTTTCTAGTTATATAGAACCTATACAACCTTTACATGAGATTTCGGTCAAAAGGTATTTATATCTATAATTTTCCATGAAATTACTCATGATTTCAAGCAAGCCAAGTTTATTGAAAGCAAGTCATGTTTATTGCAAGCAAGCCATGTTATTGTGATGAATCAAGCATGTTTGGCGAGTAATCATGTTCACTTTGGGCCCGAGGGTTAGTGTATGAGCCAACCGGGAAAGTATAGGGCTGACAGGTAACTCTGCACTCCCCTCATCATGTGGGATCACCCCTGAATCCACCAGGAGGTTTGGTGGAGGAAGGAGTTTCGTGCGTGGGAGTCATGTTCCCAATGTACACCATGTCGGGGATGGTGAAGGCTAGCTACCTTCCCATCATTGGAGGGAGAAGGAGACTAGGGTCGGGTCCGGGACCACGGGCTGTCCTCGGGTTACTGCATGGATTTCATTCATTGATTGTATTGACTGAACACTATCGCACTACTACACTATAACTGAATTGCATGATCACTTGTTAAGTAATAAAGCAAGCATGTATTGTTCACTATTGGTGTAAGGTTGGAGATTTGCCCTCACTCGTCGGGCGACGTATTGCATGAAACTGAATGAAATAAAGTGTTAAATTGGATAGTTGTACTCTCAAGCGAAGATTATTCCATTCTTGAACTTATCTTATTTCCCTTTCTAACACTTTACCCGAGAATATAACTTACATGTTATTTGCGTTAATATGTATTTATACCCCACACTCAGTCTTCATAGACTGACGCCTCCACCTTTCAGGTTCGTGCAGGTGCATGCTAGGCGGGAATCAAGTCGAGTCCAATCTTGGTAGTCGAGTCATGCACGGTTCATTTATTTATTAATGCATATGATTTATTGTTATTTTATTTATTATGTACTTTGGAGATGATAATGTATTGATATATGGTTATAGTGGAATTAACATGCTTCAGTGTTGGAAATTGATATTGAACATCTTTGGGTGGTTATGCTTCCGCTTAAAACTATTTTGAATTGATTAATTGGTTTGGGGTTAGTCCCGCCTAGCTAGTTTTTTTTGTTATCTCCCATTCGCTATAGTTTAGTTCATGTATGGGTCGCCCATCTCATATGTGGATTGAGCTATAGTGCGGGGATGTGGCACCTTTGCGCTTCGGGTGCTACATCTTAGGTGGTATCAGAGCCCGGTTGCAAAACCAAGGTTCTAGTGTCGTGTCGTGTCAAGTCTAGGTCGTACGGCATAGGAAATAATTGATAATTTGAGGGTCTTGCATATTATTTGAATTTCTTGATTTACTTGAATCCTTTAAATTAATTGATTTACTTGATAACTTGTTCATTGCATTGATTTTTGTCAATAATTGTTGACTAATTGATCTTGAATTGTTGGAAATTCATATGATCAACGAGTGTTGTTTTAAATATTGATGAATGACTTGTTGCATTTTGCATCAAATTCCTGTTTCGGTGACAATTGTGTGACATGAGCATGCCTTACCCACATGCATTTAGTTTCAAAAGAAGTTGTGAGTGGCAGGTTATGAAAATGATATCAAACCACGGCCAATCTTTGTGACAACCTCAACATACTACAAGTTCTTCTTCTCTAGCTTGGAAGGAAGACATGGAGCAACAAATGGAGACAATACAGAAAGGCAAAGTGATAACGAGGGTGAATACCGGAAATACCGTTAGAGATTAATTCTTCAGAAATTTTAAGACACCAACGTTATGGTGAAGATTCGGAAGCACTAATCGAGAAAGAGCTGGGTTCAAGGCAATTCAAACCAAGTCATGGAAATATAGGAGTCGAGGCTAGTGAATTTTGAAGATTTAGAAGACCGTGGGTAAACAAGAAATAATCAACAACACGAGACAAGTTTATGATACAACAATCCAGGAAGAGTGCCGGGATAAAATTTACCCCTACTACGGTGACAGGTTCAATGCATACATAAGCACGTGCATCATGTATTAATTTAATTGCTTCTCGGTTATATATGTTTCCCTAATTGTTATTCAAGATTACATACTTGATGTGTTAAGTACGTGTTCAACTTATTTAAATTATTTAAATTTATTTACTTATACGCATGTCTTTAAATTAATATAATTGTTCCAACGTGCTGCATTTTAAATTGTTTGTAAGTGTAATATGTACATTAACATTTTAATAGACATGCATTATTTAGTGTTTATTGTAATAGGCTCTCTCTCCAATCTTACTTCAACTACCGTCTCAACTAAGGTTATATAGAATCAAGAGATTGGAAGAAATTTGCGTTCGAGTATTATTGGGATTATTCACTTGGAACAAAGATAATTAAATATGCGGCTTAGCTAAATGTAGATCTCAAGGGAAGTGAGTTGGAGGAATTGAGGAGTGGTAAACAAGCTCAAGGAATTAGAAAATCTCTATTTTCTTAAGGGGGAGAGTTGGCCAGGAAACAAATTAAAGCCGGAATTTAGAGGGAGAGTTAGAATTCCAAGAAAACCGATTTGGCCTAGAGCCCTCTATCAGAACCATGTGAAAGAAGTTTTCATTGCCTTAAATCTTTTCTCTTCATTACATAAAGAAAAGTCTCATCATCGACACCACCTTTGCTTTATTACTGTTCTCAGAATGAGGGTTCTTTTGTTTGGAATCCTCGTATAGTTTTGGGATATTAGTTGGTTCGGTAAATAGAAAAGGATTCAGCTTTTTTAGTATTTGGGTCAATTCCAAGTTTTAATATTGTCAACCCCGATAAGAGTTTTCTTACAAAGTTGTTACTTATACCTTAGAGATGCCTGGAAATGCGAACCGCCCTTCCATGCATGCTGCCTCTGTCGCCTCTTACCGTGAAATTGATGCTTTCTTTCATGCCAACATATCTGAGAAGATTGAAGCTCTGAGAATTACAGATTGAAGATTAATCCTTTATCTTTCGAGATATTTCGCAGAATTGTTGGATATGTCATCAAATTTCAGGGATCAATAAAAGATGTTACACCAGGACCTGATTCCTTCGGTTTCTATGCGAGTGTACCTGCAGAATTACTCTCGTGGAATGACGACCTTGTTCCTTTTCCTCATCAAACATCCGCTTTAAATGGAAACCTTCATGAAATGGTCAAGAGCTTGCTTGGAACACAAAGCTAGTCTTTCGAGCTTAGACACACAACCGCTCCCTAACAAGAAGCTCAAAGGTTACTTTCAATTCCAAAACCAGAAAGTGAATGTGTGAATCAACCTAAGAATGGTTCAACCGGCAAATCTGAGGTTGGAACTGGTATAGAAATGTGGTGATTAATGATGATTTATGGATTATGTTAGAAAACAGCACTAGGGCTGAGGTGGCTATCAAGAATGGAAATATCTAACCGTGGTGGTACAACACGAGGAGCAATCTTAAATAAAGAATCAAGCAATCAACCAAACTACCATAAAATGAGAACTCCTATCCACAGTGAACGGCACACTTAGTCATGCACATCTCGTGCATCATTTATTTTATTATTGCTATATATGATTCCTTGTTTATTGTTAATCTGTTTTATGTGAACAACAAATTGACGTAATTGACACCTTTTACCTGTTCTTTACGTGATAATTGTGAAATATTTATTTAATTGTTCGCCTAAATTTTATTTCGTGTGTTTGAGAGACGGGGTTCTCTCGTTGCTTGTCAAGAGACGGGGTACTCTTGTTGCTGTTTGAGAGACGGGGCACTCTCATTACCACTTGCTATTTGTTTAAACCTGTTCTAGTGGAAGGTTAGATTTTCTTTCGAGTATTTAGGTTCCGGGAAGTTGAAGGTCGTGACTTGGAAGCTTTGAAGGAACTTTGTTGATTGAAAATCTCTTTCGAACTAATCCTTGACGACGAATGGCCAACCCGCGTGGGATGAACTCGAAAGGGTGAATCCGAGGACGGATTCTCTTAAGGGGGAGAGAATTGTAATGCCCCAATTTCCAGACGTTCAGGTACGCACGTCACACGTGTGATTTTTGAGAGTTAGGATTATTTTAATTCTTTTGCCAATTAAATTCCTACTTTTTATGATAAATGGTATGAATTATATTTCAATGTATCTACGTGAAAATATGTGAAATATTTGTTAACTTGAGAATTATTTTACATATTGAATTCATTTGTTACATGAACTAAGTGCCCAACTTGTTCTAATTGTTTAATTGTCCTTAATTGACATTTATTTAAATTAGTGGACCAAATTGCATGAAGGCATGTGGATTAAAGTGATTATTTTCCAAACTTGTTATACCCAATTGCATAACCTACAAACTTGGAGGATTTAATTACAATTTCATATATTTCACCAAAATCAATGAGATGAGTTACGTTATATTTCTTCCAACATCTATGATCATTTCATTTCACGCCAAAAATACACCTTTAGCTTCCTTGCTCCACCGAACCCAAACCTCTATGGAAAGGAGAGGGATTTCATCATCTCAAGCTAGTATTTTGGGAGAAATTAGGAACTTTGAAGCTCAATCATCATGTTACTCCATCTTTTGTCTTCCTTCTTTGATTCAAGGTATATGTGTGGATATATATATGAACTCTTGAATTTATTATTTGAAGCTAGGGTTATGATTCTTATGGAATAACTTGTTTATGTGATACTAGAAACATGATTCTAAGCTTTAGACATGAATTCCATGCATAAATCTTGAGAAGTATGGTATTATAGGATGAATTCATAGTTGAGTAGATGATGATGATTCTTGATGGTTAATGAATAATATAAGTGTTTATATTGGTTTTATTGCATCTCAAGTATGTATACATGTTTCCTTTCATGAATTATAGCAGTTGGGAGTGGATTATGGGTGTTTGGTGAAGATTTGTTGATGGTTCGTGCATCCCCTATTTCTGCTGCTCTGTTCTATATCTTCTGTGTAACGGGAACGGCCCTTCCCGTTCCCTTTGTATTTGGGGAACGGCCGTTCCCATCTTTGAAATGTGTGTATGCCGGCGAGAACGGGAAAGTCCGTTCCCACTTTGGCTTACAGCCGGGAACGACCCTTCCCATTTTCGGGGAGCTGGGAACGGCCCTTCCCATTTTGAACTAAGGGCCGGAACGGTCGTTCCCAGGCCTCTGGAGAGGCAGAAACTTTCTGCATAAAATTGGAAATTCCAAATCCTTTTCTAAACACTTAATTGACCCCAACATGTTATTATATGATCAATTACATGTCATAACATGATGTTTATATGGTACATTGGGTATTGCACGTCATCTCATTACTTGATCACGCCGTGCGTCTTATTTAGTACCATTATTGAGTTATCGTCTCACGTGTACACAATGTCCCGTTTCTTGTCCAGTTCTTCTCCAGGACGGAGATTATTGATCGTTGAGCATGTTCATGCACTCTTGAGCCATCATGTCGCCTGTCAGGTGAGGTTTCTAGTTATATAGAACCTATACAACCTTTACATGAGATTTCGGCCAAAAGGTATTTATATCTATAATTTTTCATGAAATTACTCATGATTGCAAGCAAGCCAAGTTTATTCAAAGCAAGTCATGTTTATTGCAAGCAAGTCATGTTATTGTCATGAATCAAGAATGTTTGGCGAGTAATCATGTTCACTTTGGCCCCAAGGGTTAGTGTATGAGCCAACCAGGAACGCATAGGGCTGACGGGTAACTCTGCACTCCCTTCATCATGTAGGATCACCCCTGAATCCACCAGGAGGTTGCTGGAAGGTGGGCCAAGAATCGTAGCGGTCCAGGACCACATTTTAAATTTTTTTATTATAATACAAGTATTAAAATATTTCTAAAACATTTTAATACAATAGCGGAAGACTAGCCGGATCTACTCAAGTATATACATGCAATTGATAATAAATTTTAAATCACCTAAGCAGATAAATATCTAACATGCAATTAAAACTTAATTAAGAGCATATAATTTATCATGCTTAAAATAATACAACTGTAAAATATTACCGTACCCCAAATATGGCTATCTAATGGCATTTTCCAACTCCCGAATTCACCTCGCGAGAATCCGATCTCCTCGTGAAACCGACAGAGCTTCCCTGCAATAACCCCAGAGTAAACCTCGGAGTGTGGGCTCCGAAAGTATTTCTCTAAATACTTAGAGAAAATAAACTTTAAACTAGAAAACCCTTTCAGGGTTTAATCTCCCAAAATTAGGCGTTTTATATAAACACCTAATTCAAATTAATTCCAAAATAAATCGGAATTAACTAGGAGAAAAGGGATATGGTTTCAAAGCTAAGAACTAGCCAAAACCTCTCCCAAAGTTATGAGAAAAATTATGCCAAGGATCAGCCTATTTATAGGCAAAAGTTCAGGGGTAAAGGGGCATAAATACAAGGGTAATATAGTCATTTTGCAGTCCCACTTGTTCAACTTGCAAAATTGACGGAATATGAGGGCACCACGTTGAAGTTCTCGTCGCCACGAGTCCAGCGCCACCAGCCACGTGCCGATCGGAGCAGTCACGCGCCGTCACGAGCCGCCAGAAGGCGGCACGTGTCATGCACTCGCGGCTAGGGCTTCAAACCCTTGAACCAGCCGGACCGAGCCCGGTCCGGTCCGGTCCGGTTCGACACGTGGCCTATCCCCGTATTGCCACGTGTCCGGGTCGGATTGACCCTATCCGTGCGATGACGTGGCGCAATCTGTGCCGTACACGTGGCACGCCACTTGGCGCCCAGTCAGCGCCACCTCATGCCTGTCTGCTGACGTGGCATGTCACGTGGGCTGCCACATAAAAAAAAAAAAATTTTAAAATTTAAAATTTTATTTTCTCCAAAATAAGATTTCGGTCATTTCCAACTCTTTGGAACTTGATTTATTTTCTTAAAATAAATCCCTTGGCTATTTTCAAACACTTTGAAAAATTCATTTCTCTTTCTCCCTTTAATATTTTCTCTTCGGGTTTTCAATTGGGGGCTTGCAGGGGGACCTGCAGGACTAATTAATTTTAGCTCCAAACGGGTTAATATATTATCATCCCTTGATAATAATTAATTACCGTTTAACAATATTTAATTCCACTAAATAAATATTTTTGCACTCTAAAATTAATTAAATTATTCACGAATTTCTCGATCTAGAATAATTTCGCATTTCACTCCTCCGTGTAGATATCCATCAAAAATAAATTGCAACTACTATCATTTATTTTTCATTTTTAATTTTGAAATTTATTGATTCGTCTTAAGTTCAAATTCTCTGTATGTAAAACACATTCAACATACAACTTCGGTGACGTATCACGCGAAGTGCTTTGGCCAAAGTCTTAATTCGAACTTTTACAAATCTATTTCAAGGATATCTCTTACCTTCCAGCAAGGCCACAGATTCCTCGATCAATATAACTCTTTAGCGCATTTCATGTAATCACCGAACATACAAAGTATTTTGGCCACCCGTTACCGAGACCTCACATCGAGTATGTTACAGTGACTAACACTACATGCCTAAAGCCGAAATATTATCAGGATTAAGAGTACAACGCTTCCTGAGATTTTATTCATTTTAGATAGCAGTATAAAATAAATAATCTCAGTGGTCCAGTTCGATGTTTTCAATCCTATTGAAAATCATCAACGTGTTATAATTGGAATCACCATTCCCTATGACGAAAGACTAGTCATCATATATAACCACGTTATAGTCTTGATAAGAACATATTCTTATCTTACCGACTAGAACTTTAATGACACGTGATTTCGGTATTCAAAGTCTTTTCCTATGAAACACATTTCATATAAGAATGCCATCACACGCCAGTAATTATCAATATGTGAAATACTCACAACTTGCTGCAAATTCAGTTTTATTAATTCAATAAATTGAATTTTCAGGGCACCATTCCCAACAGAGGTTTGGTGGAGGAAGGAGTTCCGTGCGTGGGAGTCATGTTCCCGACGTGTAACAGCCCTGATTTGGGGCCAAGAAAAAATAGGTAAGTAGAGTGAGAAGAAAACATTATAACCTCGATCCCTATTAATTCTCTTCATGCATTGCATTTTATGTGACTTATGTGCTCTTATGTGCTATAATTTAATTAAATGTTCATAAATTTAATTCTTTCCTCTATTTAGCTTGTACCTCGAAACTCTTTTCATAGAATCCTAGAAATTTAGTATTCATTCCTTTCTAGCACGTAAAATCCCTTCATATGCTTCAAAACCCATTCCTACAATTTTAGGTTGGAAATTACAAAAATACCCCTAAAGCCCTAGAATTTTCCTACATTTTCCGAAATACTTTTCCTATCCGATATCATAGTCAAAACGATCCTTGAATTATTTTATGAATTTTCATACATTTACCAAAACTCGATTCCACCCATAGCATATTTTATAAATATTTTCCCTTTTTAAAAATTGTCATTTTATTTTAAACAATTAGCTTTCATTCAATATTTGAAATTTTACTCAAAACGTTTCTTGAATTTTTCTCTAAAATATGATAATTTTTACAACCTTTAACCTTCATCATAGCTTCGTTTATATAATTTTCTTATGATTTTCATCATCTTTAATATTCATAATTTATAAACGAAAACTCTAAATATTCCACATTTATAATCAAAACAAAGCTTATTTTTCACTCGTTCTTTCATTAATTTACTACTTCAAGGTTTCACCTCTCGACTATTGAATAAATTTTATACCATTTTATATTTATTTTTATTCAACATAAACCTTCTAGAAAGTTTAAATAAATGGACATATTTTTCCCACATTTCCTATCTAATTACCAAGCATATGTCTAAAATATAATTCATCCACATTACCTAAGTAGCAACCAAGCATTTGTCTAGGATATGAAGCTTCCACATCTCCCTTAAACTCTTAGAAATTGCATAGAAACCCCTCATTCCTACCTATAAATACCCCTCACATGAATCATTTCTAACTCACAAATCAACACACGAAGCTCACTCATCTCTCCCTCTCTCAACCTCACGAAATTCCCCCCCCCCCCCCCCCCCCAAAAAAATCCCTTAAGGTTAGTTTTAAATTATGCTTTAATTTATTTTTATTTTATATTTAAATTATGCAATTTAATTTATATTTTATATGTTTTAAATTATGTTAGAAATTTATGTTAGAGGATTATGCTTTAGGGATTTATTTTCATGAATTAAAGTTAGGAATTTAATTTATAAAAGGCATGCCTATTGATGGGTTCAGAAATGGGTGGATCCTAATCCGATCACTTTACGATTTGTATTTGTGGAGGAAACCACCGGAGCTTCGCCGGAAGTGAGAAAGGGGGTTCAACCTGTTGGGACAAGCACAAGAAAAGTCAGAAGGCCAAGCTGGGGGAACTGGGGGTGATACCCAGTTTGGCTCTCCGACGCTCAAGTCAGTTCAATGGAGGAGAAATGTAAGTTCAGTCACAGTTGCAGTGATGAAGAAAAGCTTACTTGTGTAGAAGATGACTTTAGCTATTTATAGTTGAGGGTCAAGGGCCCTTTGGTCATTTGCCTCAAGTGGTCCTGGCCGAATGTTGCCCTAACACGTGGCGCTGTGAGAGAGAAACCTAGGAGGAATCTTCTGCAAAAGCGGCCAAAAGTTAGTGCTGGCAACAGTGGCAGGTGCGCGGGCATGTACGTTGTGTCAGAGAGCCATTTGGGCGGTTGGTAACGAGGGCTTGAGAGCGCGCTCGTGACAACCCTGAGTACTGGAAGCCAAGACATCCACTGAGGGGAACGAAGGCTTCAGTTCAAATGACGAGCCAATAGGGGAGGCCACTCTGAGGGAGTGTGACGCTCGAAGAGGGCTCCCTCGGCTCGTGTGCGTGCCAATCATTTAGTATGTTGGACGCTCGTGGGAGTGACAGCGCTCGTTGGGCTTAACTCCTGAAGAAGGATTGCGCTCGTTGCTCTTGGCGCTCGTGCGCTGATGGGGCAGCCTTGGGGAGACAGATGTCATCATCTTGGTGATGCCACGTGTCTTAACGTGGGGCGATCATATTTTGACCCCATCATTTTGCCCCCCAATTCTGTAGTCCTTAGTGATAAGGACTGTAGAATTTTAACACGTTCAATCTTTTGCATGCAACGCTCGTATAGGACTTGGCGTGTTGAGCAATTTTTCCTCTGATTGCGCTATAAATGCGGTCTTTTCAACTGACCGCTTGTAACTCTTCCGCATTAAATGTTGTACTATTCTGAAGCACTCGAAACGTCATAACATTAAATGCGGGTGCGCGTGGGGCGCGTGAGCATTGGGAAGCATGTGCCAGTTCCATAAAGTGGGCGGTTTCCCAGGCGGGAAATGATTGACATTTTGAATTTATTGCCGAAATCGGTACCAACTCCCATCCCTATAAATACGGGATTCTGAAATCTTGCTACTCTTTACGCATTCAAAACTTCCAAGTATCTTTTGCAAGAAGAATTCTCTCGCACTCCAGTTCTTAGAGCATCTTCAACCTCTTCTCCAGTTTTCTCAAAAACCTTCAAGGTAAACTTCCAGTGTAACTTTTTAACTTTGCTAACCGTAGATTCGGACTTTAGGATTTCATAACCCCTTAGATTTTCGCCTTTCTAAACCTTAATCTCTTTCCAAGAAAACTCCCAAATCCCAGTTTCTGCCATGGCCGACCAACATATTGAGGAATTTGCCCGTGAAATCCAAGAAATGGCCACTGAGAGTTCTTCTTCCCCCGATTCCCCCAGAGATGAAGAGTTGGGGGCGGCGGTGATGGCTATGGAGGATAGAAACCCAGACGGAATGGATCCTCTCTTTGAGGAGATGAATCTGGTGATGGAGGCAGAACGGCAAGGGGCTGTTCTCCCCATAACTCAGAGTGCCACACATCCCCACCGCCATACCGTGACCGTGGCCGTTGCAAACCCGCTTCCAGTGGCGGAAGCCATAACCGGGCCTTCAGAAAGGGCCCGTGATAAGGGAAAAAGCAAGAAATCCCAAAAATCCAAAGGACATAACGAGGGTGAAGGATCAGGTTACCAAGCTACCGAGCGCACTCCTGATGAAACCCCCAGCACAGTTACCGTGGGGGACGTGAAGACGATGATGGCTCCCATTTACTGGGACGAGCGCTATTCGTGGAGAATTCCAGAAAGCCACGAGCGTGCTAATAATCCACCTCCTGGAGAAATGGCGGTGTACGTGGCCTCGGCCAGCTCAGGGGGTTTGAGGTTCCCCATCTCAATTTCGTTGGCTCACTTGCTGAATGATCTGGGCCTCTGTCCATCACAAATCGTGCCCAACGGCTTTGCTTTGCTGACCTGTTTTGTGATTTTGATGAGAAGCGTGGGTTACGAGCCCTACTCGCGGAATTTCAACGCTCTTTTCCAAGTGGTCAGTTCCTCTCGTTCTTCTCCTGAGGCGGGTTTCTACTATGTTCAGGCGAAGGCCCATATGAAACTGATCAACTCGCCCTCGAGCACCTATGGCCCCAATTGGAAGGAAAAGTTCATCTTCGTTAAGGCCCCAACAGAAGAGGGCTTTGGGGTGCCCACAGAATGGGGCTCGTTTGCAAAGAGCCGACTGCAACCCGCACTCCCTAAAGATTGGGCCAAAAGCCTAGCAGCAACCCTGAGGGACGAGGGCCATCTGATTCAAGCGAAAGATTGGATAGATGACGAGGAGCTCATGTTCCTGTGCGGCCTCTCTGACAATCCTTATTTCCTTGACAACCCTCCGGCTCGTGACATAGAGAGAGATGGTTAGATTCTTAGGGCACTAACTTTAGATAGGAATGAATACTAACTTCTTTTCTGTACTTGTAACTTGCAATCTGAGTAGATGGTTTGAGGATTTCTAACTCTCGAAATTTTCATTCTTGCAGGAGTTGCTATCTTAGAAATGGCTGGAGGAATTAGACAAGCGGCTCGTTTTGCCCACGCCAACAGGAATCAAGCCCAGCCAGGGGATCAACAGCGTGAGCAACAGCGCCCTCGTAATCGTAACAATCGAGGGGACGCTCGCAGCGGCGCCAGTTCGAGCGCCAATCCAGAGGTCCAACCCCCTCGTGGCCGAGGGGAGCGTAGGTTGGTCCCGAGAGAGACCAGGGGGCGGTCAGAGAGAGCGGGAGATGTTCAACCCCCCACTCCTGCAGAACAAACGAGGCCAGTAACCACACTGGCGATAACCGAGGCTCCTCCGAGCGCTAGCAGGCCTTCCCGCAAGAGGAAGAGGATGCCCGATTCTGCCGCAATCAAGGGCAAGGGCAAACAAGTTGTCGAGGGCCCCAGGGGCGAGGGGGAAACTTCCTCTTCAGAGGAAGAACATCTGTGGGAGTTCCCCCGTCGAGGGGACAGAGACTTTACAGGCGCCACCGACGGGGGGCCGGTTTTGCTGAGGCCTGGCACGGTCGCTCAGGCTGTCACCGAGAACCTTTACAGCAAGGCCCAGTTCTCGGCGGACCATCGGCATCTCTTCAGCGAGTCTGTGGAGAAAGTGACCCTCGATGCGGCCCACGCTCTAATTTCCGTAAGTATTCACTCCTGGCATTCTTTGCCAATTTCCGTAAGTTATCATCTTTTTTGGCTAACACTTTCTTTTCTTCTAACTTATGCAGCAAGTTCTTCCCCGGCTCAAAAACGTGCAAATGCGAGCCTCCATCTACGCTGACCGGAAAGCCAAATATAAGAAGATGGCTCGTTCCAACGATCCGGCTCAGATACAAGCGGAGCTGGACGCTGAGATTGCCAAGTATGAATCCCTCAAGGATTTGTACAACAAAACTGAGGAGGAGCTGGGAAAGCTGAAGGAGGATCTTGTGGCGGTGGACGGCGCTCGAATTGGTTTGGGCAACCAGCTGGCCCAGGCTAACGAGCGGTGCCAGAAGGCAGAGGCGGAGAGGGAAAGCTGGAAGGCGAGGGCTTTGGAGGCCGAGCGGAAATTCAATGACGCCGTCAACGAGTGGCCTCGAAGCTTAGAGCGTGCAAACAAGGAGGCGCTAATCAAGTTCTGCCACTCCAAAGCCTTCAATTTCGCAGCCTCGTTACACTGCTTGGATGAGGCCCAAAACGCTTTCAACTTGGCAGTGGATCAGGGCATTCACAAGGGGCTGACGGATCCGGCTATGAAGGGAGCTGAGGGCACGGGGCTCATGTTCAACGAGCGCTGTGAGGAGGTGGATGAGGACCCCAACGACCCCGCGGACGCCATTGCAGAGATGGAGTACGAATTCTTGGTGCAACTGATCCAAGATGAGTACACCGACGCTCATAGGGAAGGGGGTGCGGCCCAAGATGATGATCCTGAAGACGAGCCTCAAGCGCCCGTCCTGGAGGAAGCCCCGGTCCTGATTGCTGAAGGCGCCAACATTCCCGATGTCGGTGCAGACGAGCCCAACGATCCCCAAGCTCAACAGCAAGAGCCTGAGGGCCTAGTTCATGGCCCCGTGGCTCAGAATATCCTGGTAATCGTTGATGAAGACATCGCCCCAGCCGCCTGAAGCTTTTCCCTTTATAATCTCTTTCATGTATTTTCCAGCTTTTCTGCCTTTTGTAATAGTATTTCCTGGGCCTTTGAGCCCTTTGCTTTGTAATAATTCTTGTTGCAATGAATAAACATTCCATTTTTCATGACTTTGTTCTTCTGTTCATCTATGAATCATATAATGAGACTGTGTAGCATACTCCGTGAATGTTTTATTTCTCTGATGCAATGAAAATTTGTCTAAGTCTTGAGCGATCGTGAGGGTCTTATAATGAGATTGCCCCTCACTCAAGACTTGTATAAATTTTATTTTTGCTTTTGAAAATTTGTCTAAGTCTTGAGCGATCGTGAGGGTCTTATTGTGAGATTTTCCCCCAACTCAAGACTTGTATAAATTTTTACCTTTGACATAAGCCTTGAAAATTTGTCTAAGTCTTGAGCGGTCGTGAGGGTCTTATTGTGAGATTGCCCCCCACTCAAGACTTGTATAAATTTCTGCTTTTGTAAATTTGTCTAAGTCTTGAGCGATCGTGAGGGTCTTATTGTGAGATTGCCCCCCAACTCAAGACTTGTATAAATTTTTACCTTTGACATAAGCCTTGAAAATTTGTCTAAGTCTTGAGCGGTCGTGAGGGTCTTATTGTGAGATTGCCCCCCACTCAAGACTTGTATAAATTTCTGCTTTTGTAAATTTGTCTAAGTCTTGAGTGCGTGTGAGGGTCTTACTGAGTGGTTGCCCTCGTTCAAGACTTGTGACATTCCTTTAGCCCTTGGGGGATTTTGCTAAGTCTTGAGTGTGTGCGAGGGTCTTATTGAGTGGTTGCCCTCGTTCAAGACTTGTGCAATTCCTTCTTGATTCTGAGGCCATCGCTGGAGCGCTCTGGCTTTTGTCGTATCTCTGGCTCTGCAGGAAATCCCGTTTTCGAGCGCGAGGCGTTTTTAAGAAACGGCCAAGGCCTACTAGGATTTGCTCTTGTATGAGATCCCGTTTTCGAGCGCAAGGTGTTTTTAGAAACAGCCAAGGCCTACTAGGATTAGCTCTTGTAGGAGATCCCGTTTTCGAGCGCAAGGTGTTTTTAGAAACAGCCAAGGCCTACTAGGATTAGCTCTTGTAGGAGATCCCGTTTTCGAGCGCAAGGCGTTTTAAGAAACAGCCAAGGCCTACTAGGATTTTCTTCGTAATCTTCTTCCAACTCGTCTAATTGGTTGTGAGCGTAACCAGTCTATCCTTATGAGGGCGTCCCCCCATGCGGAGTAGAGTGCTGGCAAGCGTAACCCATACGAGATAACAGCATTCATATTGGAATGGGTTGCCAACCACGCTCGCCAAGACGAGGGACGTGGGACTTATCCATTCAACCAAAGAAACAGGAATATTAAAGATATTAAAAAGATTACATTACCGCTTACTGGTGATTGGAAGTACATAGAACCCGTCAAAGAGGGTTGTTACATCAGGGTTTGCAAAGAGCTTTTAAACATAAAACCGCCGGAGGTTACATGCGTTCCAAGGGCGAGGCAAGCGCTCACCTTGAAGTGTCTCCAGGGTGTAAGTGTTGTTAGCTCTGAGTTGTACGACCTTGAATGGGCCTTCCCAATTGGGGTCCAATTTCCCCACGTGCTTGGATACTTCCACTTTCTTCAAGACCAAGTCTCCCAACTGGAAAGTTCTTTCCCTCACACGCTTGTTATACTGTTGGGCCACAGAGGCTTTGTAGTGGTGGATCTTAGCCCACGCTTTGTCTCTCCTTTCATCTAGCAAATCCAACTCCAAGCTTCTGTTGCCATCGTTGAGCTGAGGCTCGAAATAGCCGACACGAGCGGATTCATTTACTATCTCCGCTGGTATCATCGCTTCTGATCCGTACACGAGCGCGTAAGGAGTTTCTCCAGTGGCCGCTCGTGGGGTGGTGCGATAAGCCCAAAGCGCTCCTTGCAGCTCCTCAGCCCATTCACTTTTCTTGCTCTCAAGCATGGTTTTCAGATGTTGCAAGATGATCCTATTGGTAACTTCTGCTTGCCCGTTGGCTTGAGGATGTCCTACAGAGGTAAATCGCTGCTCGATCCCCAACTCAGAACACCATTCTCGTGTGTCAGCAGCTATGAACTGGGATCCGTTGTCAGAAATGAGCACCCTCGGTATGCCGTACCTGCAAATGATGTTCTTCCAAATGAAGTCCCTTACAACCCTGAAAGTGATTTTTGCAACAGCTTCGGCCTCGGCCCACTTGGTGAAGTAGTCGACGGCTAAAATGACAAACTTCTTTTGTCCCACAGCCATGGGCAAGGGGCCCACGATGTCTATTCCCCACTGGTCAAAAGGCCAAGAGACATCTATTGGGATCATCTGTGCGGCTGGCAATTGAGGGAGATTTGAATGAAATTGACATTTGGGGCACTTTCTCGAAAATTCGATGGCATCTTGGAGAACTGTAGGCCAATAAAACCCGCTTCTCAGAACCTTCTTTGCCAGGATACGCCCTCCGGAATGATTCCCACAGCTTCCATTGTGGATGAGTTCGAGCGTCTCCTTCGCTTGTGAGGGCCTTAGGCATCTCATTGGAGGTCCTTGAAATGATTTCTTGAACAACCTCCCCTCGGGATCCAAAGCGAAACGAGGGGCCTTACTTCTGACTTTCCTGGCTTCCACCTTGTCAGCGGGAGTGATTCCATCCCTAAGGAAAATGACGATGTCGTCGAGCCAACAGGGCTCGTTTGGATCAATCATGGCGATTACCTTGGTGGCGACCCTTTCCTTGATCAAAGGTTCCTCAGTTCTAAGGAACGTAACAGAACTTTCGGAAGTGCCTTCTAAAGCTGAAGCAAACTTTGACAGAGCGTCCGCACGCTCGTTTTCTCCTCGCGGCACTTGAAGCAGATGAAATTCCTTGAACTTCCCAATGATTTCTCTGGCTTTATTTAAGTACTGTACCATGGTGGTTTCTCGAGCCTCATAAGTTCCTTCAATCTGGCTCGCTATTAATTGTGAATCCACATAAGCAGTGATTCTGGAGGCTCCATTCTGAAAAGCAATATTCAATCCTTGCACGAGGGCTTCATATTCTGCTTCGTTATTAGTGACTTGGAAATCCAGCTTGATTGCAAAGTCCAGCTCAATCCCCTCGGGGTTTCTGAGGGCCACTCCTACTCCTCCCCTTTGAGAGGTTGAGGAACCATCTGTGTGCAGTACCCATAACCCCTCATTCTCCGCAACGGCGAGCTCGAAACCAAATCGTTCAACCAACAAATCCGCCACAACCTGAGCCTGTATCGCGGTCCTGGGCTCGAAGCATAGGTCAAACTGGCTCAATTCGATGGCCCACTTGATTAATCTGCCAGATACATCCGGCTTGGACAACACTTGCTTCAAGGGTTGGTCGGTGAGAACTGTTATGGAGTGCGCTTGAAAGTAAGGCCTTAGCCTTCTTGAGGCGTTAATAAGAGCGAACGCAAATTTCTCAATCTCCAAATACTTCTTTTCGGCTCCTTGCAATGTTTTGCTCAGATAATAAATGGGTAAGTGTTTCCGCTCCCGCACAGCGATCAGAACCGCGCTTGTGGCTTCGGGAGAAACGGAAAGATACATGAATAATCTCTCACCTTCGACGGGCTTAGTCAGTAGTGGTGCGCTCGATAAGTAAGCCTTCATATCCTGCAGCGCCCTTTCGCATTCTTCTGTCCAAGCAAAGTTACGTGCGTTCCTCAAAATTTTGAAGAAGGGAAGGTTCCTGTCCGCCGAGCGCGAAATAAATCTGTTCAACGAGATGATTTTGCCTACCAGGACTTGCACTTCCCGCAAATTTCGAGGGGAGGGGATTTCCAAAATGGCCTTGATCTTCTCCGGATTGGCCTCAATTCCCCTCTGACTGACCATGTACCCTAGGAACTTTCCCCCCTGTACTCCAAAGGTGCACTTTGAAGGGTTCAACTTCATCCCATATTGACGCAGGATTGAAAAAGTGCGCTTGAGATCTTCCAAGTGGGAGTCCTGGCGCTCGCTTTTGACAATCATATCATCCACATAAACCTCCATGGACCTCCCAATTTCATTCTCAAACATCTTGTTGACGAGCCGCTGATACGTAGCTTCGGCGTTCTTAAGTCCGAAAGGCATAACTAAGAAGCAATACACCCCCAGATGGACAACGAACGAGGTTTTGGAGCGATCTTCTGGGGCCATAAAGATCTGATAGTATCCCTGGAAAGCGTCCATCATGCTCATGAGCTCGCAGCCAGCGGTCGAATCCACCAATTGATCAATCCGGGGCAGCGGGTAAGGATCTTTAGGGCAGGCTTTGTTGAGATCTGTGAAATCGTTGCACATGCGCCACTTATTTGCGCTCTTGGGCACCAAGACGACGTTGCACAACCACTCCGGATACAAAATGGGCTCGATATACTGAGCCTCTAGGAGTTTATTAACTTCCTCTTCAATGACTTTTTTCCGAAAGCCATGTACATCCCGCTTTTTCTGCTTGATGGGTTTGAAAGAGGGATCCACATTAAGCCTATGGACAATGACGCTCGGGTCAATTCCTGTGAGATCAGAGGCTTTCCACGCAAATACATCCTTGTTTTCCCTTAGAAAATCAATCATCATGATCTGAGAAGGCCCTGAGAGGTTTGAACCTATCTGTGTAGTCTTATCCTTGTTTCCGGGTTCCAGCTCAATGGTAAGGAATTTTTCCGAGGGTTCGATCCTTACCTCAGGGCGAGGAAGTTCGAGCACCCTCTTCTTTCCTATCACACGGTCACCAGGTGCTGGTTCACTCTCTCCCGGCTCGTCTCCTTCTGAGGACGATCCACCAACGGTCCCTGGGGGAACATTCTCGAGGGGATTCTCCCCGTTGTCTCCCCTCTTCTTTTTGTTCTTCTTCTTGTTCAATTTCGCCCTTTTCCGTGCTGGGCTGTCCTCTTCTAGATTGGGGAAATCCACTGACTTCTTGGTGGAGCCAATTTGGAAGGTTTTCTCCGCTTTTGGCTTTCTGAGGGACAGCATGTAACATTCCCAAGCCTCTCGCACATTGCACAGTACTTCTCCCACGCCCTCGGAAGTAGGGAATTTAATCTTCTGGTGGTAGGTGGAGATGATGGCTTTGAAATCCACGAGGGCAGGGCGCCCAATTATGATGTTATATGGAATGTCAATCTCCACCACCGCGTACGTTACCAAGAGTGTCTTGCGCTGAGGGGCTCGGCCGAATGAAGTGGCTAGGCGTATTTGCCCTCGTGGGACAACTTCCGAGCCTCCGAAGCTAATGAGGGCTGTTTTGAGAGGCTCGAGCGAAAGATCAACCTTCATCTTTAAGAATGTAGAATAAGGCAAAACATTAACGGAGCTTCCACTATCCACCAATACCCTTTTTACAACATGATTATGAACATCTAAACTAACCACCATGGGGCAATCTGAGGTTATACCCTCCCCATGGGGCGTTACAATATGTTCTAAATCCCTATCATCAAAGCCTATTACATCATTCTCTCTAGACCTTTGAGCGCTTGATCTCTGGATGGCATAGATAGGTTTGGGCACTGGTGGGCGTTGGTTGTAGCTCCGGACGTACCTCCGTCGGGAGGCGTTTGAATCCCCCCCTGATGAGCCTCCTGCAATCATATTTATGACTGCGAAGGGCTCGTTTTCTTACTCAGGGCCTTTTCCTTTATTGCCTCGGCGGCTGCTGCTTTCAGGGGGTCCCCTACCCCTTGGGCTCTTCGAACGGGACGGACTCCTCCTTCTCCTTCCGGCGCGCTCGTTGCATTGTTCATCGTAGTGCTCGAGCACCCGGACGAATTCCTTCAGGTGGCCCCCTGCGACGAGCCTTTGGATTTCAGCTTCCAACTGCCGGCACTCATCCGTGTCGTGCCCTCTCTGCTTGTGGAATGCGCAGTATTTGTTCGAGTGCCTGAGCGAGTCGGTTTCCCTCATCTTGATGGGTCTTTTGAAGAGCTTCTTATCGGAGAGGTTATAGACTTCTGAATTTGGCCTGGTGAGCGGAATTCGCTCGAATCGACGAGGGGGTGGTGGCGACCTCCTGCGCTCTTGAGGGCGCTCCTTCTTGATGGCCACGTCCCGTCCCCGCTCGTGATGAGGTCGCTCGTTCCTGGCCGGGCTGTGATGCCGGGGACCATTTGTCCCATACATATCTTCAAGCGCGAAGAACGGCTCGGCTATTTCTCTTAGGCCCATGAGGGTCCCAGGCCTCCTTTCCACAATGGCATCAGCAAATTTTTTGCTCACATATTGCTTGTGATCCACAGCCTGAAAAAGCACTGGGATCAAGAAATCCATTGAAGGCCTTTCCACCTGTAGGATCTCCTTGTTGAAGCGGGCGAAGAACGAGCGCAGAGATTCGCTCTTGCCTTGCACCACGTTGTACAGGGCAGTGGGTGCGGTGACTGGCGCCTTCAAAGAATTGAAGTGGTTGAGGAAAGCATTAGCCAGTTCTTCATATGAGTGGATCGAGTGCGGCGGCAGTCGCTTGTACCACTCTTGAGCCATTCCTACCAAGGAAGTGACAAACACTTTTGCCCAGTAATTGCTGGAATGCTCGTAGAGGTGCATAAGATGCACAAAGTGATCCAAGTGTTCAGCTGGATCAGTTGTCCCGTCGTAACGGTTGATGGAAGTGGGGACTTTGGCCATGCCTGCTTGGGCCATCAGAACTTCTTCTACGAGGGGTGAACCCCTCGCCAATGGGTGGTACTCATACGTGCCGAAGTTTTCCTCCGGCTCCTTGCGGCGGGGGACCTTTGGTGGAGGGTCCTTGGTGCGGGTGCTTCTGGCGTCAACCCGTTCATCCCGACTAGGGGAGATCTGAGTTGAGCGCCCTCGTGAGAGCTGTCCCACAATATCCTTGAGACCCTGCAGCTGGTCTTGCACAGCCGCGAGGATGTCAGGATTTACGTCTACTTGCTTGTCTCCGTGCCTGTGGGCTCGTGAGCCCCTCCTGGAGACATGAGAGTCCCCTTCATTTTCGTTCACTCGCTCCGTGGGCTCTTTATTTCTGCCCATGGAGGGACGCTCGTTGCCCTCCTGCTGGGGCACTTCTCTGGCTGGTGGTGGTGGTGGTTGTGCCCTCAGGACAGCCTGGGCTTCTCTGAGGGGAAAGTTTTGTTGTCCGCCTAAAGGGGCTGCAACTTGAGTGGCCTGCCCAGAGGGAAAGTACATGGAATGGAACCTTTCCCATGCCCCCTGAGCCGCCTGAACCTCACACTGGGCATAGAGAGCCCTCAACTGTTGGGTGGTCAGTGGAGGCAACTCCACTCCTTCAATCTCCCTGGGGACCACCACTGGGAGCTGGAGCTGTCCAGCATGATATGGCTGGACCGGCGGCATCATGACGGCCGGAGTAAGGGTATATCCTGGCGGAGGCATCATATAACCCTGCACTCCGAGATTCATCTGGGGATGGACCCAGGGGTTCTGTGCAAGCTGCGGAGGAGCAGAGAGAGAGACTCCTCCAGCGGTGGTGGGAATCGGCAGTGCCGGCGGTGCAGGTGGTGGTACGGAAGACTCTACTTGTGGAGTCACTCCTGCGGCGGGAGGTGCTCCACCAGCGGCGACGGAAGGAGGCGGGGCTCCACCAGTAGCGGTGGAGGGAATAATGATATTTGCATCCTGGGAGGCGTTATCTCCTCCTCCCACAGCTCCAGATCTTGTAGCAACCATGACTGCTAAATGTAAGGGTGTGCTTGCTTTTCTACCAACAAAAAGAAAGGAAGAAGATGGAGGACTGGATTCCCACAGACGGCGCCAAAAATGATGGGTTCAGAAATGGATGGATCCGAATCCGATCACTTTACGATTTGTATTTTGTGGAGGAAACCATCGGAGCTTCGCCGGAAATGAGAAAGGGGTTCTACCTGTTGGGACAAGCACAAGAAAAGTCAGAAGGCCAAGCTGGGGGAACTGGGGGTGATACCCAGTTTGGCTCTCCGACGCTCAAGTCAGTTCAATGTATGGAGGAGAAATGTAAGTTCAGTCACAGTTGCAGTGATGAAGAAAGCTTACTTGTGTAGAAGATGACTTTAGCTATTTATAGTTGAGGGTCAAGGGCCCTTTGGTCATTTGCCTCAAGTGGTCCTGGCCGAATGTTGCCCTAACACGTGGCGCTGTGAGAGAGAAACCTAGGAGGAATCTTCTGCAAAAGCGGCCAAAAGTTAGTGCTGGCAACAGTGGCAGGTGCGCGGGCATGTACGTTGTGTCAGAGAGCCATTTGGGCGGTTGGTAACGAGGGCTTGAGAGCGCGCTCGTGACAACCCGGAGTACTGGAAGCCAAGACATCCGCTGAGGGGAACGAAGGCTTCAGTTCAAATGACGAGCCAATAGGGGAGGCCACTCTGAGGGAGTGTGACGCTCGAAGAGGGCTCCCTCGGCTCGTGTGCGTGCCAATCATTTAGTATGTTGGACGCTCGTGGGAGTGACAGCGCTCGTTGGGCTTAACTCTTGAAGAAGGATTGCGCTCGTTGCTCTTGGCGCTCGTGCGCTGATGGGGCAGCCTTGGGGAGACAGATGTCATTATCTTGGTGATGCCACGTGTCTTAACGTGGGGCGATCATATTTTGACCCCATCACCTATTATATGAATTTATTTAAATATGTGTTCATATGCTCATGAATATGTTCTTGAATGATTAGAACAAATGCATGTTTAGAGAATTTAATTATGAATTATTTTTCATGAGAAAATTATATATTTTGCTACATTATGTCTCAAATCATATGTTATGAAAATGAATATGATCTAGCATGATAATATGTCCTTTGAATATTCAAATAGACTTAAGAACATGTTCTTGATGTTCTTATAGTGTGTGTGTACCGTGTGTGCCTAGTGTGTGTTCGATTTTGTGTTTAAAAGTGTTTTAATCCCCTATGGTTAAATAGTAATCATTTTTCAATAGTAACTTTGACTTTTAATTTCAAATGAAGACTTTGACTCATAAAATCTTGTGGAGATTTCAAATATTAGTATAAAATAATATTATGGATTTTTTATAAAGAACTTTTATCTAGAATTTCCAAAAACGGGGATTAAATAACAATTTCCAAAATATAACTCTAGCTTATTAAAATTTCTTGTTCATTGTTTATTTGAGTATTAAGACTTAGTCCTAAACCGGTAGTAGTACTTTCAGGTGAGGATATAATTGAACAGTGGAATCCTAAGGATTTTATCTAGACCGTCAAGAAACTCGGTGAGGGTTAAAATGTTTTCAACTTGAATCATGTCTATACATACGTATCTATATAAAAACTATTTTCAAGCCTACCTACTTTTTTGATTTATTACCCTATATACATATTACTTTACTACACTATCCCTCTTAAGGGAAAAATACTTTCATGCCGGAATCAACGTTTTACTAGGACATTATATATTAAGTCCACTTTATCAAAATGTTGATTCCGGGTTATGCAAGCAAAATATTGTTCTTGATTCATGTCATGGGCCCCGGCTGTATCCGTAGCGAGCAATTACCCAGAAGGTATCGAGCCGAGGGTATTGTTGGTGCTGCGGACTGCCACCACCTCTTGGTAGTGGTTTAACTCGAGGTTAGTTACTCCACGCCAAGGGATAGGGAGAGATAGCTGCCTCCCAAATCGTGTTCGTGGTCTCTAGGGTTTGCTCCCCTATTGACATCAAGGAGTAGCGGAGTTATTATCATATTGGTTTTATTGAAGTATCGGTGTCTTGATCAACGCCGTTACTATTTTATCACGATTTAAGGAGTTACGGATGGAGAAGCCTAGCTTACGGGCATTAAAGTTCTTGTTACAAACGGTTCATATTTCTACAAATACTCCAAACTACCCCTATCCCTGTTTTACAATTATCATGAACCGTTTCCTATTTGTTATATCCTATTGTTAATATTTCAGATCAAGATCTTCTTGATCGTATACATATATATATACATATACATATAAGTTATTATACCCCTTCACTTAGTCACTTTGACTAACCTCTCGTCTGGTTTCAAATGCATGATTTCAGGAATCCACGGAACGACGCCCTAGAGGTATCTTGAAGCCTTAAGGTGTCATATCTTAGTTAATCAGGATTATATTAGGAGTGCATGTACATCTTTTAATAAGCACTCTCGTGTTGGCTCTAGACTTATCACTGTAAAAATCTTACTTCTTAACCTAGTAATATAAATTTCGGTTGACTTGAGATATCAAATCCTTTTGTTTTAAATTGTTTATCTTCTGGTGCACTTTAAATTCCTTGTTCTGGTATTGCATTGTCCTGTCCGTTCGCCGAAGGATTTCTCGAGTGCTAGGACTCACATCCACTCGGGAAGTGCTACGGTGCGGGGTTGTAGTGTTAGGGGGCGTTACACGACGTATACTATGTCGTGGATGGTGAAGGCTAGCTACCTTCCCATCATTGAAGGGAGAAGGAGACTGGGGTCGGGTTTGGCACCAAGGGCTGTCCTCGGATTATTGCATGGATTTCATTCATTGATTGTATTGACTGAACACTATCGTACTACTTCACTATAACTGAATTGCATGATCACCTGTTAAGTAATAAAGCAAGCATATATTGTTCACTATTGGTGTAAGGTTGGAGATTTGCCCTCACTCGCCGGGCCACGTATTGCATGAAACTGAATGAAATAAAGTGTTAAAGTGGATAGTTGTACTCTCGGGCAAAGATTATTCCATTCTTGAACTTATATTATTTCCCTTTCTAAAACTTTACCCAAGAATATAACTTGCATGTTATTTGCGCTAATATGTATTTATACCCCTCACTCAGTCTTCATAGACTGACGCCTCCACCTTTCAGGTTCGTGCAGGTGCATGCTAGGCGGGAATCGAGTCGAGTCCAGTCTTGGTAGTCGAGTCATGCACGGTTCATTTATTTATTAATGCATATGATTTATTGTTATTTTATTTATTATGCACTTTGGAGATGATAATGTATTGATATATGGTTATAGTGGAATTAACATGCTTCAGTGTTGGAAATTGATATTGAACATCTTAGGGTGGTTATGATTCCGCTTAAAATTATTTTGAATTGATTAATTGGTTTGGGGTTAGTCCCGCCTAGCTAGTTTTTTTTGTTGTCTCCCGTTCGCTATAGTTTAGTTCATGTATGGGTCGCCCATCTCATATGTGGATTGAGCTATAGTGCGGGGATGTGACACCTTTGCGCTTCAGGTGCTACATATTCTTTGTTCGAATTTTATTTTATTTTTAAATTTCATAAATTCAATAACAGTAAATTTATTAATTATATTATACGTAAATTATAAATATTATTTTTTAAAATATAATTTAAACACAAAAAATGTACATAATAATCCTTAAAATTTATAAATATTAACAAAACGATCCCTTAATATTTAATATATAACAAAATAATCCCTTGGGTATTTTCGGCGATGCAAAAATAATAATATATGTTGTGGGGGTATTTTGGGAAATTTATAAAAAAAATTAACAAGAACCCTAACGGAACGGAGGTACCTCAAACGGAACGTAAAGGTTAGGGACTAATATGTAATTTTTCAAACAAGAGGTCCTACATTGTAATTTCTCATATTGTGAGTTTACTCAGATGTAATTCACCCTTTTTTAATAATTGATTTTATTTATGTAATAAAAATAATTAAAAGAGTATATTTATATAAAAAATTCAAGGAATGTTTACTTGAATACTATGAAAATTATTTATAAATTTAGATTATATCTTATTTTTATATCCACACACATTAAGTCTCTTTAGAATTCTTAAATTAAAGTAACTTTGGTCTGACGACCTGCAAATCTAAATTATAGTATATTAAGTTGTAAGAAACTAAAAACGTTATTCGTACTTTTACGTATTTAATGTGTATTTTATTATATAAAGTAAAGGAAGATTATATGGTTAGTTAAATTTAGATAATTATAATTATATTAGTATTAGTTAATTAAAAAATATTACATTAGGATAAATTAATTTATTGAAAAATCTTTTACGTAAATCATTCAATTATATTATTTTGTTAATTAGATAAGTTTATAGAATTATAATATGATTTTAATTTAAGAAATCTTATGAACTTAGATAATTAGAACTATGAACTTATATAATTAGATTTATATTAGGATTGATTTATTAAAAGTGATCTTATATAATTTGTTCAATTTAAATAATTATTTTATATAATTACAAAAATTTATATAGTGAATCAATTTGTTGTTTTTCAATTCGTTAGATATATCTTACTATAACATTTAAAATTATAGGCCTTAAAATTAAAAATAGATAGCTTATATTATAAAAGTTGAATACAATTAATTAATATATTAATATTAAAACAATCCATGATGAACTATATATCTTTTTTGGGTAAGTTGGAGAAATTTTAATTCTACCAATAGTCCTATTTTAAGTTAATAAGTGCTTTTTAAATATAGTTAAATTAATAATTTATAACATGTCTTTACATCATTACTTGATTAATAGTTATTGACGTAATTATTGTAAGGATATTTTAGGCGATCTATATTTTGTAAGAAACCAAAAATCTAACTCATACTTTTATAATATAATAGTAAAAACAATGTGCATTGCACATTAAATACAAAGTTTATTTAATTATTATTAATTATTCTGATGGGTTCAGAAATGGATGGATCCGAATCCGATCACTTTACGATTTGTATTTTGTGGAGGAAACCACCGGAGCTTCGCCGAAAATGAGAAAGGGGTTCTACCTGTTGGGACAAGCACAAGAAAAGTCAGAAGGCCAAGCTGGGGGAACTGGGGGTGATACCCAGTTTGGCTCTCCGACGCTCAAGTCAGTTCAATGTATGGAGGAGAAATGTAAGTTCAGTCACAGTTGCAGTGATGAAGAAAGCTTACTTGTGTAGAAGATGACTTTAGCTATTTATAGTTGAGGGTCAAGGGCCCTTTGGTCATTTGCCTCAAGTGGTCCTGGCCGAATGTTGCCCTAACACGTGGCGCTGTGAGAGAGAAACCTAGGAGGAATCTTCTGCAAAAGCGGCCAAAAGTTAGTGCTGGCAACAGTGGCAGGTGCGCGGGCATGTACGTTGTGTCAGAGAGCCATTTGGGCGGTTGGTAACGAGGGCTTGAGAGCGCGCTCGTGACAACCCGGAGTACTGGAAGCCAAGACATCCGCTGAGGGGAACGAAGGCTTCAGTTCAAATGACGAGCCAATAGGGGAGGCCACTCTGAGGGAGTGTGACGCTCGAAGAGGGCTCCCTCGGCTCGTGTGCGTGCCAATCATTTAGTATGTTGGACGCTCGTGGGAGTGACAGCGCTCGTTGGGCTTAACTCCTGAAGAAGGATTGCGCTCGTTGCTCTTGGCGCTCGTGCGCTGATGGGGCAGCCTTGGGGAGACAGATGTCATCATCTTGGTGATGCCACGTGTCTTAACGTGGGGCGATCATATTTTGACCCCATCATTTTGCCCCCCAATTCTGTAGTCCTTAGTGATAAGGACTGTAGAATTTTAACACGTTCAATCTTTTGCATGCAACGCTCGTATAGGACTTGGCGTGTTGAGCAATTTTTCCTCTGATTGCGCTATAAATGCGGTCTTTTCAACTGACCGCTCGTAACTCTTCCGCATTAAATGTTGTACTATTCTGAAGCACTCGAAACGTCATAGCATTAAATGCGGGTGCGCGTGGGGCGCGTGAGCATTGGGAAGCATGTGCCAGTTCCATAAAGTGGGCGGTTTCCCAGGCGGGAAATGATTGCCATTTTGAATTTATTGCCGAAATCGGTACCAACTCCCATCCCTATAAATACGGGATTCTGAAATCTTGCTACTCTTTACGCATTCAAAACTTCCAAGTATCTTTTGCAAGAAGAATTCTCTCGCACTCCAGTTCTTAGAGCATCTTCAACCTCTTCTCCAGTTTTCTCAAAAACCTTCAAGGTAAACTTCCAGTGTAACTTTCTAACTTTGCTAACCGTAGATTCGGACTTTAGGATTTCATAACCCCTTAGATTTTCGCCTTTCTGAACCTTATTCTCTTTCCAAGAAAACTCCCAAATCCCAGTTTCTGCCATGGCCGACCAACATATTGAGGAATTTGCCCGTGAAATCCAAGAAATGGCCACTGAGAGTTCTTCTTCCCCCGATTCCCCCAGAGATGAAGAGTTGGGGGCGGCGGTGATGGCTATGGAGGATAGAAACCCAGGCGGAATGGATCCTCTCTTTGAGGAGATGAATCTGGTGATGGAGGCAGAACGGCAAGGGGCTGTTCGTCCCATAACTCAGAGTGCCACACATCCCCACCGCCATACCGTGACCGTGGCCGTTGCAAACCCGCTTCCAGTGGCGGAAGCCATAACCGGGCCTTCAGAAAGGGCCCGTGATAAGGGAAAAAGCAAGAAATCCCAAAAATCCAAAGGACATAACGAGGGTGAAGGATCAGGTTACCAAGCTACCGAGCGCACTCCTGATGAAACCCCCAGCACAGTTACCGTGGGGGACGTGAAGACGATGATGGCTCCCATTTACTGGGACGAGCGCTATTCGTGGAGAATTCCAGAAAGCCACGAGCGTGCTAATAATCCACCTCCTGGAGAAATGGCGGTGTACGTGGCCTCGGTCAGCTCAGGGGGTTTGAGATTCCCCATCTCAATTTCGTTGGCTCACTTGCTGAATGATCTGGGCCTCTGTCCATCACAAATCGTGCCCAACGGCTTGGCTTTGCTGACCTGTTTTGTGATTTTGATGAGAAGCGTGGGTTACGAGCCCTACTCGCGGAATTTCAACGCTCTTTTCCAAGTGGTCAGTTCCTCTCGTTCTTCTCCTGAGGCGGGTTTCTACTATGTTCAGGCGAAGGCCCATATGAAACTGATCAACTCGCCCTCGAGCACCTATGGCCCCAATTGGAAGGAAAAGTTCATCTTCGTTAAGGCCCCAACAGAAGAGGGCTTTGGGGTGCCCACAGAATGGGGCTCGTTTGCAAAGAGCCGGCTGCAACCCGCACTCCCTAAAGATTGGGCCAAAAGCCTAGCAGCAACCCTGAGGGACGAGGGCCATCTGATTCAAGCGAAAGATTGGATAGATGACGAGGAGCTCATGTTCCTGTGCGGCCTCTCTGACAATCCTTATTTCCTTGACAACCCTCCGGCTCGTGACATAGAGAGAGATGGTTAGATTCTTAGGGCACTAACTTTAGATAGGAATAAATACTAACTTCTTTTCTGTACTTGTAACTTGCAATCTGAGTAGATGGTTTGAGGATTTCTAACTCTCGAAATTTTCATTCTTGCAGGAGTTGCTATTTTAGAAATGGCTGGCGGAATTAGACAAGCAGCTCGTTTTGCCCACGCTAACAGGAACCAAACCCCACAGGGGAACCAACAGCGCGAGCCACAACGCCCTCGTAACCGTAACAATCGAGGGGACGCTCGTAGCGGCGCCAGCTCGAGCGCCAATCCTGAGGTCCAACCCCCTCGTGGCCGAGGGAAGCGTAGATTGGTCCCGAGAGAGTCCAGGGGGCGGTCAGAGAGAGCGGGTGATGTTCAACCCCCCACTCCTGTAGAACAAACGAGGCCAGTAACCACACTGGCGATAACCGAGGCTCCTCCGAGCGCTAGCAGGCCTTCCCGTAAGAGGAAGAGGATGCCCGATTCTGCCGCAATCAAGGGCAAGGGCAAACAAGTTGTCGAGGGCCCCAGGGGCGAGGGGGAAACTTCCTCTTCAGAGGAAGAACATCTGTGGGAGTTCCCCCGTCGAGGGGACAGAGACTTTACAGGCGCCACCGACGGGGGGCCGGTTTTGCTGAGGCCTGGCACGGTCGCTCAGGCTGTCACCGAGAACCTTTACAGCAAGGCCCAGTTCTCGGCGGACCATCGGCATCTCTTCAGCGAGTCTGTGGAGAAAGTGACCCTCGATGCGGCCCACGCTCTAATTTCCGTAAGTATTCACTCCTGGCATTCTTTGCCAATTTCCGTAAGTTATCATCGTTTTTGGCTAACACTTTCTTTTCTTCTAACTTATGCAGCAAGTTCTTCCCCGGCTCAAAAACGTGCAAATGCGAGCCTCCATCTACGCTGACCGGAAAGCCAAATATAAGAAGATGGCTCGTTCCAACGATCCGGCTCAGATACAAGCGGAGCTGGACGCTGAGATTGCCAAGTATGAATCCCTCAAGGATTTGTACAACAAAACTGAGGAGGAGCTGGGAAAGCTGAAGGAAGATTTTGTGGCGGTAGACGGCGCTCGAATTGGTTTGGGCAACCAGCTGGCCCAGGCTAACGAGCGGTGCCAGAAGGCAGAGGCGGAGAGGGAAAGCTGGAAGGCGAGGGCTTTGGAGGCCGAGCGGAAATTCAATGACGCCGTCAACGAGTGGCCTCGAAGCTTAGAGCGTGCGAACAAGGAGGCGCTAATCAAGTTCTGCCACTCCAAAGCCTTCAATTTCGCAGCCTCGTTACACTGCTTGGATGAGGCCCAAAATGCCTTCAACTTGGCAGTGGATCAGGGCATCCACAAAGGGCTGACGGATCCGGCAATAAAGGGAGCTGAGGGCACGGGGCTCATGTTCAACGAGCGCTGTGAGGAGGTGGGTGAGGACCCCAATGACCCCGCGGACGCCATCGCCAAGATGGAGTACGAATTCTTGGTCAAGCTGATCCAGGATGAGTACACCGACGCTCATAGGGAAGGGGGTGCGGCCCAAGATGATGATCCTGAAGACGAGCCTCAAGCGCCCGTCCTGGAGGAAGCCCCGGTCCTGATTGCTGAAGGCGCCAACGTTCCCGATGTCGGTGCAGACGAGCCCAACGATCCCCAAGCTCAACAGCAAGAGCCTGAGGGCCCAGTTCATGGCCCCGTAGCTCAGAATATCCTGGTAATCGTTGATGAAGACATCGCCCCAGCCGCCTGAAGCTTTTCCCTTTATAATCTCTTTCATGTATTTTCCAGCTTTTCTGCCTTTTGTAATAGTATTTCCTGGGCCTTTGAGCCCTTTGCTTTGTAATAATTCTTGTTGCAATGAATAAACATTCCATTTTTCATGACTTTGTTCTTCTGTTCATCTATGAATCATATAATGAGACTGTGTAGCATACTCCGTGAATGTTTTATTTCTCTGATGCAATGAAAATTTGTTTAAGTCTTGAGCGATCGTGAGGGTCTTATAATGAGATTGCCCCCCACTCAAGACTTGTATAAATTTTATTTTTGCTTTTGAAAATTTGTCTAAGTCTTGAGCGATCGTGAGGGTCTTATTGTGAGATTGCCCCCCAACTCAAGACTTGTATAAATTTTTACCTTTGACATAAGCCTTGAAAATTTGTCTAAGTCTTGAGCGGTCGTGAGGGTCTTATTGTGAGATTGCCCCCCACTCAAGACTTGTATAAATTTCTGCTTTTGTAAATTTGTCTAAGTCTTGAGCGATCGTGAGGGTCTTATTGTGAGATTGCCCCCCAACTCAAGACTTGTATAAATTTTTACCTTTGACATAAGCCTTGAAAATTTGTCTAAGTCTTGAGCGGTCGTGAGGGTCTTATTGTGAGATTGCCCCCCACTCAAGACTTGTATAAATTTCTGCTTTTGTAAATTTGTCTAAGTCTTGAGTGCGTGCGAGGGTCTTACTGAGTGGTTGCCCTCGTTCAAGACTTGTGACATTCCTTTAGCCCTTGGGGGATTTTGCTAAGTCTTGAGTGTGTGCGAGGGTCTTATTGAGTGGTTGCCCTCGTTCAAGACTTGTGCAATTCCTTCTTGATTCTGAGGCCATCGTTCGAGCGCTCTGGCTTTTGTCGTATCTCTGGCTCTGCAGGAAATCCCGTTTTCGAGCACGAGGCGTTTTTAAGAAACGGCCAAGGCCTACTAGGATTTGCTCTTGTATGAGATCCCGTTTTCGAGCGCAAGGTGTTTTTAGAAACAGCTAAGGCCTACTAGGATTAGCTCTTGTAGGAGATCCCGTTTTCGAGCGCAAGGTGTTTTTAGAAACAGCCAAGGCCTACTAGGATTAGCTCTTGTAGGAGATCCCGTTTTCGAGCGCAAGGCGTTTTAAGAAACAGCCAAGGCCTACTAGGATTTTCTTCGTAATCTTCCTCCAACTCGTCTAATTGGTTGTGAGCGTAACCAGTCTATCCTTATGAGGGCGTCCCCCCATGCGGAGTAGAGTGCTGGCAAGCGTAACCCATACGAGATAACAGCATTCATATTGGAATGGGTTGCCAACCACGCTCGCCAAGACGAGGGACGTGGGACTTATCCATTCAACCAAAGAAACAGGAATATTAAAGATATTAAAAAGATTACATTACCGCTTACTGGTGATTGGAAGTACATAGAACCCGTCAAAGAGGGTTGTTACATCAGGGTTTGCAAAGAGCTTTTAAACATAAAACCGCCGGAGGTTACATGCGCTCCAAGGGCGAGGCAAGCGCTCACCTTGAAGTGTCTCCAGGGTGTAAGTGTTGTTAGCTCTGAGTTGTACGACCTTGAATGGGCCTTCCCAATTGGGGTCCAATTTCCCCACGTGCTTGGATACTTCCACTTTCTTCAAGACCAAGTCTCCCAACTGGAAAGTTCTTTCCCTCACACGCTTGTTATACTGTTGGGCCACAGAGGCTTTGTAGTGGTGGATCTTAGCCCACGCTTTGTCTCTCCTTTCATCTAGCAAATCCAACTCCAAGCTTCTGTTGCCATCGTTGAGCTGAGGCTCGAAATAGCCGACACGAGCGGATTCATTTACTATCTCCGCTGGTATCATCGCTTCTGATCCGTACACGAGCGCGTAAGGAGTTTCTCCAGTGGCCGCTCGTGGGGTGGTGCGATAAGCCCAAAGCGCTCCTTGCAGCTCCTCAGCCCATTCACTTTTCTTGCTCTCAAGCATGGTTTTCAGATGTTGCAAGATGATCCTATTGGTAACTTCTGCTTGCCCGTTGGCTTGAGGATGTCCTACAGAGGTAAATCGCTGCTCGATCCCCAACTCAGAACACCATTCTCGTGTGTCAGCAGCTATGAACTGGGATCCGTTGTCAGAAATGAGCACCCTCGGTATGCCGTACCTGCAAATGATGTTCTTCCAAATGAAGTCCCTTACAACCCTGAAAGTGATTTTTGCAACAGCTTCGGCCTCGGCCCACTTGGTGAAGTAGTCGACGGCTAAAATGACAAACTTCTTTTGTCCCACAGCCATGGGCAAGGGGCCCACGATGTCTATTCCCCACTGGTCAAAAGGCCAAGAGACATCTATTGGGATCATCTGTGCGGCTGGCAATTGAGGGAGATTTGTATGAAATTGACATTTGGGGCACTTTCTCGAAAATTCGATAGCATCTTGGAGAACTGTAGGCCAATAAAACCCGCTTCTCAGAACCTTCTTTGCTAGGATACGCCCTCCGGAATGATTCCCACAGCTTCCATTGTGGATGAGTTCGAGCGTCTCCTTCGCTTGTGAGGGCCTTAGGCATCTCATTGGAGGTCCTTGAAATGATTTCTTGAACAACCTCCCCTCGGGATCCAAAGCGAAACGAGGGGCCTTACTTCTGACTTTCCTGGCTTCCACCTTGTCAGCGGGAGTGATTCCATCCCTAAGGAAAATGACGATGTCGTCGAGCCAACAGGGCTCGTTTGGATCAATCATGGCGATTACCTTGGTGGCGACCCTTTCCTTGATCAAAGGTTCCTCAGTTCTAAGGAACGTAACAGAACTTTCGGAAGTGCCTTCTAAAGCTGAAGCAAACTTTGACAGAGCGTCCGCACGCTCGTTTTCTCCTCGCGGCACTTGAAGCAGATGAAATTCCTTGAACTTCCCAATGATTTCTCTGGCTTTATTTAAGTACTGTACCATGGTGGTTTCTCGAGCCTCATAAGTTCCTTCAATCTGGCTCGCTATTAATTGTGAATCCACATAAGCAGTGATTCTGGAGGCTCCATTCTGAAAAGCAATATTCAATCCTTGCACGAGGGCTTCATATTCTGCTTCGTTATTAGTGACTTGGAAATCCAGCTTGATTGCAAAGTCCAGCTCAATCCCCTCGGGGTTTCTGAGGGCCACTCCTACTCCTCCCCCTTGAGAGGTTGAGGAACCATCTGTGTGCAGTACCCATAACCCCTCATTCTCCGCAACGGCGGGCTCGAAACCAAATCGTTCAACCAACAAATCCGCCACAACCTGAGCCTGTATCGCGGTCCTGGGCTCGAAGCATAGGTCAAACTGGCTCAATTCGATGGCCCACTTGATTAATCTGCCAGATACGTCCGGCTTGGACAACACTTGCTTCAAGGGTTGGTCGGTGAGAACTGTTATGGAGTGCACTTGAAAGTAAGGCCTTAGCCTTCTTGAGGCGTTAATAAGAGCGAATGCAAATTTCTCAATCTCCAAATACTTCTTTTCGGCTCCTTGCAATGTTTTGCTCAGATAATAAATGGGTAAGTGTTTCCGCTCCCGCACAGCGATCAGAACCGCGCTTGTGGCTTCGGGAGAAACGGAAAGATACATGAATAATCTCTCACCTTCGACAGGCTTAGTCAGCAGTGGTGCGCTCGATAAGTAAGCCTTCATATCCTGCAGCGCCCTTTCGCATTCTTCTGTCCAAGCAAAGTTACGTGCGTTCCTCAAAATTTTGAAGAAGGGAAGGTTCCTGTCCGCCGAGCGCGAAATAAATCTGTTCAACGAGATGATTTTGCCTACCAGGACTTGCACTTCCCGTAAATTTCGAGGGGAGGGGATTTCCAAAATGGCCTTGATCTTCTCCGGATTGGCCTCAATTCCCCTCTGACTGACCATGTACCCTAGGAACTTTCCCCCCTGTACTCCAAAGGTGCACTTTGAAGGGTTCAACTTCATCCCATATTGACGCAGGATTGAAAAAGTGCGCTTGAGATCTTCCAAGTGGGAGTCCTGGCGCTCGCTTTTGACAATCATATCATCCACATAAACCTCCATGGACCTCCCAATTTCATTCTCAAACATCTTGTTGACGAGCCGCTGATACGTAGCTCCGGCGTTCTTAAGTCCGAAAGGCATAACTAAGAAGCAATACACCCCCAGATGGACAACGAACGAGGTTTTGGAGCGATCTTCTGGGGCCATAAAGATCTGATAGTATCCCTGGAAAGCGTCCATCATGCTCATGAGCTCGCAGCCAACGGTCGAATCCACCAATTGATCAATCCGGGGCAGCGGGTAAGGATCTTTAGGGCAGGCTTTGTTGAGATCTGTGAAATCGTTGCACATGCGCCACTTATTTGCGCTCTTGGGCACCAAGACGACGTTGCACAACCACTCCGGATACAAAATGGGCTCGATATACTGAGCCTCTAGGAGTTTATTAACTTCCTCTTCAATGACTTTTTTCCGAAAGCCATGTACATCCCGCTTTTTCTGCTTGATGGGTTTGAAAGAGGGATCCACATTAAGCCTATGGACAATGATGCTCGGGTCAATTCCTATGAGATCAGAGGCTTTCCACGCAAATACATCCTTGTTTTCCCTTAGAAAATCAATCATCATGATCTGAGAAGGCCCTGAGAGGTTTGAACCTATCTGTGTAGTCTTATCCTTGTTTTCGGGTTCCAGCTCAATGGTAAGGAACTTTTCCGAGGGTTCGATCCTTACCTCAGGGCGAGGAAGTTCGAGCGCCCTCTTCTTTCCTATCACACGGTCACCAGGTGCTGGTTCACTCTCTCCCGGCTCGTCTCCTTCTGAGGACGATCCACCAACGGTCCCTGGGGGAACATTCTCGAGGGGATTCTCCCCGTTGTCTCCCCTCTTCTTTTTGTTCTTCTTCTTGTTCAATTTCGCCCTTTTCCGTGCTGGGCTGTCCTCATCTAGATTGGGGAAATCCACTGACTTCTTGGTGGAGCCAATTTGGAAGGTTTTCTCCGCTTTTGGCTTTCTGAGGGACAGCATGTAACATTCCCAAGCCTCTCGCACATTGCACAGTACTTCTCCCACGCCCTCGGAAGTAGGGAATTTAATCTTCTGGTGGTCGGTGGAGATGATGGCTTTGAAATCCACGAGGGCAGGGCGCCCAATTATGATGTTATATGGAATGTCAATCTCCACCACCGCGTACGTTACCAAGAGTGTCTTGCGCTGAGGGGCTCGGCCGAATGAAGTGGCTAGGCGTATTTGCCCTCGTGGGACAACTTCCGAGCCTCCGAAGCCAATGAGGGCTGTTTTGAGAGGCTCGAGCGAAAGATCAACCTTCATCTTTAAGAATGTAGAATAAGGCAAAACATTAACGGAGCTTCCACTATCCACCAATACCCTTTTTACAACATGATTATGAACATCTAAACTAACCACCATGGGGCAATCTGAGGTTATACCCTCCCCATGGGGCGTTACAATATGTTCTAAATCCCTATCATCAAAGCCTATTACATCATTCTCTCTAGACCTTTGAGCGCTTGATCTCTGGATGGCATAGATAGGTTTGGGCACTGGTGGGCGTTGGTTGTAGCTCCGGACGTACCTTCGTCGGGAGGCGTTTGAATCCCCCCCTGATGAGCCTCCTGCAATCATATTTATGACTGCGAAGGGCTCGTTTTCTTGCTCAGGGGCTTTTCCTTTATTGCCTCGGCGGCTGTTGCTTTCAGGGGGTCCCCTACCCCTTGGGCTCTTCGAACGGGACGGACTCCTCCTTCTCCTTCCGGCGCGCTCGTTGCATTGTTCATCGTAGTGCTCGAGCACCCGGACGAATTCCTTCAGGTGGCCCCCTGCGACGAGCCTTTGGATTTCAGCTTCCAACTGCCGGCACTCATCCGTGTCGTGCCCTCTCTGCTTGTGGAATGCGCAGTATTTGTTCGAGCGCCTGAGCGAGTCGGTTTCCCTCATCTTGATGGGTCTTTTGAAGAGCTTCTTATCGGAGAGGTTATAGACTTCTGAATTTGGCCTGGTGAGCGGAATTCGCTCGAATCGACGAGGGGGTGGTGGCGACCTCCTGCGCTCTTGAGGGCGCTCCTTCTTGATGGCCACGTCCCGTCCCCGCTCGTGATGAGGTCGCTCGTTCCTGGCCGGGCTGTGATGCCGGGGACCATTTGTCCCATACATATCTTCGAGCGCGAAGAACGGCTCGGCTATTTCTCTTAGGCCCATGAGGGTCCCAGGCCTCCTTTCCACAATGGCATCAGCAAATTTTTTGCTCACATATTGCTTGTGATCTACAGCCTGAAAAAGCACTGGGATCAAGAAATCCATTGAAGGCCTTTCCACCTGTAGGATCTCCTTGTTGAAGCGGGCGAAGAACGAGCGCAGAGATTCGCTCTTGCCTTACACCACGTTGTACAGGGCAGTGGGTGCGGTGACTGGCGCCTTCAAAGAATTGAAGTGGTTGAGGAAAGCATTAGCCAGTTCTTCATATGAGTGGATCGAGCGCGGCGGCAGTCGCTTGTACCACTCTTGAGCCATTCCTACCAAGGAAGTGACAAACACTTTTGCCCAGTAATTGCTGGAATGCTCGTAGAGGTGCATAAGATGCACAAAGTGATCCAAGTGTTCAGCTGGATCAGTTGTCCCGTCGTAACGGTTGATGGAAGTGGGGACTTTGGCCATGCCTGCTTGGGCCATCAGAACTTCTTCTACGAGGGGTGAACCCCTCGCCAATGGGTGGTACTCATACGTGCCGAAGTTTTCCTCCGGCTCCTTGCGGCGGGGGACCTTTGGTGGAGGGTCCTTGGTGCGGGTGCTTCTGGCGTCAACCCGTTCATCCCGACTAGGGGAGATCTGAGTTGAGCGCCCTCGTGAGAGCTGTCCCACAATATCCTTGAGACCCTGCAGCTGGTCTTGCACAGCCGCGAGGATGTCAGGATTTACGTCTACTTGCTTGTCTCCGTGCCTGTGGGCTCGTGAGCCCCTCCTGGAGACATGAGAGTCCCCTTCATTTTCGTTCACTCGCTCCGTGGGCTCTTTATTTCTGCCCATGGAGGGACGCTCGTTGCCCTCCTGCTGGGGCACTTCTCTGGCTGGTGGTGGTGGTGGTTGTGCCCTCAGGACAACCTGGGCTTCTCTGAGGGGAAAGTTTTGTTGTCCGCCTAAAGGGGCTGCAACTTGAGTGGCCTGCCCAGAGGGAAAGTACATGGAATGGAACCTTTCCCATGCCCCCTGAGCCGCCTGAACCTCACACTGGGCATAGAGAGCCCTCAACTGTTGGGTGGTCAGTGGAGGCAACTCCACTCCTTCAATCTCCCTGGGGACCACCACTGGGAGCTGGAGCTGTCCAGCATGATATGGCTGGACCGGCGGCATCATGACGGCCGGAGTAAGGGTATATCCTGGCGGAGGCATCATATAACCCTGCACTCCGAGATTCATCTGGGGATGGACCCAGGGGTTCTGTGCAAGCTGCGGAGGAGCAGAGAGAGAGACTCCTCCAGCGGTGGTGGGAATCGGCAGTGCCGGCGGTGCAGGTGGTGGTACGGAAGACTCTACTTGTGGAGTCACTCCTGCGGCGGGAGGTGCTCCACCAGCGGCGACGGAAGGAGGCGGGGCTCCACCAGTAGCGGTGGAGGGAATAATGATATTTGCATCCTGGGAGGCGTTATCTCCTCCTCCCACAGCTCCAGATCTTGTAGCAACCATGACTGCTAAATGTAAGGGTGTGCTTGCTTTTCTACCAACAAAAAGAAAGGAAGAAGATGGAGGACTGGATTCCCACAGACGGCGCCAAAAATGATGGGTTCAGAAATGGATGGATCCGAATCCGATCACTTTACGATTTGTATTTTGTGGAGGAAACCATCGGAGCTTCGCCGGAAATGAGAAAGGGGTTCTACCTGTTGGGACAAGCACAAGAAAAGTCAGAAGGCCAAGCTGGGGGAACTGGGGGTGATACCCAGTTTGGCTCTCCGACGCTCAAGTCAGTTCAATGTATGGAGGAGAAATGTAAGTTCAGTCACAGTTGCAGTGATGAAGAAAGCTTACTTGTGTAGAAGATGACTTTAGCTATTTATAGTTGAGGGTCAAGGGCCCTTTGGTCATTTGCCTCAAGTGGTCCTGGCCGAATGTTGCCCTAACACGTGGCGCTGTGAGAGAGAAACCTAGGAGGAATCTTCTGCAAAAGCGGCCAAAAGTTAGTGCTGGCAACAGTGGCAGGTGCGCGGGCATGTACGTTGTGTCAGAGAGCCATTTGGGCGGTTGGTAACGAGGGCTTGAGAGCGCGCTCGTGACAACCCGGAGTACTGGAAGCCAAGACATCCGCTGAGGGGAACGAAGGCTTCAGTTCAAATGACGAGCCAATAGGGGAGGCCACTCTGAGGGAGTGTGACGCTCGAAGAGGGCTCCCTCGGCTCGTGTGCGTGCCAATCATTTAGTATGTTGGACGCTGGTGGGAGTGACAGCGCTCGTTGGGCTTAACTCCTGAAGAAGGATTGCGCTCGTTGCTCTTGGCGCTCGTGCGCTGATGGGGCAGCCTTGGGGAGACAGATGTCATCATCTTGGTGATGCCACGTGTCTTAACGTGGGGCGATCATATTTTGACCCCATCATATTCAATTATTAAATTAAATTATTTAAAATGTCAACTTTTTAGAATAATTAGTCTTCAACTGAAAGTTAATTTTTTAATTATAACTCTCAACTATATAAATAAAAAAGTTATAATTTCAAACTAACGCTCCTCCTATGATGTACAACCACATTAAAAATATTATTTTATTGTGTCTTTGTGAGTTTGTGTCGGATATTGTGTCATATTCCCCCACCCCTTAAACTTAAGAATCTATTTGTATTGTATCATATTTGTGTCCATACATAATAGAAATAGACACCATCTCATAAACAAAAAATTATAAGGTATATTATAAAATTAGTATGACAAAATAAATTATATATTTTATTTATTTTTTATTTGAATCTATATAGTTAGTTTGATTTGTAAAATCCATTTATCTTTTCTTTAGATTAAATGAGTCTTATTTCTTATTTTTAAGTTATCCAAATTTAAATAAGTAGGACCATATTTAATAACTTCCTCCAGTTGGAAATAATTTAGTTTACTCCCCCATGTGAAAAGAATTTATATTAACTTCCCAATTCAAATTTATAATTTGATTTCACTCCCCACTCACCTAAATTGACTGCAATACCCTTACTTATTTCTTTTTCCGTTTCATACTTCAATTTTAAACCCAAGTACTTTAAATTCTACGAATAATACTGTATTTTTAAATCTGAATATTTTAATATTTATGAACAACACTTCAATTATAAATTTAGGTACTTTAACTATTATGAATAATACTCTAATTTAAAATATAAGTACTTTAATTTTTACGAACAATACTGATCGGGTCAAAATCCGGTCTGCTGACGTGGTCGAGAGGTATCCGACGGATCACTTAGAATTTATAGTGACGTGGTATACTCGAAAAGGATTAGAGCTGCAACAAGGAAGGAAAACATAAGCTGAAGACCGACTAGGGACAGGTGAGGTTACACCCTATGTCGGCACTCCAACGCTCAAGTCAGTATCGAGTTATGGAAAGGGATCGATTAGACTTGAAGTGCAATAAATGAGCTTACCAAATGATATTTATCAGGGTTTATTATACCATTGGGGCTAATGATGACCTTTTGGTACTATTTGAAGGTACATTTAATGCCCATCAGGTACGGTACGGATGCACAGTCAGCATTTAATGATGGAGGCGGTTAAGGGGGCCCACCCTAGGCTCTAGTCGACAGTCGAGCGAGAGGGGGCAACTCGACAATTTACCCTCGACCAGTTGCGGGGAATGTCGGCTTTCCTTTGACCAACTTTTGTCGTTGGGTACCTCTTGGGGTGTTAGCCGACATGGGGCTTCCTATCGAGTTGACCTACGTGACACCTCTTGCTGAGTCAGGCCTACTAAGAGTAGTCCATGTGGTCCACGTGGCTCGATGATTCTGGCCCACGTCACAAGCCCCGAAAAGATTGGCGGTAAAGATGACGTGGCGGCGACCTTTCAAATTTGAAAGTAGGCCATGGTGTAATCATTGCGAAGGTTCCTCTTTGATTTTCCCGCCCAAAGTACCCCTATATAAGTCCCATGCCTCAGTAACTTTCATTTTTCACTTTTGCGAAATCAAACTTCCCAACAATCCCAGAGCGTTTCAAGCAGAAAGAGCAGGATCTTTGAGTTGGATTTGGATCAACCAAGCAGGTCGATCTTCCGCCAAACTTTCTTAAGTAAGTCTTTCTTCGACTCGAACCTTTTAGGCTTGTTTTTTCTTTCGATTTCACTTTTATTTTTTGGAGAGTTTGATCTTCGGGTGAGAAGAACCCCATCTCGAATCATTTTCGACTCCCTGCATGATATAAAACCCTCATTTCTTAAAAACGAGGAAGGGGCCTACTGATAAAAGGGATTCAGTTGAAGTTTTAATTTCGAGTATAGGGATGTCTTCTTCAAACTCGACTGGTTCAAGTTCTGGGGCTTCCAATTGGGTCACTGATTCTAGGGCCATGTCGAACCAAAGTATCTCGAGTACTCAAAGTGGGGAATCGTTACAGTCCAAGCAAGCCTCCGACCGAGAAGTCAACATCATGGAGGTTTCTTTCGACTCACGGAATGGGCACTCTTCCTCCCCGACGGGCCCAGTTATCTCTACCGAGCCAATTTCAGCAATCCCGCTAGTAGGGATGAGGGTCAACCATGAGCCCCCGAAGATGGTCCCTCGATATCCGTTAGATATAGGTTGGTCGATGAGGATGAAGAGGAGGAGTATTTTCCACCTGGAGCTCAATCCTTGACCTACCAGTTGGACAAGGACCCCAGGGAGATCCCTAACAAAGTGTCACCAAAAATGTTCGAATCAATCTAGGATACATTATTCGGCGGAGCCCCCGAGTTCAGCGGCTACAGTGTTATCCGCCCCAAAAGTGGCCACAGGTTGACCGATCTTCCCCCGGGGTATATCTCTGTTACTTACAAGATGGTCATCTCGGGTTTCCGAGTTCCCATTGATAATGATGTGATTAGGGGTGCGTTTCGAGCCGAGTCGAGTCGAGTTGAACAAAAAAAAATTCAACTTGAGCTTGAGCTTGAAAATTATTTGCATGGCTTGAGATTGAGCTTGAGCTTGTCAAGCTTATTTTTTGGGGCTCGAGCTTGGCTTGCCCAAAGATCGAGCCGAGCTCGATTCACCCGACGAGCCAACAGATTTTGTTGGATATTTTTTAGCTCTAATTCAAGAATAATATTAAACAATAACAAGGATATTAAGATATATAATATATATAGTATAGTAATATTTTTTAAGTTTTATATCAATATTAATAAATTATAATCATTAATATATGTACTTGATATTTTAGATTATGTATGGATATTATTAATTATATTATAATAAACTATAAATCATGTAATTCCACAATATAAATTATTAATTAGTACTATATTAAGACATATACTTATATTATTAATTAGTTATTATGGTATATGATATTTATTATTTGATTATATTAAATATTTGAGTGAATATTTTATGAATATATTTTTGTATTGGTAATATTATATAGTCTAATGTGTCATTGTAAAATAATATATTATTAAGACATATTATGATTCAAAATTTAGTTAGGATCATACATGTATTATAGATAATATATAATATAGTATAAATTATGTTATATATCTTGGAATTATACCAAACAAATTATTAAATAATATTAAGATATATACTTATGTAATTAATTATTTATTATAGTAGATTGAATCTATTTTTTATTATAAGTATATATATACCAGCTTGCAAGCTTCGAGCTTCAAAGATATAGGCTCGAGCTCGACTTGATACTCAACTCGAGCTCGATTAAGCTTGACTTGAGCTTGACATCGTCCGAGTTTGAGTTGAGCCAGCTTGAGCTCGGCGTGTGTGGCTTACAAGCCAGCTCGGCTCAGGACACACCCCTAGATGTGATCGAGCTCCTCAACTCTCTTAACATTAGCCCGATCCAATTGATGCCCAACGCGTACGCGATGGTCAACGGAATCCGAGTCTTAATGAGGTATTTGGGATCCCGATGAGAGGGGTTTTAGAGGAACTATTCAAGGCATCCGTGGCAACCAAAAAGTCGGGCTCGGGATTTGGATTTATTTCCTTGACCGCTAAAAACGATCACAAGCTCATCACTTCCCCCACTTCCTCGAATGGTCAAGAGTGGAAGGAACAATTCATCTACGTCGAGAGCCCGGTTGGTTAGCCGGGATTGGCTAATCGAGTTTGGAATTGGCAGCCTAGAGCGAGCGGGTTATAGGAGCCCAAGAGGGGAAAGGACCCGACAGTCGAGGAGAGTGACCCTCGCAAAAAGAAGCATAGGAAGGAGAATGAGGTCCGACTCAAAACTCCAAAACCTGTTAATGTAGGTCATAGCTCAGACCGACCAAACGGGTCGAACCATTCACGTGGGATCAATTCAACTTCCTCCTTACCGTCAACTCTTTCCGATACGGCCAAGACCCCGACCCCATTTTCGAGCGAAGCCATAACGTCGCTCAACCATCCTTATAAAGCCCCGAGGAAGACATTGCCGATTTCTTCAAGATGCTAAAAATATCTGAGCCTCACTTCCCGGGTGGCCTTCGCAGCGTAGACCAGGAGGATCGGGCTCGGTGTGTCGGCTCCCAGCCACGCAATAGTCGGGCAATGGGTGCACTCTATACGGGCGCTCAAATCATTCCCGACCACCAATATTGCTGGTAGATGAGCAATTTGGAGTTGGAAATGAACGCGGCCATGAAAATGCTCACGGTAAGTTTCCTGGTTTCTCGCAGCTTCGTTTTCCAAGTGTCAAATCGAATGCTGACTCAACTTTTCATTTATGACAGGTCTCACAGGACCTTTTCCACATGAGTCGGATGGCTTAGGTTTACAGGAAGGGGCGTGCAAGGCTGGCGGCGAAGTCTGGAGTCGACTCAGAGATCGAGGGCTTAAAAAGCAAATTGGTAGCCGCCGAGGCCATCAATTTCTTGGAATATTTCGGTTAAAAAGTTGAATATTGCATCAATGATCGAACCAGTGGCATGAATTATAAGAACAACTTAGCTAGGATAACCTATCTCTAGATCAGTTTATTTCAGGTCTTAACTATCAGTTCTCCTTACTTGTTATCTTTCTTTTTAACATCTTTAATTTGTAGTTTGTTAAATTACACAAACCCCCCCTGTCCCGAACTATTTTTGTGGATAATTTACTTGGTTGTGTGTGAAATATAACGTCTGCTAGTCCTTTGGGTTCGACCCTTTGCTACTGTATTCAATTTATTGCATATTGGAAAGTGAAGGTTTTATTTGGTGGATTCGGCAACCATCAATTTTTTGGCGCCGTTGTCGGGGACTAGATTTAATTGGTTTTGTTTTCTTGTATGACCAGGTCTAAATATTCCAAGAAATTGTGGTTGCCGAATCCACCGTCGATCTCTGAGTCGAGGGCTTAAAAAGCAATGGCTAAAAGCTCCTTTTCAGTTGTGGTGTAGTTCATTTGAGCTGTATCCAACATCCTTGAAGCATAATAAATCACATGAGGCGACTTATTTATCCTTTGTCCAAGAATAACTCCAATAGCATAATCGCTTGCATCGCACATCAATTCGAATGGATGATTCCAGTCAGGTGCTTGAATTATTGGGGCAGAAGTTAGCTTCATTTTCAGCAAATCAAATGCTTCCTTGCAAGCTTTATCAAACTTGAATTCCACATCCTTTTGCAGCAGCTTGCATAGAGGTTGTGCTATCTTTGAAAAATCCTTTATGAACCTCCTGTAGAAGCCTGCATGTCCAAGAAAAGAACGGATCTCCCGCACACTTGTGGGGTAAGACAAAGTCTCTATAACATCAATCTTTGACTTATCAACCTCAATGCCTCTAATTGAAACTATATGTCCTAAGATCAACCCTTGATCAACCATAAAATGACATTTTTCATAGTTCAAAACAAGGTTACTTTCAAGACATTTTTCCAAGACTTTAGCCAAATTATTCAAGCATGCATCAAATGAATTTCCATAAACGGTAAAATCATCTATAAAAACTTCAATTATATCCTCAACATAATCTGAAAATATGCTCACCATACACCTTTGAAATGTGGCAGGGGCGTTGCAAAGCCCAAATGGCATACCCCGAAATGCAAATGTTCCAAATGGACAAGTAAATGTCGTCTTCTCTTGATCTTCCGATGCAACGGGAATTTGATAAAATCCTGAGTATCCATCAAGGCAACAATAATGTGTCTTTCCTGCAAGCCTTTCAAGCATTTGATCAATGAATGGCAAGGGAAAATGGTCCTTCTTGGTGGCTGCATTTAACCTTCTATAATCCATGCACACACGCCAACCGTTTTGCACTCTCATTGGTACCATTTCTCCAGCTGCATTTTCAACCACCGTTATCCCTGTTTTCTTAGGGACAACCTGCACAGGACTTACCCATCGACTATCTGAAATGGGATATATGATGTCGGCATCCAAGAGCTTGAGAATTTCTTTCTTCACAACTTCCACATTGGAGGATTTAATCTTCTTTGAGCTTCCCTACTTGGTTTGCAGTCTTCTTCCAAGATAATTTTGTGCATACATGTAGATGGACTCAAGCCTTTTATGTCTGCAATGGTCCATCCTAAGGTTGCCTTGAACTCTTTAAGAACTCGTATCAATTTCTCTTCCTCCAAACTTGAAAGTTTATTTGAAATAATCACTGGAAGAGTTTCTTCATCACCTAAATACGCATATTTAAGGTGTGACGGCAGCGGTTTAAGCTCCAAATTAGGGGCCTGCACAATAGAGGGAAGTAATTTAGTATGAGAAACAGTCAATTTGTTACAAGAAATGTTGTGATTAACAAGTTTCAGAGATTCTAATGCATAAACAACATCACAAACTTCCTCTCTTATTTCATACTTAGCTTCCAATTCCTTAAGTTTATCAATATAAAGGTTGTCACCCAATGCTAAGTAAAGTTCATCATAATAATCCAACTTCAAGGTGGTTTCTGTCAGATTATCAATAACATCAATGGAAGAGACATTTGAAACATTTTCAGTAGGATATTTCATGGCATCATAAACATTAAACTTAATGAGGTCCCCATCAAACTCCATTTTTAATGTTCCATCATGAACATCAATCTTCGCCCTTGCTATGCTAAAAAATGGTCTCCTAAGCAGCAATTCTGAAGACTTTGAAATCTTATCATCTTCCATGTCAAGCACAAAGAAATCTGCAAGAAATACTAAGTTATTGACTTGTACAAGTACATCTTCCAACACACCTTCCGGATGTACAATGGACCTATCCGCTAGCTATATAATGACTCTTGTTCCCTTCAAAGGACCAATGTTTAGTGAAGAATAGATAGACAAAGGCATAACATTTATGGAAGCACCTAAATCACACATAGCATGATTTATACCTAGATTACCTATCTTGCATGGAATTGCAAACATACCTTGATCCTTACATTTAGGTGGGAGTTTTCTTTGAAGTACAGCTGAGACATTTTCTCCCACGCTCACTTTTTCATTCCCCACAGTTTTCTTTTATTCGTACAAAGATCTTTAAGGAACTTAGCATACCTTAGAATTTGTTTTATGGCATCAAGGAGGGGAATATTCAATTCAACCTTCCGAAATGTGTCCAGAATTTCTTTCTCTTCCTTAGCTTTCTTAGACTGTGCAAACCTTTGAGGAAAAGGTGGTGGAATGATTAAAGGTTTGGGCTCCACAGAAGGTTCTGTCCCCTGTTCTGTTTCTAAGCCATGATCATGGCTTACGCCCTTACCTCCTGACTCTGTATCTACATCAAAATTTACTCTGTTTTGCTCTGTTATTCCACTGTCTTGCCCTGCTTTTTGCCTCCTCATAGGTAGTTCCAGCTCCTTTCCACTCCTCAGGATAACAGCACTAGCATTTTGTCTGGAATCAATTGTTTGGGGTGGTAACTTTCCTTTGTTTTCAAGCTTACTAACTGAAGATGCTAGTTGTCCCAACTGATTTTCCAAGTTTTGAACAGTGGACTGAAACTGCTGCATATTTGCTCTCGTTTCCTGCTGAAATTGTTGCATATTTGACCTGGTTTCCTGTTGAAATTGTTGATTGTTAGTCATGAAAGCCTTAAACATATCTTCTAAAGATGTACCTGAATTAGAGCTAGAAGGTTGCTGAAAATTGGCTTGTTGTGGCTAGAAGTTTTGAGGTGGTCTTTGTATGGGTGGCCTTGGCTGAAAATTTTGTTGTCCTTGAAACAATTGAGGCCTTAGTGCATAGCTGAAATTAGGATGATCTTTCCAGCCCGAATTGTACGTATTCGAATATGGATCATATTTTCTTTGTAGTGGGAAACCTCCTCCTATTGCACTTACATTTTCAGCACCATCTCCTTGAAGTGTTGGGTATAAATCCGTGTGGTGATCGGGACTCGTGCAGATTCCACAAACCAAAGATGGTGTCGAGTTTGCTACAGCTAGATTCTGCACTAAAGTTGTTAATCTATTTAATTGACTTTCAATTGAAGTAGAGCTTACCTCATTTACCTTTCTCGGAGCATCATGATGAGTACCAAATTGTTGAGAATTAGCAGCCATTGTAGAAATTAGCTGCCTAGCTTCATTTGGAGTTTTAGTCACAATGGCACCACCACTTGCTGCATCCATCATCCGCCTTTCCATTGGAATTAAACCTTCATAAAAATATTGGATCAAAGCTTGCTCGGAGTGTCCATGTTGTGGACAACGTGCTAAGAGTTTCTTAAATCTTTCCCAATAATCATGAAAAGTTTCAGATTCTTTTTGCTTGACTGACACTATCTCTCTTCTTGTAGAGACTACTCGGGATGTGGGGAAGAATTTCTCCAAGAAAGCCGAAGCCATAGCTATCCAAGTTATAATTGACCCTGGAGGTAAATAATATAGCCATTCTTTCGCATCATCAGCTAATGAGAAAGGGAATGCTCTCAATTTAATCTGCTCCTCCGTAACTCCATTTGGCCTCATGCTAGAGCAAACCACATGAAATTCCTTAAGGTGTTGATTTGGATCTTCATTCTCCTTGCCTCTGAATGTAGGAAGTAGGTGAATCAGTCCTAACTTTAGCTCAAAGTCAGTTGTCACAATAAGCAATGTAATGCACAGAGGTTCCTGAGCTACAGGTGGTGCTGCCAACTGCCTTAGTGTTTGATCTTCCGCGGCCATGCTTAAGGGATGACCACAGCTAACGCCTCCTGTATCTGTGTCAGTGAATAAACTGACCAAACAGGGGAACTGATCTTCTTCATGAAATCTGCTACTTTCAGCTTGTTGTCTGCATATTCTACCTTCTTTCTTGATTTGTCTTAATGTTCTTTCAATCTCAGGATCGTAGGAAACCAATTTCTTGGAATATTTAGACCTGGTCATACAAGAAAACAAAACCAATTAAATCTAGTCCCCGGCAATGGCGCCAAAAATTTGATGGTTGCCGAATCCACCAAATAAAACCTTCACTTTCCAATATGCAATAAATTGAGTACAGTAGCAAAGGGTCGAACCCAAAGGACTAGCAGGCGTTATATTTCACACACTACCAAGTAAATTATCCACAAAAATAGTTCGGGACAGGGGGGGTTTGTGTAATTTAACAAACTACAAATTAAAGATGTTAAAAAGAAAGATAACAAGTAAGGAGAACTAATAGTTAAGGCCTGAAATAAACTGATCTAGAGATTGGTTATCCTAGCCAAGTTGTTCTTATAATTCATGCCATTGGTTCGATCATTGATGCAATATTCAACTTCAATTTCTTGATAGATTGGCTGCGGTGGACAACAAGCTCTGCACACCCTAGTCCTTTCTTATTTTTACAATGATTATGAGAATCTCATTAACCATCTTCTTATCACAAAAGCAGTCTTAAAGATACGATCCTAAGATTTAACTTTGTGACAGCATTAATCATGAAAAGGACACCAATCCTAACCAACAAACTCAAGAAGCTTGGAATGTTTAAGTCATTATACATGCATCTCATCACTATCAAGCAAACATGGTGGTAAGCCTTCAATGATGTGTAACTCTTAGGCACATTTACATGACAATTACGGATAAAGTATTTGTGCAGTCAAGTAGAACAAGTATCAAGATAATGATTGATCAGAAAATCATCTCAAACACATGTTCAAACTGATGGTGCAGAAACTTGTGGAGGACTTGGACACCAAACACTTTAGAATTTATTGATAGGAAGGAAGACCATCACAGGCACAAGAGCCTCAGGAGCTGGGTTTCCAATGAGCGTGGGTTCTTCCAGCTAGGATAACACCAAGAAATCGTGCAGTGGGAATGCAGAAAAGGGTGAGATACAGGAAGCTTTGGAGAAGATGCAGAGGAAAATGATGCCCAGTTCAGTACGTGGTATTTTGGTGAGGAAGATCACTTGCGGAGAATGTATGGGTTCTCCTATACTTATATGTTAGGGATGGGGGTAAATGGGTAAATTGACCATGTGGTCCCAAACCTGTGTTGCCCTAACACGCGTCAGCCTTTGGTGGGGTGAGAATGACATCCCAGAAAAGGAGACGGCGTGTCAGGTGCACGGTACACAGTACCTTTGTGTCAGAGGTTGTTGACGAGGGTCGTGTAGGATGAGGGACTAATATCTCCTTCTGAAGGTGAGAATCCATCGCATGAGGGGTAGACTCATTCCCGAGCGTTGATGACGCTCGGTAAATCCACGGATGGGCTCCTCACGATAGATGACCTTTGAGCGACAAGATCCCGAGCGTCAATTGTGGGACCCCCATATAGGTGCCTCCCTGTGAAGGGTAACCCTGAGGGCCGATACGCGAGCGTCAGACTCGTCGGATCTGGACTTTTACCGGAGTAGTCGTCCGAGGCTTGACGGTATATCCAGTGTTTGTAAATGAGTGGGCTGGGAAGGCCCACGAGCCCTTCAAGGCGAGCGTCTGGGATTTAGTCAGCGACATGCTGACACGTGGACGGCTCTGATTCGAGAGTTTTTTAGGTCTCATCATTTTGCCCCCCAAATTCTGTAGTATCGCTTCGAGCGTACTGTAGAATTTATACAGAAGGAACTATGAATTTCGAACATCCGAGGGCTAGGCCATTACCAGCGAGGAGACTGCCGGCCTTCCGTAACGTACACAAACTGACACTGCATTAAATGCTGTCAAATCCGCATTTAATGCTGAGTGGGAACGTGGGCGCGTGCACTCCGGGAGTCGTGAGGCGGTTACCAAAAGTGGGTGGTTTCCTAGGCGGGAAATGATTGCGTTTTTGAATTTTCAACCCTAATCCATGTACCATCTTCCCTATAAATAGGGGTTTGCAGGGCCTTGGTACCTCTTTCACGCATTCAAACTCTTTCAAGCATATTCATAGCAAGAAAACTTTGTCAGTTCTACAAGCTCCGGCGAATTTCTTCTCTCCACATCTTAGGTAAAAATTCCTTACCCTTCTTCTTATTTTCCCCGTGCTAACATTAGTTTTAGGTTGTGTGAGTGAAAACCTTGAGGGAAGAGCCACTGTCTACCATTGAATCTGTTTCAGAAATCTCATCCTCCCTTGAGCTTTCTGTTAGAAATCCCGTCCCCAAGAATTGAAAATTGAACATGGCCGGAAACCAGGCTGATGATTATGTGCGGGAGATTGAGGAGATGTCGGTGGGGAGCTCCTCCCCTCATGGCGATGTCCCCGTAGCCGTTCCCCTAATTAGGGCGCACCCAGGTGAAGATATTCCCATGGCGATATCGGTGGCCCAGGCTCCGGTTGACGCCGGGGAGGAAGAGGTGAACGCTGCCGTTCAAGGGATGAACGAGCGTGTTCCCGGTGGGACGGGCGATCTCTTTGAGGAGATGCACAATGTGATGGAGATGCAGAGACAAGGGGAGAGAGTATTCCCAGTTTTGAACAACGCTGTGAGACCCCAAGATCACAGGATCACAGTGGCTATGGCGGCTCCCGAGGGTGAAGCGGGGCCATCCGGGCGTCCATTTGAGGCTGAGCCTTCCAGAAGGCGTCAGAGGAGAGGCAAGGAGCCTACCACTCGAGTAAGGCAAGACAACCGCCATCAGACTGACAGATCTCCGGACGAAATTGAGAGTATTCTGACCCTCGGTGATTTGGAGGAGTTGAGGGCGAAAGCGTATTGGGATGAAGTCGTGTTTCCCATGAGACTTCCTGAGGAAGGGGAGAGGGCCAATCGACCACCGACTGGGATGATGACGGTCTACTGGGACGCAGTTCTTGCTGGGGGTCTGAGGTTTCCAATCGCTCACGACGCCGTCATCATTTACCATCATCTAGGGCTTTGCCCTTCACAAATTCTACCCAATGGCGTAGCCCTAATCAACACGTTCATAATAACAATGAGGGCCTTGGGCAAAGCACCCTCGATAATCAACTTTGACAGCTTGATACAAGTAGCCCGCTCGCCACGCTCGTCGCCTACAGACGGATTTTACTACGCCCAGGCCAAATCAGGCTTTAAGATGATAGATTCTCCATCTTCCTCCTATGGCGAGCACTGGAAGGAAAAATACTTTTTCGTGGGGGCTCCCGGGGGAATTTTCGGAGTTCACCGGCAATGGATGATTTATGGCGAGGGTCCATTGATTAGGGAAAGGATGAGGAACAAGGATTTTGAGGAGTGGGCGATGGGGTTAGCCCTCGAGATGAGGGCTGAAAAGAAGTGGATTAAGGCGGAGACATTGGTGAAGAACGAAGGGGTGTTGTTCCGCTACGGATTATCTTGCCCCCCTGACATGATACTCAACCCCCCAACTGAGATCATGGCCCTCGACGGTTAGATTCTAGGAACTAACATCTCTAACCTTTAGAATAGTCTTCTGACTTACAGTTATCGTTGTTTTCTTGTTTATACGATTCAAACAACCAGTTTTCTGACGCTCGTTCCCCTTTACTCGCAGGCATCCAAATTCTCTCCCAAGGTATGAATGCTGAAGCCCTCTCCCGTATGTTGGGTGCCCAAGGACCCGCAGTCAATCCTCAACAGCCGCAACCGCAGCAGAACCGCCCTCCCAATGCTCCGAGGGGGAGGGTAAACCGCCGAGGATCGGGCCGAGGCCAAAGCAATGCTCGAGGGGGCGCAGGGAATGAGGTTCCTCCCAGGGGCCCTATCGAGGATCTAACACTGGAGGGTACCCACGAGGCCACTCCTCCGCCGGCGGCCCCCGTGGGCCCAATTTCACTTAGTTCAAGCGGGTCACGGAACCGCTCGGGGGAGCCTGTCCGTATTCACGAAATTCTCCGGGCCGATCGCCAGGGGAAAAGAAAAAAGATGCCGGACTCCCTCCCTATTTCAGGTAAGGGAAAAGAGGTGGTCGTGGGCCACCGTGGCGAGGGCAGCGACACTTCATCTTCTGAGGATGAAGAATTTTGGAAGATAGGCTGCAAGGGCGACTCCCGTTATAAGCGGCAGCGGACTGAAGGCCCGGTGCTCCTAAAAAAGAGCGCTTACTCCGTCAACCTTGTCTCCGACATCGTTGGGAAACTCCAATTTTCCGGCGATCATGACAAGCTGAATGAGCATGACGCCGCTCGCGTTGCTGATGATGCCTGCCATGTCCTTCTGACGGTAAGTCTGTACTCCTTTTTACCAAATTCTCCTTTCTTCCTTCCACGTTCGGATTATGACCCTCGTTTACGGCTTCCCAGGAGGTAATCCCGAGGCTGAAAAACTTGCAAGGGCGAGCGCAAGCATATTCTGAGCATAAAGCCAAGTACAAGAAGTTGCTGCTCATCTCAAACCCTGTCCAACTGCAGGAGGATTACAACAATATCAGCGCTCAGCTGAATTCCGCCACCGTTGAAAACGCTCAGCTGAAGGAAAATCTGAAGAAATCTGATGACGCCTTTCTGGTCCTAAATGAGCGTCACCGGAAACTGAAGGATGAGCGGGATCAGTTGAGGGCACAAAATGTGGAGCTGGGTGAGCAACTGGCGGAGAGCACTCGCCGGAACGAGGCAGCCAACAAAGCCTTTGCTGACTTGCAAGGCAAAGTACAGGGCTTGGAAGCGAAGGTATCCTGGGAGGCGGTGAAGAAGTTCGTGCGCTCCAAAGCCTTTGTGTTCGCGGCCAACATCCAGTGCTTTGACAATGCTCGGCGCTTCTTCCATAAAGCGATTGGGCAAATGGTGAGGTTGGGACTGGCCCCGGAAAGCGCTCGATCCGACGCTCGTCTGCGCATGGATCTTGATGAGAATTGCGAGCCAATGGTCCAGGAGGAGGATCCCACGGATAATCTGGCGGAGCCTGAGTATCAAGAGTTGGTGGAAACACTCCAAAGGGAGTTTATAGCTGCCAACAGAGTAGATCCCGAGCCTCTCCTGATAGAAGATGAGGGCACTGTCATGGACGTCGCTGATGCCGAGGAGCCTGGTGAGGCCCAAACCTCTGACGCTAATGTGTTGGCCCCGGTTCCCCTTGCAACTGCTCCTCCCGAGCCTAACGCTCCGGCCCAGTGAAACTCTTTACCCTGATCCCTTTCCTTGTTGATTTAAATTCCTTGTCATAATTATGAACAATTTATGCTTGTATTTAATCTTCCCGTTATTCCCTTAACATTTTGAGTTTCTCTTCATACTTTAGCACTCTTTCTCTACTGCTTTGATGTCTGAATGCTTTTTCCTTTACTCTTGGATGGTGAATGATGTTAATTTGTTGAGCTTTGCCACTTTTACATTGTCTCTCTCATTTGGACGTTTGCGATGAGCGTGTTTTCGCACGAGGGCGCTTCTTGCGAGGGTGCCCCGGCATTCATCTCAATGCGCCATTAGTTCAAGAATTGGCAGCGTCCGTCAGTCCGAGGGGCGTAAACACGGGCGCGAGGGTGTTTCCCATGGATGTCCCCGAGCCGTATTCGCGATTAGGTTCGAATTTGAACTTAGGAAATCTTTAGGGATTTGCCTAAGTATTGGCCCAATAATGCGCACCCTCGTTCCGGACGCCTCAATGAGTCATACGCACTTTAGAAATCAACAGTAGGATTTGCTGAGTGTAAGAAAGAATAGAGCGTAACCATAGGGTTAGCGTTATTCCGAGGAGCACATGAAGGGACTGAGTTAAAATCCATTATTTTATGAGTGTATTTTTACTCAATAAGTTGAGGGTCATTCGGGTTTTCACGAGCGCGAGCTGGAGTGGTTAGCACCCAGCTGGCTATAACTGGGCATTACGCTCCCCGTTGTCTGACACGCTCATTTTTAGGACTTTATATTACCAACCGTTCAAACTGTTATAGGTGGATGGTTATCAACACCTGGACAGTGTAGCTTTGAAACGATTGATGTATCGCGTAGACCGTTCGACGTGGAGGATGCTCGACACGGAGTAGGCCTCTCGTCGCTCGGACCATTTGATCAAAATAACAAAGCAAGCAAATAATAAAAGCAAAGAGCTAAATACTTACTGTTATATAAATGCATTTTTGGAAATGATTACAACACGCTTTCCGTCAAAGGAAAACCCTTCACGCCACAAACGGGCCATTACAAAGAAACTGATGTCTACACGTAGAACCTTCTGAGGTTACATGCGTTCCATGGCCTAGGGAGTCGCTCGCCTTGCAAAGTTTCTAATAGGTAGGTGTTGTTTGCTCGTACCTGGATGACTTTGAAGGGGCCCTCCCAATTAGGGTCCAACTTACCTACGTGTTTGGAAACTTCAACTTTTTTGAGGACCAAGTCCCCTAGCTGGAAAGTCCTTTCCTTAACACGTTTATTGTACTGGCGAGCAACGGTTGCTTTGTATTTGTGAATACGTGCCCAAGCAGCATTCCTCTTCTCATCCAGCAAATCTAACTCGAGCGCCCGATTGGCCTCGTTGGCGGCAGGCTCGAAATAGGCAACGCGTGCGGATTCTTGAGCAATTTCCGCAGGTATCATGGCCTCGGAGCCGTACACGAGGGAATAAGGGGTTTCCCCCGTTGCCGCTCGCGGAGTAGTACGGTACGCCCACAGAGCTCCCTGAAGTTCTTCAGCCCATTCTCCCTTCTTACTCTCGAGCATCGTTTTCAGATGCTGGAGTATGGTTCGGTTGGTCACTTCAGCTTGACCATTAGCTTGAGGATGACCCACGGAAGTGAATCGTTGTTCGATCCCTAATTCATAGCACCAATCCCGCGTGTCCGCAGCGATAAACTGGGAACCGTTATCCGAGATGAGCACCCTCGGGATGCCGTATCTGCAGATGATATTTTTCCAAATGAAATCCCTCACAACTTTGAACATTATCTTAGCGACCGTTTCTGCCTCAGCCCACTTGGTGAAATAATCCACAGCAAGTATTACGAACTTCTTTTGCCCGACCGCCATTGGGAGAGGTCCCACGATATCAATGCCCTATTGATCAAAAGGCCAGGAAACATCAATAGGAATCATTTGAGCTGCCGGCAACTGGGGAGTGTTGGAGTGGAACTGGCACTTGGGACATTTCTTGGAATATTTAATGGCATCTTGCAATACCGAGGGCCAATAGAACCCACTCCTTAAGATTTTCTTGGCCAAGATTCGTCCGTCTGAGTGGTTCCCACAACTTCCATTGTGTACATGCTCTAAAACTTCTTTAGCCTGCGAGGGTCTCAAACATCTCAACGGTGGTCCCAGGAATGACCGCTTGAATAATCGACCCTCGGCATCCAATGAGAAGCGAGGGGCTTTGCTTTTGATCTTCCGAGCCTCAACTTTGTCGCTCGGGCAGGTTCCGTCCTGGAGGAATCTGACAATTTCATCAAGCCAACAAGGCTCGGAGGGGTCAATCATGTGCACTTCTTTTGAAGGTTCGCCTTTACTTATCAGTGGCTCCTCCGTTCTCAGAAATGTAACAGCGCGTTCACTGTGGCCATCCAGGGCGGACGCAAACTTTGAAAGAGCGTCAGCATGTTCGTTTTCTGCCCTCGGAATTTGCAAAAGATGGAATTCCTTGAACTTGGCTATCTCTTCCTTGGCGCTCGTCAGGTACTGTGCCATGGTGGCTTCTCGAGCCTCATAACTACCGTCAATTTGACTCGCGATCAACTGCGAATCAACGTATGCTGTGACACGAGTGGCCCCATTTTGGAGCGCAATCCTGAGCCCTTGGATGAGGGCCTCATACTCAGCTTCGTTGTTGGTGACTTGAAACGCCAGCTTGATTGCGTAGTCGACTTCTGCCCCAAGGGGATCCCTGAGGGTCACCCCGGCTCCCCCCCTGTGAGGTCGAGGAGCCATCCGTATGCAAAAGCCATAAACCCTCATCCGCCAATGGCACAGTCTCCAGATTGAAACGTTCAACCAACAAATCGGCCACTGCCTGAGCCTGTATGGCTGTACGGGGCTCGAAGGAGATATCAAACTGACTAAGCTCAATTGCCCATTTAATTAACCTTCCCGAAACATCCGGCTTAGATAGCACTTGTTTGAGTGGTTGATCTGTAAGCACTGTGATAGAGTGAGCCTGAAAATATGGCCTCAGCCTTCGGGATGCGTTAACGAGCGCAAAGGCGAATTTCTCAATTTCCATGTACCTTTTCTCTGCTCCCTGTAGAGTCTTGCTCAAGTAATACACCGGCATATGTTTACGCTCGCGGATTGCTACGAGGACAGCGCTCGTGGCTTCCAAAGAAACTGATAGATAGATAAACAAGTTCTCCCCTGGGATCGGCTTGGTCAACAAAGGCGCGCTCGACAGGTATTGTTTCATGTTCTGCAAGTTTCGCAATCCTCGTTCCAGGTGAAATTGCGAGCGTTGCGCAAAACTTTAAAGAAGGGTAGATTCCGGTCCGCTGAGCGGGAAATGAACCTATTTAGTGAAATGATCTTACCCACGAGCACCTGGACCTCTCTCAGATTGCGAGGGGAGGGTATGTCCAGGATTGCTCTAATCTTTTCGGGGTTTACCTCTATGCCACGTTGACTGACCATGTATCCCAGGAATTTTCCGCCTCGAACGCCAAAGGTGCATTTTGATGGGTTCAACTTCATTCCGTAGCGACGAAGGATGTCGAAAGTCTGCTTGAGATCCTCCAGATGGGAGCGTTGGCGCTCGCTCTTGACTATCATGTCGTCTACATATACCTCCATAGATTTTCCAATTTCATGCTCGAACATTCTATTGACGAGCCGCTGATAGGTCGCTCCCGCGTTTTTGAGCCCAAATGGCATGACTTTGAAACAGTAAACACCCAAATGCACAATAAACGAAGTTTTGGGGCGATCTTCGGGCGCCATAAAGATTTGATAATATCCCTGAAAGGCGTCCATCATACTCATGAGTTCACACCCTGCTGTAGAATCTACCAACTGATCGATCCTCGGTAGTGGGTAATGGTCTTTGGGGCACGCTTTGTTGAGGTCCGTGAAGTCGTTGCACATACGCCACTTATTGGCGCTCTTTGGGACGAGCACCACATTGCAAAGCCATTCTGGGTACAAGATTTCCTCGATGTACTGAGCATCAAGCAACTTACCAACTTCTTCTTCGATAACCCGTTTCCTAAAGCCATGAACGTCCCTCTTCTTCTGTTTGATGGGCTTGAAGGTTGGATCCACGTTCAGCCTGTGGACAATGACGCTCGGATCTATTCCGATGAGATCAGAAGCTTTCCACGTAAAAACGTCTAGGTTCTCCCGTAGGAAGTCGATCATCAAAACTTGCGAGGGCCCATCCAGGCCTGAGCCAATCTGGGTGGTTTTATCCGGGTTCCCAGGCTCCAATTCAACGGTCAAAAACTCCTCAGTGGGCTCAATCCGAACCTCCGGCCTTGGCGCTTCTAGCGCTCGTTTTTTTCCGGTGAGCATACCCTTGGGCTCGTCACGCTCGTTTTCTGAAGATGAGCCCTCGACGGCCCCCGGTGGCCTATTCTCTGAACACTGAACATCTCCAGGGGTCTTCTTTTTATTCTTCTTCCGGTACAGCTTGGCTCTTTTGCGCTCGGGGCCATCTTCGTTTAATTCGGGGAAGTCCACGGACTTCTTAGTATACCCAGGTTGAATGGGCTGCTTGGGCTTGTGGCTGCGAAGTGAAAGTATGTAACACTCCCAAGCTTCTTTGACGTTACACAGAATTTCTCCGGTACCCTCGGGGGTTGGAAACTTGACCTTTTGATGATAGGTGGAAATTACGGCCTTGAAATCCACGAGGGCTGGGCGCCCAATGATGATGTTGTAAGGGAGATTCACCTCAACGATGGTGTAGAGGACGCTCAATGTTTTTCGCTGTGGGGTGCGACCAAAAGAGGTGGCCAAGCGAATCTGTCCGCGAGGGACGATCTCGGAACCTCCAAACCCTACGAGGGCAGTTCTGAGAGGTTCAAGGGGGATGTTTGTTATGTTCATTTGTTGAAACGTTGAGTACGGGAGAACGTTCACAGAGCTTCCACTATCAAATAAAACCCTCTTTACAGTGTGGTTATGAACGTCTAAACTAACCACCATGGGACAGTCAAAGGTTTTTCCCATCCCATGGGGTGTTACAATATGTTCAAGATCTTTCTCAGTAAACCCTATGACATCATCCTCCTTCGAGCGCGATGAGCTGTCCACGGAGAGCACTGGGCGAGGGAGTGACGTTGTTTGGTTATAGCTCCGTATATGGCGGCGGCGAGAAGCATTGGAATCGCCTCCTGAGGGCCCTCCCGCGATCATGTGAATGACCGCAAAGGGTTGGTTTTCCATATCCACCCCTTTCCCTTTGTTACGCTCGCTGCTCTCAGGGCGCTGGCGACGTGGACTTCGGGAGCGTGAGCGGCTTCTTCTCCTCCTGAGCGCTCGTTCCGCGCAATGTTCATCGTACCCTTCTAATACTTTCACAAACTCTTTGAGGTGCCCCCCGGCAATCAGCCGCTGAATTTCCTTCTCCAGGTGGCGGCATTCATTAGTATCATGCCCCTTCTGCTTATGGAAAACGCAGTATTTCCCCGAGCGCTTCTGAGCCTCGGTTTCTCTCAGCTTGGGCGGTCTCTTAAACAGCTTCTGGTCCGCCAGGGAATAAACTTCGGCAATTGGGCGGTTGAGGGGGACACGCTCGAGCCTCCGCGGAGGGGATGAACGTCGGCGAGCGGATATCGGGCTGTGGCGGTGACTCCGGTGGGGCTCTGCTTTGTCCTCGTGGGTTCTGTTGGGACGAGGGGCATTTGCCATCTTCTGATCCCTCGCTATGTACATATCCTCGAGGGTAAAGAAAGAATCTGCAATCTCCCTAATTTCCATCAACGAGCGCGGCTTCTTCTTGGCTACCTCCTCCACAAACTCCTTGCTGACATAATGCTTCATGTTGATGGCACCGAACAGAACGTGCCTCAAAAAGTCCATCGAGGGCTTTTCTACCAACAAAATTTCCTTATTGAATCTCCCCATGAAGGACCTGAGAGTCTCGTTCGGCCCTTGGACCAGGCTATAAAGAGCGGTCGCGGCCGGGGCCGGTGCTTTCAGCGAATTGAAGTGGCTGACAAAGGCATCGGTCAGGTCATAGTATCCTCTGATTGAGCGCGGGGGGAGCTTTTTGTACCACTCTTGGGCCATTCCTGTGAGGGAAGTGACAAACACCTTGGCCCAGTAGTTGTCAGGATGGTCATACAGATGCATTAGGTGCACAAAATGGTCCAGATGCTCGGCTGGGTCCGTAGTTCCATCATATCTGTTGATTGACGAGGGAATTTTACCCTTCCCTGCGCGAGTCATTAGGACTTCCTCGACGAGGGGGGAATCGCCCGTCATGATCCTGTAATCTCGCTCGTCGGGATCTTCATAGCTAGCTTCTCTCCTTCGGTGGGAAATTGGGCTTCGTGGTCGACGAACGTCTCTGGCCTTGGACCTCTCGCCCCCATCACGGGAAGCGTGAGACCGTGCTCGAGAGAGCTGTTCTACCACGTTCTGAAGCCCTCGAATTTGATCTTGTACTGCTGCTAGCTGAGGGTCACCGATATTTCTGCGGTTTGCCCTCCCCGTGGCCCTTGATTGGACCTCTTCATTATCTCCGGCCACCTCATTTCGAGGGGCCCTTTCTTCTCCTACAGCTGGTCGTTCTTGCGGGACCCTCGGTGGGGCTTCATTTCCTTGATTCGGCGGTGGGGGAGGTTGCTGCGCCCTTATCGCATTTTGGGCCATCGCCAAGGGATGCGCCGGGAGCCCTCCAAGAGGCGGGGCCAGACGAGCGCTAGCCTGCGAGGGGAAATACGCGGCCATGAAATGCTCCCAGGCGTTCTGGACGACCTGGCTCTCGCACTGCGCATACAGCGCCTGAAGTTGCTGAGTTGTAACTTGGGGCATCTCCACCCCTTGTATTTCTCTTGGTAACGATGTGGGGAGATTCAGGGTCCCCACCTGATAAGGTTGGATCACCGGCATCATCCCGGGCATCATTCCATGTTGCACAAATGGGTATCCCGGAGGGGGCATGGCCATGGGATACACCCCTGAGTAAGGGTAGGAAGCGTGGGCGGTGTGAGCTGCAGGTGGAGCAACGGCGCTGGGTCCTCCCGCGACGTTCCCACCTAGTGGGAGAGTTATCCCCGCCGGCTCTGTGTTCTCGTCCCCGTTTCCGGCGGCTGGGGGGTTTGCTTCTCCGGCGGGGATGTTGCCTTCCACATTCTCCTCGTTGACGGGGGGAAGAGTGCCTTTCTCTCTGACTGCTCCAGATCTCGTCGCAGTTACCATGATTAAAGACTTTGGTGTCACTTTTCAACTAGCTTTCGAAGGAAGAAACTGGTAATACCAAAGATGGTGGTGATGGTTTCCCACAGACGGCGCCAAAAATGATGGTGCAGAAACTTGTGGAGGACTTGGACACCAAACACTTTAGAATTTATTGATAGGAAGGAAGACCATCACAGGCACAAGAGCCTCAGGAGCTGGGTTTCCAATGAGCGTGGGTTCTTCCAGCTAGGATAACACCAAGAAATCGTGCAGTGGGAATGCAGAAAAGGGTGAGATACAGGAAGCTTTGGAGAAGATGCAGAGGAAAATGATGCCCAGTTCAGTACGTGGTATTTTGGTGAGGAAGATCACTTGCGGAGAATGTATGGGTTCTCCTATACTTATATGTTAGGGATGGGGGTAAATGGGTAAATTGACCATGTGGTCCCAAACCTGTGTTGCCCTAACACGCGTCAGCCTTTGGTGGGGTGAGAATGACATCCCAGAAAAGGAGACGGCGTGTCAGGTGCACGGTACACAGTACCTTTGTGTCAGAGGTTGTTGACGAGGGTCGTGTAGGATGAGGGACTAATATCTCCTTCTGAAGGTGAGAATCCATCGCATGAGGGGTAGACTCATTCCCGAGCGTTGATGACGCTCGGTAAATCCACGGATGGGCTCCTCACGATAGATGACCTTTGAGCGACAAGATCCCGAGCGTCAATTGTGGGACCCCCATGTAGGTGCCTCACTGTGAAGGGTAACCCTGAGGGCCGATACGCGAGCATCAGACTCGTCGGATCTGGACTTTTACCGGAGTAGTCGTCCGAGGCTTGACGGTCTATCCAGTGTTTGTAAATGAGTGGGCTGGGAAGGCCCACGAGCCCTTCAAGGCGAGCGTCTGGGATTTAGTCAGCGACATGCTAACACGTGGACGGCTCTGATTCGAGAGTTTTTTAGGTCTCATCACAAACCATACGTTCAAGATACATGTATATACCGAGAAATTAAAGCTGCATAAACTCATTTAGATCTCACAAATCCAAAGCATGAACCAAAGAAACAACTTCACTAGGATAAAGAGGAACTTAGCTGCTATACATGCTTTCAAATATTCAGCAAATAACTGTCCAAAAACTGATATAAAGCTGACAAGGAATTGTCTACAAAAGATGGTTCAATGTTCTTCACAATCTAAGCATAAACATTACTAAAAGAAGAAGAAAGGGAAAAGAGAAAGCTTGTTAATCATAACAGGGAAGAAGTCCCCTGTTTTGTTGTTGTTTCTGCTACGTCCTTGCTTCTTCAAGAGGAAGGCTGAATAATCCTTCTTTTTTTCTAAATCCTTGCTTATAAGCTAGGTAATCACAACTTTGGCACACATTTCAAGCCAAATCTTCTTTAGAGTTCCTAAGTGTGATGAGTACCCTTCTTGAGACGCAAAAATACTGTGCAAAGCTGCTGCAAGTAGCTGAAGTTGACAAAAAGTGAAAGTCAGCCGCAACATTTGACTTGGTGTCTGCTACGTCATCCTTAACTTAAGGAATGATCATGGCTTAAGGTCAATAGGTCATGGCTCAGTTCATTTTCTGCACTTGACGATTCTTTTAGTCCAGATTTGTATTGATGCTCCATTTTAGCTCCAATAAACCTACAAAGCCATAATTAAGCTTAATTAAGCACATATCCAGTCAAATGTAGGGGGAAAATTAAGACAATTAAGGCACAAATTACATACTAACACACCTCCTCCTTAGCGGCGGCGAGTACCTGATTTACATCCTCCCAGTTACCTCGTCGGGTCGGGGTGTAAGGAGCCCTTAAAATTGGGGATTCAATCTTTTGATACAATAAAAAAAAATTATCATTTTGAGATAATATCAAATTACAAAAGTTATAAATTTTATGTAAAACATAAAGAATTACAAGAACAATTGAATAAAAAAATAATAATAAAGGACCGCAAATAATTAGGGTTGGATGTCCTCCTTCTAGGATAAAATCTCAATTAAAAGAGAATGAAAATTAAAATATTAAAAATTAAAAAATTAAAATTTTTAATTAGAAGGACGAGAAAATAAATATTTTAAAATATATACATAAAAATAAGAAAATTTTAAAATTTAGAGGGTCGAGACCGCCACATATCTCATTTGAATCATCTCTGCCCTACAAGTTACCTCCACAAATCTGGAAAACCCTTCTAATATCATTAATCCTAATTTGAGACATATATGTGAACATAGAACACATTGGTAATACAATTGCAGTTAAAAAAAAAAATTATCATCCGAAATATACTCGTTTTTACATTTTTTTTATTTTAATTATATTTCATTTTGATCTTCATACTTTTATACTTATTTATTTATTTATTTTCCCATACTTTTTATACGTTATCATTTCCGATAATTTCTCAATAGGTGCGTGTGCGTGTGTGTGTGTGTGGATAGAATAGTGTTTGTATTGTATTGTACCCAAATGTACGTCGTCCCTTTCGTTTTCTGATCGAGTTTGGAAGTTCAACTTTGCACTGTCCAATCTGCTGTTTTCACGCCACCCACTCCCCACACCACACCTATCCTCACCACCCACATCCTCATTATCATTTCTTTTCCTATACATTTTCTTTTTAAATATTACATACTTATTAATTACAAAATTGTTTAATAGTGTGGCAACTTATATATTCTAATGCTTGTGGCCAACATTTGTAGCATCTAAATTCCTTCATAGTTAACTTTTCAGATTTTTTTTGCTTCCCATTCTTTAATATATCATTATTATTTGGATTCCTATTTATATATTCCATTGTCATAGTTTCAATTCTTCTCCACACATACTATAAGTGATACTTTGTACGGTTAATGATTAATCCACAAAAATTTCTCATAAATTTTGAGCTAAACCCATATATCAATGAGAAATTATTGTTATGTTAAAAATAACAAGGAAACTATCTTTGCAGACAACTAAACAAAACACAAGCCAACAATAATTGACTAAATTGGTTAAGAAATCTTTCTCCACTATAATGATTCAAATCACTCCCACGATTTTGAAGGTTTGTGTCTTAAAAAAAAAAAACAAAACAAAACAAAACAAAACATGAGGAAGACTATGGAGGCACAACATAAATTGAACCGAGTATATTTATATCTATATCTATAGAAGCGTCTTTTTCTCTCACAAACGACGGTTTTCTCAGGGTGACAGACTAATTTTTTAAACTACCTATTTTGCCCTCAATAATATTACTAAGCATGTGTAAGATTAATGGATTTTTTTGGAATTTGGCTACCCACGTAATTTGTGAATCCACGTTCAAGTATTATCAAAACTCCCCTCTAAAAATCTCACGATCTAAAATTCTTTTTGTCATTATCCATATATCAGAACGAAAGTATCAGTTTTTCTCCGACCACATTCAAGCATAATCAAAACTCCCCTCTAAAAATCTCAAGATTTAAAATTCTTTTTGTCATTATCCAAAATAATAAAGTATCAGTTTTTCTCCTACTAGTAAATACTGCACACTCGTGTGCAAGTAAAAATAATACTATTATTTAAATATATGAAAATTAATTTTTCTATTGATATTTATTTTATAATTAATTTGAATATAATAATTAAATTATGATAAATAAAAAATATGAAATATAAAGAAAAAAAGATAAAAATTTTACATTAAAAAAATTAAAATAGAATGAGAGAAAATAAATAAAATAAAGATGTTGTTGAGGTGATAAAAGAAATAAATAAATAATAAAGAAAGAACAAAATGCAAGAGAACAAAATAGATTAAAAAAATTAATAAATAAAAAAAGAAAAGAAAAGAAATAAACCAAACGGTTACAAAGGGAGTTAAGTAAATAAATAAACAGAAAAGAAAAAATTAAAAAGTCAGGGACAGAAAAGGAAAGAGTCCAAGACACCACATCTGCCCCTGACGCTTAATAATATAGTATAGATTAATAACTCCATTTTTTTTTTTTAATTCTTCAATTTTTTTTTTCTCCGATTAATAACTTTTTTTCTATTTTTCAATTTTTAGTTACCATCTTCACATGCAATTGCTTGAGATTTCACATGACAAAGAAGAGCAATTACTTGAGATTCAACTGTGGTTCGACTTTAATGAAAACTAAGAAGGGACTTTCGTACGTATTTATAGAATTGAGTTGTTTTCTTCTTCCTCTTTCTTTATTTATTAATTTAATTTGTATTTTGCGGTTAGTAAATGATAGTCAAGTTTTAGTGAATTTTGCTATCAAATTGACCATATAGATAAATATTAAAATATATTTATTTTATTTTTTAAGTGAAATACAAATTGCATCAAGTTTTTATGCACGTAGGGACGGCGTGCTATTAAAACAATAATATGGTAAAAGAAAAAGAAAAAAAAAAGACATATATTGAATAAGGCTTAACGTAGAGTCCCACAAAACCACACATTAAATGGCAATTAGTCAATTACTATTCGGCCCCCAACGACCTCTCCCAGGCCACAAGTCTACTATACTGCTAGACTTCTCGTCTTCCTTTCATAATAATAAGAATGAGATATACATACAAAATCAAAATACAAGCAATCCAGATTTGGATTTCGCCACTCATGGCGCCCACTTTTGGTGGCTCCACCTTGAACGACCTCCCGGACGTCATCGTCTCCAACATAATTGCCGCCGTCTCCGACGTCCGCAGCCGCAACTCCGCCGCCCTCGTCTGCCACAAGTGGTGCCTTCTGGAACGCGCCACCCGCTCCGCCGTCACCCTCCGCGGCAACCTCCGCGACAACCTCATGGTCCCCTCCTGCTTCTCATCGGTATCCCATCTCGACATCTCTCTCATCTCTCTTTGGGGTTACCCCCTCAACTCCGCCTCCAATCCAGACCTCATAGCACACCTCCTCCGTCATGCCTTCCCTTCTCTCTCCGCCCTCACGCTCTATGCTCGGAATCCAGCCACCATACAGCTCATGGCTAATCAGTGGCCTAATCTGGAGTGCGTGAAGCTCGTGCGGTGGCACCAGCGGCCTCAGGTGGCCGCCGCCGGCGACGAGCTGAAGCTTCTGTTTTCCGCGTGCGGGAATCTGAATTCGCTCGATCTTTCCTCTTTTTACTGCTGGACGGATGATGTGCCGCCGGCGCTGGAGTCCTACCCATCGGTGGCGTCGAATCTCACTCGCCTCAATCTCTTGAACCAATCCTTCTCCGAGGGTTTCAAGTCTGATGAAATTAGAGTCATCACTAAGTGTTGCCCTAATCTGAGGGAATTTCGAGCTGCCTGTATGTTTGATCCGAGGTATATTGGGTTTGTTTCGGATGAGGCTTTGCTTTCTGTATCGGCGAACTGCCCAAAATTGGTGATTCTTCAGCTGGCTGAAACGTCTGCTCTGTCGAGTACGAGAGGCGATCCAGATGATGAGGGTTTCACTCAGGAGGATGCTAAGATCAATGTTGCGACATTGATTGAGGTATTTTCTGGACTTCCCCAGCTGGAAGAACTCGCGCTAGATGTTTGTAATAATGTCAGAGACAGCGGTCCAGCTCTGGAGGTGCTTAATTCCAAATGCCCCAGGTTGAAGTCTCTTAAACTGGGCCAGTTTCATGGGATTTCGGTGCCTGTTGAGTCGAAGCTGGATGGAGTCGCCCTATGCAAAGGGCTCGAGTCTTTGTCGATTAGAAATGTAGGTGATTTAACTGATATGGGGTTGATTGCAATCGGCAGAGGTTGTTGTAGATTGGCCAAATTCGAGGTTCATGGTTGCAAGAAGATAACGGTGAGGGGAATGAGGACTTTGGCTTCTTTGCTTTGTAGGACATTGGTTGATGTGAGGATCTCTTGCTGCAAGAATCTCGGTGCTGCACATTCTCTGAAAGCATTGGAGCCTATACAGGATCGGATCGAGAGGCTTCATATTGACTGCATATGGGATTGTGATAAAGAAGAGCTCGATAATCTTGGTGGGATTTTCGACTTAAATAGCTTGGATCAAGGTAATAACACTAATTGTAGCTATGATGGCACGAGTAATCCGAGCAAAAAGTGCAAATACACTTATGATCTGAATAGTTCACACATGGGGTTTTATGAAAATGGCAACGGATATGGTGTGAGGACATGGGAAAAACTGCAATATCTGTCCCTTTGGATTGCGGTTGGCCAGCTTTTGACTCCTTTATCAGCTTCGGGACTTGAGAACTGTCCCAATTTGGAGGAGATTCTTATCAAGGTCGAAGGAGATTGTAGGGAATTGGCGAAGCCCGCCGAGCATGAGTTTGGGTTGAGCTCTCTGATGAATTACCCCAAGTTATTGAAGATGCATTTGGATTGTGGTGATACTATTGGATATGCCCACACGGCACCTTCGGGGCAGATGGATTTGAGCTTTTGGGAACGGTTTTATCTAATTGGTATTGGGCATTTGGGTCTTACGGAGCTGGATTATTGGCCTCCACAAGATAGGGATATAAACCAGAGGAGTTTATCGCAGCCGGCTGCAGGATTGCTGCAAGAATGCTTTGGGCTCAGGAAGCTTTTCATTCATGGGACAGCGCACGAGCATTTCATGATGTTTCTGTTGGGAATCCCAGATTTAAGAGATGTGCAACTGAGAGAAGATTATTACCCAGCGCCAGAGAATGATATGAGCACTGAAATGAGGGCAGGTTCATGTAGTCGGTTCGAGACTGCAATTAATAGTAGGCCGATTTCTGATTGACACAAGCTGACTGTTTAGGTCACATTTTGTACAAGTAACAGTTGCTCCAAAATGTGAAGATTTATTATTTTTGGAATTTATCATGTTTTTCTCCTGAACTTTTGTTTGTTGTATTGCTCCCACTCACAAAGTTGGAATAAGAGATGCTATACACAAAGTAATGTTTTTCACGTTGTATCCGGACAAATGTTTACGTGAGGAGAAAAATGCATGGTTTGATTGATTGCACAAAAAGGGAATCAGTCCCACTTGAAAGTTGATACAAGAGCTGAAACAGAAACTCACACATGTTTTACAATGAGCCGAAACAGATGGTAAACCTCAATGGTTTCTGTTTTCTATACAGGGAAATGATGAGGATGTGTTTTGTAGTATTTGCATTAGCAAAGTGCTAATTCGCAATCTAGCAAACGGGTAAGAATTTCCTCACAACTAGGTCGAGCGTGGGCTTCTTTCCAACAATCTGTAATCAAGAAGTTATATGGTCATAACCAGTGGAAACTTTGTAGAGTTAAAGTGATGTTTTAGCTCTTCAATAAGAAAAATACCTGCGATTAACCTGCCGACAGGTCCTTCGGGTATCTCCAAACGTGATCCCTCGTTTGCAACAACATAGACAACCTAAAACATGACAAGGAATATGGAAAACCCATGAAAATGCTAAAATAACCATCAACTGGACAAAATAATAAAAAAGAATAGGGATAATTATACTCATGGGTATAATCTAATAGCACCAACTTCCCCTAAGGTTTTTAAGAAAGGTCAGATTCCTTTTTTTGGTCCCATAAGGTCGAAATGGGGTCAATTTTAGTCCAAACAAATCATCAATTCAAATTAAGTACCCATGGGATCAACATTTTGGACAAAGTTGGTTCTTCCATTAAATTTGAGGTCGATTTTTGGAGGGAACATCAGTGGAAATGGCCAGATTATGGTGGGTAACCACTTTACACCCAACGTGTGTACATATTGTTAACATGTCCCACATTAATTAAAAAACAAACCATATGCTACTTAATAAATGTTTGGCAGTACTAATCTCATCGGCTAGTTTTTGAAGTGAGTTAAGGCGAGCACATACACATAATATACATTGACATTATGTCATTAATGTGTGCACCAGCGCACAAACACATAGATCAATGCTATATATATTTATATATGCACATAGTTAATGCTTTTTTATCGGTTTCCCTAAAAAAACAGAGCCCTAAACAAGATAATTTCCAAAAACTAACAGAAGGATCAACTTTGCCCTCAAAATTTGATCCTACCTGATTTATTTTGAAAGTCATGATACCATCGAGACAAATCGACCTCGTTATCTTATGAGACCGGGAAAGGAATGTTTCCATTCAAGAAATTACAAAATTTTTATCTATCAAAGAATTTACATTACATCTAGCTCCATGAATCTTGATGAAATCATCTCTAATTATTATAATACAGAATTTTGTCCTTGAAACTTACTGATTAATATTTAAATCTACGACTAGAATATAGCATGCATTAGGCCAAATATAGGTCATGGTAAATTTTGTAGTTCCTCAAACCGCAAGAAAGTTTGTGTATCATGTGTAATTCGCAAACTTTGGTAGTTGCCAGTGTAACAATCCCCAAAAATAAAAATAAAAATGAAGGTAATTCGACATACCCGCTCTGGTGGTGTGCCCTCCCATGGCCTATTTAGGGTATACAGCTCCCACATTATAACTCCGAGGCTGAAAATGTCACATTTTTCTGTGAAAGGTTCATTCCGAATAAGCTCAGGAGCCATCCATTCTGGTGTCCCAGCTGATGCAGAATCCTTCATGGGTACCTCAGTCATGATTCTCGAGAGCCCAAAGTCACAGATCTTAGCTGTCCAGTGCTTGTTCACAAGACAATTAGCGCTTTTAAGGTCGCGATGGATTATCTTCATGCGATGCATGCACATCAGCCCTCTTCAGTAAACAACACAAGGAGAAAAACGAGTCAGTATTGTATAGTTTGGCTTAGTTTAAAGCAATTGAAATGTATTCCAGCCTCGTGCATGTACATTCCCAACCCCAGTAACATATAACATTTACCCAACAGTAATTTTGAATTATATTTTTGTTTTTCCAGATAATCTTGTCCTATATAATCGCCAAAATATCTTGATTTGATATTCTGTTATGCAATTTCTAGGTGTGGTTGTACACATGTATTCCATTATTTTAGTTGCATGAATATGCAAAAAATGAATTAACTCATGTAATCATTAATCCAAAGTTTATTTGAAAGCAAACCACAGATTTCTTATATATAAACTACAGGATATTGTACATCGAAGGTTAAACTTTTATAAAGAACAAACTTAAACCGACTTCTCGTATCCACTACCAAGTTGACCAGGGAGGGAATAGCTGCTACTTTTATTGCTTTCTAGAAGACGCCAGAAAGTTCCAACAAGAATTTACTGATAACTTCACCTCTATATAAAAGCAAACAGCTACCCAGATTCTATCCTAGTTGGGATTCCAGAAATTTCTGCTACCATCTATAGCCTTATTTATGTTTTTTACTTTTCACCAAACAAAAATCCACTTAGAAAAAGACAAAACTTGATTCCTTTGGAATCTGCATACATAAATAGTCATTGAAATAGTTGCATATAATAAATACCAAAGGCGAATCTGATTCCATGATTTTTCATTGGTATAGATGTACTATGTTTGGTGTAATATTCAATGTTTTGGGAGATGAGCTTTATAACAACGCATTCATAAATATTGAATCTTGAAATCTGGGATTGGAAACAAGTTTTGGAAGAATTGCTAGAAATAGTTCATATAATGTATTCTGGGAGAAAACGAACTGCTTCAAAATAGACTAAATCTTTATGGTAAAAATATATACATAGTGTTTTTGCCTTCCTAATAGCGTCTCATCAAGCTATTAAACTATTATACAACAATACTATACATATCATTATCAAGAAAATATTGAAACATATATATATTTAAACTAAGATAATAATGTAAAATTATGAACATAGATATTATTTGTTTTTGTGATATTGAGAACAATATATGTATTTGACCTACAATAGCTTTCCAGGTATTAGGGCAAGATGGTAAAAATAGAGCCAAGTTGCTTGTACCCATATACAAGGGTTACTAATTTGACACAAAAATAGGGGTAAGACAGGGAAATGACGAGCCATTTGACGCCAAAAGCTGAGAAAGCATTCATGATGAGTCTAATCAAAAACTTATGGTGCTTTCCTACGGACCAAATTACCACCCACACAAATAACATTAATTTGACACTGTAACTGAAGATTAGTTCAGCTCAGTGAATGTTGATTAATCCAAGGCTACTACGCATAGAAGATCAATTGAGGTCTATAGCTGGTCTTACAGTTGGTAGATAGAACTAAGGATAGGGAAATCAGTCATTGATGTATAACTAACCTGCATATGTCACGTAGCATCTTGATTCTCTTTCGCCAGCTGAGTTTTTTCTTCTGACCACTTAGGTGTATCAAATAATAGAGTGATCCCATTTCCATATACTCTGTGACCATCGACAGTCGTGGTGGTTTGGTACAGGCACCAAGAAATAATATAACTGCACAAAAAGCACAAATTGAACTGCAGAATTTGATTCGCAATATACATACACCCATCACTTTCAAAGGATACAGATTATATCCATGCACCATACCTCACATTTTTTGTCCGTAAGAGTATAACATTGAAGTTAGTTGATTTGAAATTCTTCTGTAAAATGTTATTGTTGTCATCATTTAGGTTAGTCCATTATACCTTGAGCTGCATATATTCAAAGTGACAGAGACCAATGATAGATTTGGAACCACAAGGTCCCAATTCAAAGTCAAATTCCCAAAATTATGGTAGTTCCACTCGTGGATTTTATGAGCATTCAGGTGTACATAATTGATAAGAATATGGTCACATTTTGCTATCATTTAAAATCTATGTGATGCAGCCAACGTAGGGAGAGATTGTATGCATACAATCTATATTTCACTTTCAGTAATTTAAAGCAGATCAACTTAAAATGACCCAACTGTTTGATCTTCACAAATTTCTATAAATATCAACCAAACTGATTATACAAAACCCAAATTTTGGATTGGTTTCAGTCGGCCATTTTAATTTTGATACTAGGAATAGATTATTGAAGACAACAAACAAAACAGAAACCTTATATTATCAACTTGAGCTTAGTCTCATAATACTCTGATGGCTGTAATTAGTCATTACTAAAACTTGAAATGAATGTGCCCCAGAATAGAATTAATAAAAGATTATAATGAAAGTAGTTAAAAGAAGTACCATTTGGGTGTCGAAGGCGGCTGGAACAAGAAAAAACAAGCCAATATTAAAGTTAGAATGATATACTAGGATTAAAAAAGTTGGAATCAGCAAAGTTATGAAAATGATTATAAATCACCTGAGGATGGATATTTCATTGCAAAAATCCTCCATGTTTTCAGCAGTGAGATCTTGCTCCAGAAACACTTTGATAGCAACCTCAGTTCCATTCCAAATGCCACGAAAAACTTCCCCAAAGAAGCCTGGTTATGGATATCCTCATAAATTAGAAAACATAAAAATGAATTCCATGTCGAAAATCATGTGTAAGCTACAGTTAGAAATGGCAATGAGTGACAACTTCATTACCATGAGATACGAAGGAGAATTAAAATCACAGGCCAAGCCAACTCTGGTATTACTCTTCTTTTTTATACTCAAAAGGGCGTAATAATTTATCAATAGACACCTAATTGCAATTACATATTACTCTAAATCGTCAAAACCAATGACTTCTGATCTCCTGTTTCCACTTTTTTATTGTAGGTATTGAAAAGAAAAAAACTGACAGAAGTTTAATGCATAGCGCCATGTTTGTTGTGCGGACAGCTACCGATGCATCCTGTATTTCCGTTTTCGCAAATTATTTGACACATAGGCTTCCCAGCCACGTATGGTTTCTTTATTGTCAGTAATATAATCAACACTCAAGATGGTACTTAGAAGAGTAGTACTCACCAATCCCAACACGAGTGCCAACAGTTAACTCTGAGAAATCAATATTCCACTCATCAAATGGTAGCAGAGGCTTATTCTGGAACATAGGTGAATCCAGAACTCTGTTCCATGTTGAAACCATTTCCTCAGTTCCACCATGAACCCCACTTCTTGGAGGATTCTGACTGGTGAACTCATGAGGAGATGAAGGTAATGACACTGCTTTCTGAGAGTTGTGCTGCCTCAGAGTGCCATATAGGGAACTTCCACCAGACATTTTGTCACTTTCATCAAGGTGAATGTCTGCTGCCTGAGTCAAGTATAAGTTAATTGATAATACTGACAAATTTAAGGTTTTGAAACATGAATAGTATACAACCAGTGGCATATAATGAGAATTAAGTAATATACCACAGATGAAATTCATTAAAAATTAACTTGATTATATAAGAGTTAGATCTGATGACTGGTCAAAAAGAAGAGGAGCTGTTCAGCCATTTTGTTTTGCTGTGATGTACATAACCAAGGAAACTCCATAATCATAGACAAACTAAGTAAAAATCAAACTAGACTAAGCAGTAAGTCAACCATTCAAAATAGGAATGAAAATTTGGCGGGTCAAAAATGAGAGAAGATCTGGAGTTAACAATTGATCGTCAAAGTGTCAAACTTGGATGCATGAAAGGAAAACAATGTTCAAGTTCTACAAATTGTATAAATAATAAGTGAAGCTGAGGAAGTAACTATAGATTATCAAAATGGATGCATGACAGAAAAACAATGTTCTTACAAGTATCAACAAAGTATTAAAGTGTACATACATCTTATGATTGACCTATAGTATTGTGAGCATTTGAAACAAAGGAATATTAGCCACTTACTCCTTGTTCTCTTACAAGACGTTTTTGTTTCAGTGATTCATTCATTGCTCGTACAGCCCTGACAAGATAGTTTGATTCAAGAACAGAAAAAAGAACGTAGTAACGTGCGAGAAATTTTATGAGGAAAATTTACATTCACGATATTGCAAGTAATTAGTTTGCATATAATGACCCAAGCAATAACTAGAGCTATTTATACCAGGTATTTTACCATAATTTGTTTGTGGAGGTAAACAATGAAATAAATTGTTTAAGGCATAAACTTAATACTAACCTTACAATGTCATCGCCAATCTCTGGCGTCATACTCATGCTTCTTCTTCTTAATCTGCGTGTCTCAGATGTGGATGCACCTTCTGACCTGCTGATTAAAAGAATTAAGAAACTCATACAAGCACTTATTATATAATAGATTAAACCGTTCACAAATAGTTCATTTATGAAGGAGACTTGGATGAGAAAGATTAGGTAACTCTTCGCATATATAACTTGGCTAATGTGCATAATCAAAATTAGGGAACTTATGATCTCGTTTGCTTTCACATTTCACTCTTGGTGATTCAACAATCAAACTCAAGTAGCTCAAAAAGAAATAATCCACATAAAATAACTTATTAACGTGAATAGTAGGATGTAAACATCACAAGTCCAATTAAAATGATGAGGAAAAAACAATTTACCCCCTGCACTATGACTATTTTTTCAACTTTTTATCTAAACTTTCAAATGTTTCAGATTGTCATTTGTACTTCGTAAAAATTTTCAGATTGCCATCTCGGCCATTCACGTGTTACACATGGCTCATTTTTCTCTGGAATTATTAATTTGTTGTTGGAAATGAAACTTGTGTTAACACCTAAATGGCCGAGATGGCAATTTGAAAACTTTTACAAAAGTACCGATGGCAATTTGAAATATTTGAAAGTTCGGATAAAAAGTTGAAAAAATTGTCATACTACAGGGGGTAAGTTGTTTTTTCCTCTAAAGTGAAAACGTGTGTTTATTATTGATACCGTAAGTTCAAACAATGGAATCAATACCTAACTTCTAATGCAAAATACAATATCAACTACTCCATCAGATGTTTCATACTCTTCATATTCCTCCACTCTCTCCCTCGAGTTGGAGAACACATATGATGTGTTCCAAGCTTGTTATAAAGATTTTGCACTCAAGCTTGATGTGTTGCCATGGTGAATAAGTAGTCTATTTTATCACCATATATTACATAAGAGGTTCTAACAGTGTTGCGCAATATATATTCACCCAGAAAAACGTGACTATCCGTATCAATGCCAGATTTTACTTCATACTCCACAATGAAACCAAGTTGGCTCCGAGAAAAAAGCAATATCTAAAACTAGGTCTTCTAAGACCTAAATTTAGGTAATTAAAGGTAACATTAGGAACCAGTCCGAAAAAAGATAATGAGACATTTCTCAATTACTGCATGTGGGGGGAATGTCCAAAATCAAGTAATCGAGCTTTAGCAAATTTAGAAGCATACGAAGATATATTTAGATATCTACCTCATTCTACCTAGATTGAGTTCCATAGTTGTTTGCAAAAGTGTCCAAATAACACCTATGCTTAGAAATTTTAGAAAGTTCTGCTTTACGATACCAAGGAGACCTACCATGTGAGTCCCTACAAATTTATCAAGTGTAATTAACAATGCCGCACTATCACATAAAACCTTCCCTACTACCCTGACAACAATAAATTTGGTTCTAGAAAAACTTCGACAAGTACCAGCCCAGGGCCCCCCCCCCCCCACCCCGCGAAAACTTGGACCGTATCTATCACCCCTTATATCTTCGTTTCTCCACAGCTTAAGCATGATTGTGCCTTATTGATAGAAGGAGTCAACCAAGTTCTGACTAAGCAAATCAGGGCCCAGCTAATGCATGAGTGTGACTCTTCCAGACCCTAATAGATCTTTGATCGGCCTCATACAGGTAAGTGGACCGAACAAAGACAACCAATTTTTTTGTTAATTCATTCATAGGAAGGAAAAATAGAAGAGGCTTAGTGTATGCATCAAAGTTCATCTTCCTGGATGGCATGGAGCGATATAAGTTTAAAAGGCGAGTAATTTCAATGGGAGTGCCTGTATGGGATGAATGCTGTGCGGAAAACCATAACATCAAATAGTGAACTTCATTGAGGTTTCGTAGTTTAGGACTTGCAATAATTTGAGGAGAATAGGGCTCATATTCTTACTGTAAAATGGCAAGAATTTGAGGACCATCACATGGTCTCCTTTTCTCAATGAACCAATGATGTCAAAGGAGGTTGGACAAAGACTGTTCCACTTGGTACAGATATAACTTACCTTGCTAATGACTTCTATGAAACTATGGTGGTCCATACATATAAATAAACCTAGATTATGACCTCGTACATACAAGACATATTACTCATATAGAGCTTGCAAAATTGACCTAAATTGCCTAATTGCCACAACAATTAAGACATAGATCTAAGATAGAGGGCTCCCTGGACTCCACAAAAGGCCATCATTAAAACTATTCCTGTTTCCAGCGAGTGGCTCTTCTTGGGATGGATTACCTTCAAGGTAAGGGCGTCTTTGTAACATAGAGTTCCCTAGACCTTAAAGAAACACCCCAAAAGATAGAATAGACCACAAGTGTACTATGGTCCAACTACCAGTAAGTAATTTGGAAAGGAGAACTGGATTAATTTTGAGTCCATGGAGAAAAGTTTAAACAAAAGGAAGAGAGGAATTCATACTTAGCAAATAGTGTAATGAGTGATGAGTCAACATAATGCTGATCGATTGGTTGCCTATATTGCTAGGTCTGAACTGTCTTGGAATTGAATGTTGTAATAGCTGAATCCTGGTGGCCTAAGCCAGTGTGGTTCAGCTGAAATGGACTAAGATCAGATTACTCATTTTTGTAGTTGATAAATACATTGCGCAGATGGGTCAAAACTTTGATTTAGAGAAAAACCCAATATGACAATAGCCACACTGCATCAATGAATTTCACAAGACTAGTGATGACGGTGGGTGGTGGCGCAGCTGAAATAGAGTTGCTCAAGGAATCAGCGGGTTGGCGCAGCTGCAGGAACCAAATATGGTGCAAGGTGGCAGAGTTGTTGAAAAAATAAACCATAACATACCACAGCTATCAATTGCAATTATATTGGAAGCAAAAATTCTTTTAAAAATTTTCAAACAGAGAAATTTCACGACACCACAAGCTTTGAGATAAATATTCGAAAACACATTAACTGAAACAATATACAAAAAAATCATTTTGAGATCCAAGCCCAGTTTGCTAGTCTACTACTAAATCTAAATTCCAGAAATGAAATGAAACATAAAAGATGACAAGGTACAAGTACCTTGATGTAGCAACGTCTTCAGAAAAATCTTTGAAAGATTTATTATCACCACTAAGCATGGATCTGCCACGCGCTCGAAGTGAAGGATGCTCTGGACTGAAAAAGTTAAAACATCATGCAAGTGCAAGAAAATTCCATCCCAAGAACCATCAAATAAACTCTTGAATGAATATTTTAGGAATAATCCCAAAGTGATGAAAAGTTTAAAATATGAAAATTGAGTTCCACAGTTTGAAATGGACAAAACAATCCACAAAATAGTTTTTCATCATGTTATACTTCTTTTTTTTTTTTTTTTTTTTTTTTGGTTTATTCAGAAAAATGCAAGTAATACAAAGGATTATCGTTGTCAATTAATAAATTCAATTATAACTAATTACTAAATTAATTATGTGCAATATGAATAGAAGTTTGATCAGTTATTCTAACTAATACATGATCCTTTAATTAATTACTTCTATAAGTTGAATTATAAGTTGAATGTCATGCCATTATCATAGCACTAGGAAATCAATCTCCAGTCTCCAACAATCCTCCACTCAAGCTAACACCAGTGTAGATGTTTTAAGATTTGACTTAATCACCATGTTTGCTTCATGGTGACCACAAGAGGGGAAAAGGAAAGGGTTTTTGTAGTGGGAAAGTCAAGGTGGGGGTATGGGAAATCTAGAAGAGGGTTAATATGTGATCCAGGAACTACCAACAGCACTAAGGAAGAGATCAGCAACAGGGAGATCTGAGAAGGAGAATCTGTAGCAAATGAGCTTTTAACTAGCGACAAGGAGGATTCAAATTGTGTTAACTCTTGGACTGCTGGTGATGAGCCACTTCTAATGGCATGAATGTCGCCGAATTCTAACAAAGACCGGACAAATTAAGGAAGACCAATGTTGACCGACAACATTAAATGTTGTATAGCTCATAGCTGGACTCCCAATGATGAGGCAATTCCAATGACTAGTGGCATGTCATATTCTAATCATCTAGTGAGGTCGATAAAGGTAGTGGCAGCGCACAAAGGGCTTCAGGCAGAAGGAAGGTGATTGAAATTTAGGAATTAAATTTGTGAACAAAAACAAATTTACCGAGATGGGAGAGAAATTAGAGAGAACAAGTCCATGTGAAAATTGGTATGCATTGGAGCATTTTAGTCATCATAACTCAAATGGTCCAGGAAGGCATTTTAGGAAAATTACTCATTATTTTCAATGAAACCCCAATGATTCCAGAAATTTTACCAACAGAAGTAAAACCCAGTAAGTTCTGGTAATTTCTGATATGTGGGGGACTATTGAGTAATTTCATAGTCAGACTGGGGACGAAATTCCCTATTAGTTATGTATTCCAAAGATACCCTGGAACTCTATATGACAAAATTACGTCTAGGTTAGCCAACACCAAAAGAAATAAAAAGAGGTCCAACTCAATACTTGGAAGAAGCAAGGAACTTGACCACCCAGCCCTAGGTTAACGTGAAATGTTACTTGACACTTTCTTCCAAGATTATGGCATAATGCTTCTGATTACATTATCTTGACAAGATGCACATGTTCTGTTGAGAAAGCACGCCCAAGCATCAGTTTTATATTTTTCTCTCCATTTGACAAAAAACTTTGACAAATTGCTCATGATGGTAGATCACTTTTTCTTCTGTCACTACGCAACTCGTAAATCACTGAGAAATCCAAGAGATGCCCAAGTTCTATTCAACATTTACTGTTACACATACGTGAAGCATCAACCCTGACATCACAAACATTTCTTTTAAGTCCAACTAGCAAACTAGACTGTATACTGCTGGTTTCAAGTAATAAGTCAGCTGAAATTTAGATATCATACATAAGAGAATAACATTGTGGTTTATATAATTTTTACTTTAACAAGAGCCGAAGTTATCAAGAAAAACCTTGAACTTGCGGTTCTATTTTCGGCAATGACCTTTCTACGGCTCCTGCGCCAAAATGTAGCAGCTATATTTGGTTCACTCTGTGACAAGCTGAAAAATAATATCAAAACCTATAAAAATAGCTGTCCTTAATTTTGAAAGTAAAGTACAAGCAACAAGCAAGAACTTTTCCAGATGCGAAAAAATGGTTTTCAAATTGAACAGTTATAGTACCTTAATTTTCTATCGATGGAATTTGACCGGAACAACATATTCTTTAAGGAAGGCCCTGTTATATTTGAAGATGCTTCTAGTCCACGCTGATATAGCAAACCATCTTCTTTCTCAGCACTGCAGAAGATAGTTCATATAACTTTGGTGACTTACAGATGAGTCACCCTAACAAAGGGAAAGATTAATTTCTAAGGTGAGCTACAGCTACATCCCTGTTTGCCATGATTAAAAGATAGTCTGCTTATTTTCACAATTACTATTAGCCAGCCCCTGAGTTTGACTGTTTGACTGCCCAAGATCTTAACCTTTCCATTAATCACTATTAGATATTTCACCTGAAGTTGTCAAGAAGATCTTATCATTTCCAGAAGTACCCTTCAGTGTGTAGGAATTCATTTTACACAGTTTTTAGACATTTTGACCAATCAATATACTCTTGAGCTTAAAAACTATAACCTCTTTCCCATGAATAGGGTGCATTGTAATAGTTCACAGAGACTATTATCGTAGTACTTCTATTTTTCCCTTTCCAATGGTAATATTGTTACTTGTTAGTCACTGCAGTTAGTAGAAGATAAGTTTATCACAGTGCTTTATGGCATCCATAGAAAACTTCAGTTTACCCTTAATATATTTACTATGATAGAACATAAAAAAGTGAAATGCAACTGCCACAAATGTCTTAAGATGAATCTGACCATAATTTAGAAACACGTCGTGGTCTTAGTATTTTTACAAAAACTTGTATCAGATATCAATACTAAGGTAAGGTCAATGACGGGGGCAGCACATTCGAACTCTGCCAAAGGATGCTTAAATTAAGCGTTCGGCACTTTAGACATTAAGATTAAACTACTTGTATGATAAAAAAAAAATTAATCCAGAAATATAGAAATTTGGGTGTATGCAATTTAGAACTACGAAAACATCATTATTATGTTAAATATAGAATAACTTATATAGTCTGCATGTTGCAAAAAGACAACTTCTATGACATAAAATCATAGAGCTTTCTGTGTGTGATTAATACACCATATCATCCCCCTTATATTCACACATGTCCCTATGTATAGACAGTCAAGGGTGAAAATGCATATCACCATAAACATCACTTTTACAAAAAGGTAAAAAATTATGTATCTTGTGTCTCGCATTGAGACCCCTTATTGACACCGTAGTACATACATATAACTCATATTGTGATAATAGCTTCAATGGTCATTAAAAGTTTTCAGTTTATTTTGCTACCTTTTACTCTATTCAAATTGTACCAAAGGGGAACTTAGTCATTCAATACAATCCCTTAGGATTTTTCGTAGTGATCAAACCTCAGATAGGATAATGGGTAACTTTCAGACAAGGGCCTTTCCGTAATTATATCAAACTTCAGCATATGTAGTACATACATATAACTCATATTGTGATAATAGCTTCAATGGTCATTAAAAGTTCTCAGTTTATTTTGCTACCTTTTACTCTATTCAAATTGTACCATAGGGGAACTTAGTCATTCAATACAATCCCTTAGGATTTTTCGTAGTGATCAAACCTCAGATAGGATAATGGGTAACTTTCAGACAAGGGCCTTTCCGTAATTATATCAAACTTCAGCATATGTAGTTCTAATTCAGCTTAAATTATACAATGCTGCATTGATTGTGACAACTAACAAAAGATGCTAAACAGACAACTCTAGCAAGCAACAACATAAATGTACAATCAACTAACCTCTCTGGATCAGCTCTCTCTGAAACCCCATACAGAGGGCTGTTTGGTTCCATTGGTGAGTCACAAGAATCATTTTCTGCAGAATCACTCTCCCCAGCAGCAGATATGTGAGTCATATAGATAGCCTTAGATGATCGAGGTATCAGTTGACCAGGAAACCGAATTAAATCCACTAGCAGTTCCACGGAATTTAACACAACTAAGACAGACATATGCTTGTATGAGTCTACACACTCAAAAGCACCTTCTGTAGGAAAACCCTGTCATGATAAGGACACATGGAGAAAAAATAAGATGGAAGGAGGAATATTTTCAAACAAAGCTTGTAAAAATTCTTGACTAGAATTCCCAGTCAAATTGTACAGCAAAATGAAACAATTAGAAAACGAGTAACAGAAAACATTCCCAGGAAATGTAAAGCTTACCACCACAAGCCTACTTTCAAGTCCTACAGCATCTGCAAGAACTTTAAATAATATTGCTCGAGGTCTACAAGAACCATGCTTTATTTGCCCCAACAACTGAATACCTCTGGTTTCAGATAAATGTAAGGTATCATCCAGAGCAGCTTTCTTTGGACTTAGTTCCAGGTTTGGCCGCTTATAAACATCAGATACCTAGAAAAAAAAAAAGGTCAGGAACCTTACCTCACACCAAAATTGTCCATGAGAACAATAAACATCTAAATAAACAGTAAATGACAAGCAAAGTTAAAAAATTGAATGGCTGTGGCTCAACGGAAAGAAAAAAAAAGGGTACAATTTTGAAAAAATATACTCTCTCTTGTTCTAACTAAAAAAGAAAAGAACGATACAATGACGATTTGGTAACATTTTTGCTTATTTTGTAAACTCCACAAGTGCAAATGACATTTGAATTAAGAGGAATAGAGGATCAAACTGATACTCACTAAACCAGCAATCTTTTTTATCACAGCTGCAGGATTTGAGTTTAAACCCTTAACCAGAGCTATGGTTAACTGCTTTAGCATAGAAAGCTTCTTATCCTTCTCTGCATCTACAAGTATCACATCAGCTCTCAAACCTTCATTCTCATAAGCAAGAAGCTCCTCCAGAGTAGGTATATCTTCACAAAGTTCTTTGAGCTTTTTATCCTGTCAGCGGAAAACTTAGTAAGAAATAGCCTCTAAAAGTGGAGAATAAGGCAAAGGCTTTGAAAGCATATCAGATAACCAGCCACTAGATTCTTGAAAATAAAACAGTAAAGTTACAAGTAAGGCATCTAACACGCTGGCTGGTGGGTACGGATTCTTGCTAAAGCATAGGAGCGGCGGCCAAAAGCTCAATCTTGAGTTGAGCTTTTGAGAATTTTATAGCTTGAGTTTGAGTTCAGGATTGTTGAACAAGCTAGAGCTAGTAAAAATTAAGCTTGTAAAAGTTGACGTTTAAGTTAACTTGTTTGATGAGTTTAAATAAGAGTTACAATTCTTTCACCATCCATATATCATTTACTATATGTTGTAATTATGCTGATGATCACATGATTAGTATTTATTATATTTAATAGATATTTTTCTTTGTTTCAATACTACATATGTAATTAAAAATAATACACACGCAGTTGGTAATGAAAGTGATGGTATTATTAATCTATAACCAACATGCCTCAAAACATTTTTCTTCCAATTTTGAAAAATATGTTATCTGGTTTAGATAGGGAATATGATCACTAGAAATGGAATTCCAAAACAACAATGTCCCTGAACTGAAACATCATTTGCATCATAATTGGAGAGAATAATTTAGCAGGTAACGAGGCAAATAAACTACCAAGACATGCTGATGAATGCACCAGATTGTATTTAAGTCACAATATGTAAATTATAAATAATATGCTAAGTAACTTATGAGATCAGTTTTAGTGCTTACTGGAACAACAGAGTAGAAACCATTTGGAATTGGCTCAGAAAGCATTCCGGTGCTCCAAAGAATCTGTGATGCTGTAAGACTTGATGACTTATCATACTTTCCTTTGTCATTCGATTCAGTGTTTCTCATATTATTGTCCTTAGAATCCAAGGACACGGACCCAAACCTTTCAGCAAAATCTGAAAGCCACCACGCAGCACTGGGAGACCTTTGCTCTGAAGATCCAGCATCATCTCGTGTATCCTCCATGTCTGTATGTTCTCAAAATGCAATACCATCTGAGTACCTCTCTTACATCGCAAGTGTATTCCAGGTTGCACAGTTGCATAAAGTCAAAATTCAGAATCTCTTTAATGTATTAATTTTCTTGTCAACTACCCCAAGTCGAGGCCATACAGCCTGCAAGAGAGAGAGATCAGCGTACATGCAAGTGCTAGCCCAGTAAATAAAAAATGCATCATTTTTTATATGAACAATGAAGGAGCAAACATTGGAAAATGCCATAGAGCTGAGTTATCAAATCTTCAATAGATACCCAACAGAAAACCAAATAACTATGCAGAAACATCAAAAAGATTTAAAAGTTTCAATTTTAAAGTAAAATGAATAGCAGAAAAGACTTTGCATTATTGCTGCTCCTAGAAATAAAAATGAAAAAAGATAATGAAGCATTAATAGGGAATAGAACAAGCCAACAACCAAGAAAATAAAAAGTAAACACACATGGTTGCAGTTAACCTATTAAAACAGAGCTGATTTTCCTATAGAAGTTAAGCAAGTATAGAAACAGTAAATCATATCTACAGTAGAGTAAGAAGATAACAGCAGAAAGTTCAGAAATATAATAGAAAATGTGACGCTAGCATTATCACTTTGGATAGGTAACTTTAGTGTCACTAACAAAGACTAGGCAGTTTGGTCATATTCCAGAGGATCCGAACAGAAGAGACCAAGAATGATAAAATTTATGTATCGATTTGTAATGAGCCTTTACAATTCTCACATGTTGTTTCCCAATCAACCAGGCAGGTGCTGCGCGAGTGAAAAAACTTTATGATCATACCAAAATTCGTAAGTGAACCAACCGTTGCACAGAACCTAGTTGTGCCTACACTACTCTGTACTTTTACATTTAAAATCAATTAAATGCCCACAGAAAGGACAAGGTAAAGGCAAATTAAAGATTACTAACACCAAACATAAACCAATAGACACATCCAGAGACATAGTGACAAAGAATTTCAAAAAATCCTTCACATAGCTGTAATATGATCCACCTTAAGGCTTGAACCATAATATGTAACAAGCAATTAAATACTCTCCCAAGTTCCCAATCTCGTACGACCAAAGCACATACATAAACTGTTTTAAGCTCTTCACTGAAGATGATTGAGATAAAGATGGGTCTAAAAGTAGCCACATACTCTTAGTTCTAACCATCCCAAACAATGTGATGATTCGGCACAAAATAGTTCATATCATCCACAAAACCCAGTCGCAATCTAGACAACATATAAGATTCATTATCAGTTTAAGCCAAGCATTCTCACTGGCAAAAGCGCATATCTCCCACATTCGCTATCGAATTCCTCTTCCAACAATCAGGTCTCACACACAACCACTAAAAATGATCCAATGCAGCGCCCGCAGCAGTACCAAACTTACAACCACGATCCATTCTCCAACCTAGCACCCACGCATACTCAAAATCACGACACAAACGTTTCCCAAATCAAGTTTCCAGATCTTCAACTACACCTACCACTACTCCAAAGCCAGTAATCCAATCGCTTATCCAACTTCATTCTCTCACCACACACCAAGTTCTACGATCACCCTTCAGCACATAGCAAATTCTAACGAACAAATCAAACAAACAACTCACCAAAAATCAGAACCAAAAAATAAGAAAACACAAAAAGAAACAACAGCTTTCAACATTCAAAATCCAAACAAAACATCACCAACAAAAAAAAAAAAAAAAAAAAAAAAAAAAAATCACATACGCGGAGCCAACGACTTGTGATTGAAGCAGATCTTCAAGCAAGACGAAGTTCAACTCACATTTGAATCTGCCAACTACCTAAGCAACAAACTCCATTCACTCTGAATTGAAAGTAACAGAAAAATCCAATGATTTCAGGAATCAAGTAGCTAAAATATAGATGTAAACGAGGAAATAGTGATATGCTGAATTTATGCGCTGGGGGGCGGGGGTTTTTATTGTATTCCGCTATAATTAATTCTGTGTTGGATCCGGATCCGGATCCATATCCCCATCCGGGTCGGGTATGAATTTTCGCTTTTTCTAAAGTGATGAGCGGGGCTCTTTTTCAGGTTTTTACAAGTGTTGCTTAGTTTTCAAAACTTTAACTCAAGGTACAATCCTTGATGCGCGAGATACAAAGTTTGAAATGCTTTGTATTTAAATCGGATCTGATTTAGCCAAATTAATTTAATAAGAAAATTAATATTTTAAATTTATTGTGATTAATATAATTTTTAGAAAAATAGTAAATATAATAAATTTTATAATTAAAATAGTAATATGACGCTTATTTTGTTGGAAATTTTATTTGGGACTTGTCATAAATGTTTGTTTGACTACAAACTAAATCAAGGTTAGTCAAATGTTGCTATGGGGTTTTACGTACACTTGAAGTGAACTCTTTTGACTATGTTGCATGCAAGTGACAATAATGTTTTTTTTTAAGATGAGTAAGTTAGGTTAATAAATTAATTTTTAGATGTTTAGGAGTATATATATATACACATATATATGAAAGAGTAGTATATTATAATTTTTTTTAAAAAGGTCTCATTATATTTGTAATTTGTTCTAATTTAAATGAACTAAGGTCCAACTTTAATGATCAATATTTATTATATGTTTAAAAAGAGATATCTAAACTCGTATTAAAATTTTGATTTATTAACCATGTCTCTCCTTGCTTATTTCAAGTAATATTTTCAATCTACATTCAGTAGAATTTATTGGATCAACTATCAAATTTATAAACTACAAATAACACAAAATTATACAATTTCATACATAATCATAAATTAATTAAAGGTAAACAACTATTTTCCAAAAGTAAATAAATACCCACATATAGGAACTCAAAAATATAGGTTCCAAGGTCTCATAAACATATAAATTGTAGAACTATAACATTAGCAGCAATAATTTTATTAAGAATAAAATAAATAATGAATTAATTAAAAAGGAAGAATTGTGGATGGCGTTAGGGCGTGGGTCACGTGAGTATGGGTTGACACAGCCAGCTGGCGCAGTAGGGGTGGCTTCCCAACATCCACAACTTCTCTCGCTTCTGTAATTAATTCTTTTTTTTTTTTTAATCATTTATTTCAACCAAAAGTCTCTTTTATTTAAAGTTGTATCTTTTTAACTAATAAATGAATTAATTTATATTAAGTGAATATTTAACCATTATTATTATAATGAGGACAGATTGACAGTGCATATTTTTCAGATCTAGGATGGGATTTGGAATATATTGGAGATTTGGGGTATTGCACTCAACTCGGCAAACTTAAATCAAAAGTTATAAATATATCCGTTAAGAGTTAAGACGGTTTCAATATGATGTTCTGATGCACAAATACTTCTAAAAATATTATTTTGTAATCTCATGTTTGATACTTCTCAAATAAAAAATAAAGAAAATATTGTGTCATCATGTTCATATCTGTACATCATTAATGTTATAATTGGAAGTGTGAATTATTCATTTATTTGAGACCTTGAGTTTTTACTTTTTATTATATTTAATAAGGTTTTGGGCTCTAAAATTGGGCCTGGGCCAATATTACAATACACATAATGGGTTAAAACCCATACCAATATATTGTTCTATATAATAACATCTAAACATTTGATATGATCATTTTTTATATATACCAATTTATAACACTACTCTTTTTTCCTTTTTTATTTTTTCTTCGTTTGAAACTTAATAATTCGAGTCTAACACCTCGTTTAATTTGGGTACTAACGTGGGGAGAATTATAATCGGACATCCACGATTAGATAATTAGGGCTGTCAACGGGTCGGATTCGGACCGGATCAGGGGATTCCAGATCCGAATCCGACAAGAGGATCCGACAACCGGATCCGAATCCGAATCCTATAGGATTCGGATTCATTTATTTTGAATTCATGTATAATCGGATCGGATTATATCCGATTAAAGATCCGACCCGATTAGCAATAAAATTTAATTTTTTTATTTAACAAATTTAATATAAAGAATTAATATAATTACATAATATTAATAAATAATAATTATTTAATGGATTATTTGATGATTTTATTTATATTTGTTTAAAATAAGTTAACTTAAACTTATTAATAAAGGAAAATATATACTTTTAGAGTAAATAATTCAAATTTTATTGTTGTTTAAAGTGATAATTATGTGAAAATTATAATTTTAGTCATTTTACTTAATATTATGTACTAGTAAATAATTTATTTTAATTAAATATTATATATATAATCGGATTCGGATTCTAAACGGATCAGATTCGTTAATTCCATATTCGCTCCATTTATTTCGGATAACGAATATTTATAATCGGATATGATCCATCGGACATTTTTATCGGGCGAATATGTTAAAATTCGGATCGGATTCGGACCGGATTCGGATTAAAATCCGATCCATTGACAACCCTATAGATAATTGTTAGTGCTGTAATTGTTTTTTTATTTTTTTTAACAAAAAGTTTTAGGTTGAAAATAATGAAATAAATTGTTATAAAAAACAAATAAATAAAGCAAACAATTTGGAATTATTTTGTTAACTGGTAATACTAAATTTGGATTCATGCTAGAAACTACGAATTCCTCTAATATTAAACTTTTGTAAAATTTTATTAGTTAATATTAATTACATACTCAAAAATTTAAATATGAAACTCTTACAACTTTAAAGTGTGAGCTTTTGATATTTATAAAAGCTAAAAGTTAACTGACGAGTGATTATAGGAGGTTAAAGAGGGATAGTGCCATAATTGCAAAATCTTTTAACGTTAGATAATAAATCATGAAGCAATATAAAGTAATGTTTCAAATCTCTGTATTTTTCAAATAATGTCAACTTTAATCGTATATTTTTGACTGGAATAGAATTTTATGATTTTTCTGAAATATTTAATTAGATGAAAAAATATGATTAATTTATCTTTATTTTGTGTATTATTTTTATTATAAAAATAAATAATAACTAAGAACAATAATTATGTTTGTTAAGATTTATAAAATACTTTTTATGTGTGATTATTAGGGTTAATTACATCTGACCCTCAAATTAGATAGAGTAATTATAGTTGGTAATTGGTATTCCACTTTTAAATATAATTATAGACACCACTCCCTCTGAAGTTTATTTATTACACTTAACCCCCAAAATCACTAAAAATTCGGTGATGTCAGCAAAAATATTTACGAAAGTCCGAAATTAACTCTGTTGACTTCGGTCAAAATTTTATTATCGGTCATATCATTGGGGGTTCATCGTAATTTAGTAAATTAAAATAAGGATTATGTGTAATTTTTTATGTTAAATTTTCGATTAAATTTTTTAGTTGAAATTAGCTGTTGCAACGGCTACTTCCATGCCTAATAAATATTAAGTTTCATAAACAATATACAAATCAATAGATAATCTCTCTCATAGTCTCAAGTAACTATTTTTCAAGTAATCGAGCACTAAAATATCAGAATAAGAAGTGTCGAACGTGTGACTACCTTGATAGTTGTATAATTTTCACATGTTCGACTCAATATTTATAGGTTTCAAATTATGAAAATAACGGTCTTATTAGGCATGGAAGTAACCGTTGCAACAACTAATTTCAATTAAAAAAATTGATTGAAAATTTAACTTAAAAAATTACACATAGCGCCCATTTTAATTTACTAAATTACAATGAACCTTCAAGGACATAATCGATAATAAAAATTTGACCGAAGTCAACAAGGTTAATTTCGGGTTTTCACAAATATTTTTGCTGACATCATTAAATTTTTAGCAATTTTGGGGGTTAAGTGTAATAAACAAACTCTAGAGGAATGGTGTCTGTAATTATATCTAAAAGTGGGGTACCAACTGTAATTACCCTATCTAATTTGGGGATCAAGTGTAACTAATCCTTTTGTTAATTATACATATTTTTATCGATGTAAATAAATGTTATTGAACGGATATCGTCCCTAATTATCTGCATATTTACATATCTATACTAAATTAAATAGCTAATATTCTGCCAAAATATTTTACTTAAGAATAATTATTATTAATCTCTATAATTAATCACGCATCCCACCCATAACCAAGGAGATTTATCATGAGAAAGTTTGAATTTGAACTAATAGCTATTATTAATCAAACATTCGCTCCATAATCAAAAAGATATTTAATATTATTATTAATTAAGATTTATATATTTAGAGGATAAATTAATCAAAATGAAGAGATGATAAAGAAAAAAAAAAAAAAAATTAGAATACCAAGTTGTAATTCTATTTCTTAACAAGGTTGAACTCCTTGACGACGAGGAAGTTTAAAAGATCTTTCAGATTTTTTAATTAATTAATTTTAGAATATCAAGTAGTAATTTGATTTCTTGATGAGGTTAAAGATGTTAGAAAATTCTTGACAAGGTTAGCGAAGTTTAAAAGAGTTTTGAATTTTTTGCCTCAATTTCATAAGGTAAGAGTTGTTTTTAATTTTGTAAAATTAATTCAAAGTTTGATTGTATTAATTTAATCTTATATTTAGGATTAATTAGTTTTAGAATATTAAGTTACAATTTGATTCGTTAACAAAACTAATAAAGTTTGAAATCCTTAACGAGACTAACGAAGTTGGAAAGAGTGTTGAGATTTTTGTCTTAATTTCATAAGGTACGAGTTCTTTTTATTTTTGTAAATTTAATTCAAAGTTTAATTGTATTAATTTAATCTTATATTTCGAGCTAATTAGTTTTAGAATATCATGTTGCAATTTGATTCGTTAACGAGACTAACGAATTTTGAAATTCTTGACAAAGTTAAAGAAGTTTGAAAGAGTTTCGAGATTTTTGACACAATTTCATAAGGTACGAGTTGTTTTTATTTTGTAAAATTAATTCAAAGTTTGATTGTAGTAATTTAATCTTATATTTTGAACTGACTAGTTTTAGAATATCAAGTTGCTATCTAATTCGTTGACGAAACTAAAGAAGTTCGAAATCCTAAATGAGGCTAACGAAGTTTGAAAGACTTTCGAGATTTATGGCTCAATTTCATAACGTACAATTTTATTTATTTATTTTTTATTTTTTGTAAAATTAATTCAAATTTAATTGTATTAATTTAAATATTATATTTTGAATTAATTAGTTTTGGAATATTATGTTGCTATTCGATTCGTTGACTAGATTAACAAAGTTTGAAATTCTTGATGAGACCAGAGAAATTTGAAAGAGTTTCGAGATTTTTGGCTCAATTTCATAAGCTACGAGCTATTTTTATTTTTGTAAAATTAATTCAAAGTTTGATTGTATTAATTTAATCTTATACTTTGAATTAATTAGTTTTAGAATATCAAGTTGTAATTTGATTCGTTGACGAAACTAACGAAGTTTGAAATCATTGACGAGGCTAACGAAGTTTGGAAGAGTGTCGAGATTTTTGCTCAATTTCATAAGCTACGAGTTGTTTTTATTTTTATAAAATTAATTCAAAATTTAATTGTATTAATTTAATCTTATATTTTGAATTAATTAATTTTAGAATATAATATTACAATTCGACTCACTGACAAGACTAACGAAATTTGAAATCCTTGATGAGTTTAACGAAGTCTGAAAGAATTTCGAAATTTCTAACTCAATTTCATAAGATACGAGTTGTTTTTATTTTGTAAAATTAATTCAAAGTTTGGTTGTATTAATTTAATTTTAGAATATCAAATTGCAATTTGATTCGTTGCTAAGATTAATGAAGTTTGAAATCACCGACAAGGCTAACGAAATTTGAAAAAGTTTCAAGATTTCTCGGTACAATTTGTTTTTATTTTTGTAAAATTAAGTTTAATTGTAGTAACTTAATCTTATATTTTGTATTAATTAGTTTTAGAATATCAGTCGTCGACGAAACTAACCAAGTTTGAAATTCTTAACAAGGTTAACGAAGTTTGAAAGAGTGTTGAGATTTTTGGCTTAATTTCATAATGTACGAGTTTCTTTTTATCAGCCAGAACAGTGCTTTTCTGGCTAAAGCATTGTTTGTCTCCTCCTGTCAGACACCTGACACAGTACTTTGCGTGGCTGCAATTAATGCGGCCTGTGGTAGGTGGGATGCGCATTGAATGCGGTTATCCGATAGCGTTTGGGTCGGCCTACCCCTGGGTCGGACCTTCATTGGTCGAAAGGGGACCCTGAGTCGGAAGCCTCCGTCGCTAAGCGTTGAATTGCTTTCCCCAAGTGCCGGGGCGGGAGACCAACGGACCTGGGTCGAACGCGGAGGGCTGACCTGACTCTGACCGCCACGTGGATGGAACGCGTGGCGCTCAGTCATGATCCCCGGTTTTTCCCTTATCATCTCCTTCCCCCGGGTAAGATGGCACATTTTGAGTGACGGCAGACCTTAAGAAAGACGTCCTGGAGGAGAAGTGAGCCTTGAACTTCTCGGTCAGATGTGCGTAATCTCTGATACTATGGGGCGCAGGTCGTTCGAACTTCGAACCAGTCTTGGGCTGGACCCTCGAGCGTGGTTTCGAAGATCTTGGCCCATATAAGTTAGGAGTGGCCATAGAGGCTGACCTGAGCCTCAGACTTGGAATAGTGTTTCACGGGGTCTGTGTTCCCGTGGTAAGTTGGCAGATTGGTGGGGACCTTGTCCACCACCTTGACGTCGACGATTGCATCACAAAAGGGGAACCTCGTCTCCCTTTCGCTGTGATACACCCTCCTCTGACGCTGAGGAAGATGATCGTCATGGTGCGCAGACGCTCTTGCCTCTTGGGCATGCCCGCGAGGAACGTTTGATGGCACTTCCTCTTGTGGGTCGAAGTATTCCGACTCATGCGCGGGGTCGGGAAGGTAATGCTGATGCTGCTACTGTTGTTGTTGTTGTTGTTGTTATTGCTGTTGTTGTGGCTGTCTCCTAGGGAGCTGATTCCTGAGGTCTCCTGAACCCACCCAATGGCCACGGTTGGCCCGCAAGTAGGCGTCGGGATGGACCCTAGCACCCAAGCGGTCGAATATAGGAATGTTTATGGGAACAGGTGCGTCCCTGTCTATCTCGCTCGACGTACCTGCGATATGGCGGGCACCTCTGTCATCATCTCCCACATTCCTGAGGATCTGTGAGGGACGCTCGTCCTCTTGGTCCTGCTTTCTCCTCACGGGCTCCCGGCGGGGTGGTGGGTTGTCATTGTCATCGAAACCCTCCTCTACGTGTGCCCCAAGGTGGACTTGGCGCTGAACCCCCAGAGTCGGGGTAATATAGATAGTTTGCGGTTGAGCAAATGGGTTCTGAGCGTAGGGGAGAGGCGGATACCCCAAAAGCTGGGTTGGTTCGTTGGTTGTTGAACAGCGTACGCCAAGGGAGCAGAGGGCCCTTGGACCGTGGGATAGGTGGCGTTCTGGGGAGTCAGTGCGTGGGGACTCCCTCGTGGTGGGGTTGGTAGGTTGGGCTCCCTGTTTTCTCTAGCCGCCGCCAGGGCCTCAGCCCGACACTACTGTACGTAGGCGATTAGATCTGCCTCAGATAGGATCACCCGGCCCGGTGCGCTTAGGCCGGCCTCCCTAGCAACTATTCCAGCCACTGGTGGTTGGAAGTTTCCAACGGAGGTGTTGAGATCAGGGAAGATCTCTTCACCGTTCTCACCGTAGACACAGCGTCCATGGCGGGTTTGAACCATGACTGTGAGTTGTGAGCTGATCACTAGGAAAGATTATAGGCTTTTTGTTCAGAGTTTCCCACAGACGGCACCAAGATGATGGTGTCAAAATCTGGCTATGTGCTGGATTGCAGATTAGGACTCTCAATCACCCAAGATATTTGTAAACGTGAGGTTACTCTAACGCTTACCTGAGCTGAAAAAAATGAACAAACGTGAATTCCAAGGCCAAAATAGGCGAAGGAGGGAGTAGGACCCATTTTGGTATTCCGACGCTCAAGTCAGCAAAAGCTCTGAGTTGAGGATGCTAATGAAGCGAGAATTCAGAATGCAAAGGAAAGCTTACCATTGTTGAGGGTGGAGTGTGGTTTATATAAGATGGAAATGGACTCTGTAGGTGTAGGTACACCCCCAAGAAAGTGTGGATCTGGTTTGGGAAGAAAGCAATGGCGGACTGCCGGAACAGTGCTTTTCTGGCTAAAGCACTGTTTGTCTCCTCCTGTCGACACCTGACACAGTACTTGGCGCGGCTGCAATTAATGCGACAATTAATGCGACCTGTGGTAGGTGGGATGCGCATTGAATGCGGCTGTCCGATAGCGTTTGGGTTGGCCTGCCCCTGGGTCGGACCTTCCGTGGTCGAAAGGGGACCCTGAGTCGGAAGCCTCCGTCGCTCAGCGTTGAATTGCTTTCCCCAAGTGTCGGGTCGGGAGACCAGCGAACCTGGGTCGAACGTGAAGGACTGACCTGACTCTGACTGCCACATGGATGGAACACATGACGCTCAATCATGATCCCCGGTTTTCCCCGTATTAGTTTTCATTTAAAAAGAAAAGAGAGTTTGTTATTTATAAAGAAACAACACAATAATCATTTCAAAAAGAGCATTTCTCATTTAAAAAGAGACAACAAAACAATCGCTTGGTGAGGTTTTTTTTTCCTTCAAAGAGGCAACACAATAACCAACAGGCAACTTTCCTTCAATGAGGCAACAATAACCAACGAATTATTTATATATTTCACCTCTATAAATTCACGGTAGATATAAAAAATATCGGATATTAAAACATAATCTATAAAGATATTATTAAATATATTATGTAACTTTAAAATTTTTTGGTATATTTCACAATATTAATTATTCTAGATTTTAATATATGCTTTTCTATATTATTTTAAGTGTTTTTAAAATATTTTATAATTATTTCTCAATATAAAAAATAATTTATTATATAATAAAGATTTAATATCACTTTAAATCAATAAATTATACTTGATGGTGCAGGAATATGAACTTCCTAAAATGCAACAACACTTTCAATATTTGTATGGAAAGGGGAAGACCATCACAGACGTGAAAGCCTCAGGAACTGGGTTTCCTTTTGAGCGTGGGTTCTTCCAGCTAGGATAACACCAAGAGTGTCAAATGCAGTGGTGATGCAACTGTGGTGAAGGTAGTACCAAGCTTGAGAAGATGAAGAAAAATGGAGGAAAAAAAATGCCCAGAACAATGAGTATGTATGTATTTGTGGAAGATGACTTGGGGGAGAATGCAAGTGTTATCTCCTATTTATATGTTAGGGGTGAGGGTAAATTGGGTAAATTGACCGTGTGGTCCCAAACCTGTGTTGCCCTAACACGTGGCGGTCTGTGAGGGTGTGAGAACGACGTCTCTGAAAAGCAGGCGGCGTGTCAGGTACAAGGTGAGCACGGCCTCTGTGTCAGAGGTTGTTGGCGAGGGTCATGAGTAGGGAAGGCCCAAGGTCCGTCTTGCTAGAGTTCGGATCCCTCACAAGGAAGAGGATCATAGGCGAGCGCTGGTAACGCTCGAAGGACGCACGGATGGGTCCCCCACTGTAGATGGCCCTTGAGCGTCAAAGCCCCGAGCATCAGAAGAGGGGGCCCTCGCATGGATGCCTCCCTGGAAAGGGTGACCCTGAGGGCCGGAGTGTGAGCGTCAGGCCTGACAACTTGAACCCTTTACTTGAACAGAGGGCCGAGGCTCATGGGCCTGTACTAGCCAGCAAGGGAGTGGGCTGGGTTGACCCGCGAGTCCATCAATGCGAGCGTCCAGCTCTTAAGTCGGCTGATGGCGACACGTGGACGGTTCTAATACGAACGTGATCTTATGTCTCATCAATACTATTTAAATAATTTTCAACATGCATATATACTATCACAGTAACAATAAGCATTATCGTGTTCGAGTTAATTATCACATAAAAATTTGTCACTAATAAAAAAAGTTGTATAGCTTAATGATCAATTCGACTCAAATTTTAAAATAAATTAGATATAACCAATAAATAAATAATTAATCAGCTGCGATGTATATAATACATTAATACATACATATTTGTGTGTGTGAGTTTTGAGTAGATGTTTATCACTTAATAGTTTCATTAAGAGATAACATAAACATTATATATATATGGTGGAATATATATATATTTATTTATTTCAAAATTTATATATTTTTTTCCTCCTAGAGCCGAAAACTCACGCAGAGGTTAAAAATTAAACGGCAATATCAATTGACGCCAAAGAGCTCTTCTTCCTTTGAAAAATTAATAAAAACGAGTAAATTATATTTATTTTTTAATTATCGTATAATTTCAATAATGATCTTTGAAAATCGCAAACATAATAAAACCCAACAATGATTAGAACAAAGAAAAAAGCACAAATTAGCTTTTTACGAAATTGTTGCCATAAAAGCTAATGATTCAGACTGAGGGCAGACAAAAAAGGGAAGAGCAATAACAAAGGAGATTTGCCTAATAATTAACCATGCATTATGACCAAGACTCACCTAAAAGAAAGATATAATCATTTAGCACCATAATAAGTATATTTTTGCTCATGCTGAGGTGAGGTGTCCACCATTATTCCAAAATCATCAACTTCCCTAATATTAATTACACGATAGTGTAAAGCAATCCTTCCGATATATTCATTTGGCTGAACTAAAGTCGAGTTAAAATTGTCCGATTTCTAAATCCGTAATCCTCAAAAGATATCGTACACATTTGATCTGGATTCTAAGTAAATATATGTTACAAAAATTTGTGAAGTTAATAATTTATAACATATAGAAATTATTGTGATGTACGTAACTGATATATCATACAATTGCATATAAGAAGTTTTTCCCAACTAACTATATCATTATGTCTATACCATTATATAAAGCAAGAGGATGCTTAATGCATTAGGATTTCGCCACTAATTTGGACCAGACATTTAACATAGAAAGAAAATTAATATTTTCCCTTTCTTTTTTATTTCTCTCAATAGTTTCCTATTATTTTTTTAGTTATATAAAGTATTTTGAACTTATGCTAAACGTATTTACAGCTTAATCACATGATTAAATTGAATCAGATTTTATTTCTGCAGTTTATGAAAACATAAATGACCAAATTATTTTCTTTTAATTTAAAAAAAATACCCTTCAATTTGCAAAGCCCAGAAACATTAGTACATAATAATATATACTACTATAGGCAAAAAAAAAGTAAAGTACTGATTCTCATAAGTCATATATAATAATCCCCCATAAAAAGATATTTAAATTGAATGCGCACAAGACAAGACATGCATAATACTAATATATGTTCTTCTTCTCCATTTTACACAAGGTATAAGTATAACCGTATAATCACTTCCTTCCTTCTTCTCTGTCTCGACGTAATTTAATTTCTGCAGAATGGAAACTTCGCAGAAACGTGCACATTGGTTTATTCTCTCTCTCCTCTTGAAGTTCTTTCCTTAATTTCTTTGCTTCTGAACAGCACTCATCAATAAATATGGGTGCCGTGCATACGTGCTGAACAGAAAAGCAATCGAGTTTTTCAAGATTCCCCATTTTTGAGAAGAAGAAGAAAAAGGTACCATCTTTGTCTCAAAAAATTTGCAATCGACTTTCTACTTTTTTCTTTTGGGTGATGCATGTTGGGTTGCAGTCATTTTGAAGATCGTCTGCTTCTGAGGTTGAAATTTTTGGGGTTTCTAAGGTTGATAATGTAATGTTGCAAGAATTCTCTCTGACTATGGATGCTTAATAGCATGCAGAGTTTATTTTTCTCCTTTTTCTGTTTTATTTTCTTGTGATTTGGGCTTTAGATTTAGAAATGGATGAAAATCATGGAGCTTCTGTTTGCTGTTATGTTAAAGCTGCTTCTGCTATGGGGGCCGGGGGCGGCGGCCCCCATCGAAGGGGTGGTTCTGCCCCTGCTTTGGTTGGGCATAAAATCCAGGGGTTTGCAATTTTTGTTTTGTTTGTTATTATTCGTCTTTCAATTGAAATATATGGATATCATCATATATTAATATTGCAGGAGTTGTTGATGTTGCTGAAGAATCTGATGGAGGACAAGAAACTAAATCTGAATCAACCACTTCTCTCAGTTAGAAGACAAACACCAGTAATGAACTCACAGAATTTCAGTAAACGAAAAGCCGAAATCATCCCTCATTACAGATCAGAATTGAAATCCGGCCCCGTTACCAACCCCGGAGCCGTTCCATTTCATTGGGAACAAACTCCGGGCCAACCAAAACAAGACGTAAAAAACTCTGATAAATTACCCCCAACCTTCCCTAATGTTTCGCCGAAATATTCAAAAACTAGGCCGATTCTTGATGAAAAAGATGGAGAATCAGAGAATGGTGATGAAGCATTTGTTGACGCACAGGATTTGCTGTCTAGTTTGGCAAAACGGTATTCGTATTTCCCCACTAATGAAGAAGATGAGAGTGATGGTGATGATGAATGTGAAAAGCGTGTAAATTTGCCCTCGGTTTGCTGCTTGCTGCCCCGGTCTTGCTTACAGAGTTCAGTTTGTATTATAAGTCCAGTTCCTGAAATGACTCTGAGGACACGGGTGGGAACATCACCGGTAAATAGAATACGAGCAAGATCTTCATCGGCTAGTTCGTTGACTGAGATTGAGAATGAGGTAACAGAGTAGAGGACTATTCTGTAGTTTTGCCTAGTAAACTCTTAAGAACTAGCATTATTGTGCTCTGTGTTTCTTTTTCAGCACTTAGATAGTATATAGAAAATCAACTTTTTATCTTATTTTCAAGCATAAATAAACTAGAAGCACCTAGCGACCAACTTTTAGCTTCAGCTTCTAAGTTATTTTCGTAAGACTGCTTGTTAACTTTTTCCCCCAAACCCACCCACTACTTGAACTTCTCAGTTTTTCTTGCTCTTTTTCAACACTCGCCGCTTAGTGCTCCAAATGTTTACAACTTTAACTTGTGCTTTAATTTCTCCAAACACAAATGTCATCTGCAGACAACCCCTAAGCTGTTACTTTTCTTTCCATTGCTTGAACAGCTCAAATCTTCAATCTGTGAGCCAAAGGATGATAGGGCCGGTTTCTCAAACGACAATGGTAAACTAGAAATCCACGACATAACTGACGTTACCAAGTGTGACGGGATTAAGGGCATCAAAACCTTCCAGGAATTATTGGCTGAACAAGAAGAGTTTGATTCTTCAGCATCTTCCCTTGTTGAGAAAACTGTCTATGTTGACACTGTACACAAAGTTGGAATGCATGTAGTTGATTCATCTCTTCACGGTTTTAACAAGTCGTGCACGGATAAATCGAATAAGAAACGCGAGCTGGAAATGGGACGGAAAGAAGCTGTAAAGAATACAGAAAAGCACACTGAGTTTCCTGTTCCTCCACCTCTACCTAAATCTCCGTCAGATTCATGGCTACGAAGAACACTACCTTCAATCACATCGAAGAATATGTATATACGTTCATATACTCGTTCGAGGGGAACTATAGTTAGTTCTAAGTGGGAAACTATGGTTAAATCTACTAAGGTGCAGCTTCCCAATTGCCATTGGTCTGAGGTATGTTACGTCTTTTGTTGATATATATATGTGGGGCGAATTTCATTTCCAATCCCTGAGATTTTTTAAAATTATATACCAACAATCAATCTATATGTTTTGAAAATTACATAATACTCCATCACGTTTGCAATAACTGGTAGAACTTAAAAAAATATCCTTGTTGAAACCATAAGTAGGGATATTTTTTAAAGTTTAACACATTTATTACAAATGCCAAGAATTAAACATAGTTTTTAGAACCGAAGGGATTAATTTGTAATTTCACCTAAATACAGGAATAGTAAACGTAATATCCCCTATATTTGTATGTTCTCATGAAATATTATTGTTTCATAGAGTTGCTTTATTTTTATCAGGAAGAGTTGGTAACGATACCAGAAACTTAAGAGGAGATATTCTTCGAGCCAGTTTCTTGCACATTCACGATCGTATTTTATGATAATAACACGATGGACATATTTTTGTGGATAATAATGAGACATCGCAAGTGTTCTGCCCGAAGTTCGCTTCTCGAGGTACGTCTTCAGGTACGGAAGATCACCAATACAAGAATGCTAGTCGTGCTAGGTAAACAGAGGCTGCTTCACTGGCCATTGTGTGGATATAAGGAAACATGCCAAGAAAATATGCATTATAAAGATGGTTGAAGCCTTTGTATCTTTATGCTTGAACTAATAAACAGTTTTGCCATATCGTTGTATGATAAAAAGTACTGTAACCTGTAATATAGCCAAAAGGGAAGGTTTGTCTATGATGATCATGAATTACACAATATATTTGCTACTAGCAAACGTATACTAATCAAAAATCATGTTTTCCCCAATTTTAATCGGACCGCGTGACTAATTCCGGCAATTTTTCCAATTTTCGGCAAAAATCAGACCAAATTAACAAAAATTTCCACCCCATTTGAAAATTAATCACATATTTTAGGTCCTATCTGAATCAATTCCCAATACATATAAACACCTCACACCCCTCAAATTATCTTAATTTATAGTCTTTAATCTAACGTGCATCATATAATTAAACAATTATTACAACAAATGTGAAATTATTATGAGATGGTCTGTTTGAGTATCGAATGAGAGATCCACTAAAACTGACACAACTTAAGAAATAGGAACACAATATACTGGAACCAAAATGATACTTACCACGATTTTCCCCATACGCTAAATCCTCTTTAATTCAATATGCTGCATTCAAATGGCTATAAAATGGAATCATATATATTTCTCCGCTACTCCATCTATTCTTCAAATGTTTCTAGAGACGAAGGATGTTGAGATTTGACCAAAAAGGCCGTCATCTCCCACCGTGTCCTCTACGTCATGTTGCTGCAATAGTCCATCAGAAATACAAACCAGAAAAAAGCTAAAAGAAAAAGAAAGGGAATGATTTACATGATCTGGAACATCAACAATGCAATGTGAGGTTAATGAAATAATATATAATAAACCTCAATTATGTACAACTCAAAAGTCTAATAGAAAATTATTGTCATAACAGTTCGATTCATACTAAACAAGTAACAGCGTCTCCCGAATGCATATATGTAATGCAAACCATGGATGGCACCAAAAATTCCTTTTTAAGTTTTAATAACACGGCCCTTGTACTGTCCTCTCCTTATCACGAAGTCATCTGGAGGCTGGAACTCTTCCAACCAAGCAATATCGGATATTGTCACTCCCTCAACCTCAATAGTACCTTGTGTTAAAGACAAAGGAAAGGCAATGTAAAAATTAGCATTTCTTTCATCTTCTTTTTCTTTCGGGGGTGGGGTTGGGTGGGGGCTAATAAAATTGGAAAAATGTAAATTTAGTGTTTTTACCAGGGAGATCTGCTGGGGACCTTCTAAAGTAAGTGCAGTGGCGTCCGTCCTCAGAAGAGTAAGGTGGAGAAAGGATGTCAAATATAGCACAAGGGGAGATAGCCTTGAAACAATGGATGTTGCCTCCACTAGTTGGATAAAGCACGGTTGTATCACATGGAGCACTCATGTCACAATCTTTGACGACCCTTGCTGGCCTCGCTCCTGAAAATAATCAAGATATTTTAATGGATTTCAGTTCTGGGAAATGTAAAAGAAGGAAATAATAGCACTATCAACATTGATAAAATTTTAACATTATGCTCAATGGGAGTTGCGAGGCACAAATAACGATTGATGAGAAAAAGAAGAAAGGCTTCATCATGTTTCCACTTATTAGACAATTACATGGCTTTGAAAATGAAGTTGAACAAATACAAATGAAGAGGTCTGGAGAGTCGAACATCTGAGATGCTAACAAAGCAGAGTATTTGCCCAAGTTGGAGCTTATGCATTTGCACCAAAAATTGAATCTTTCCAGTAGATTCAGGAAAGAATTTCAACAATACATATGAAACTAGAAATAAAAAGAATGAAAGTTATATGCATAGAATCCCTCAACCTTGAGATGGATCAGAAGGGCCAGGTATGTCGATCCAATCATAGGATTTTACATGCATCGAACCGTACAGAAGCTTACTCAACACGGTCATCCCTGGATGATTATGAAGAGGAATGACCGAGGAAGGGGGCATGCAAAATATTCCCATCTGAAAAACAAAAACAAAAAAGTTATATATCTTGTATATTTCAGATATGGGGTTCCAAAAGTTAAAAATTGCCTACAAAGTTAATGGTTTCATGTCCAGCCGAATTACCAAAGGACAGGAGACAGGAAAAAAAGACTTGATAAACCATTAGGAGGAAACTTACAGAGAAGCCATCACACTCATGCACATGTAGATATTTAATTGTGGGGATTGATCGAGGCCCCCCATTTCGTTCACTCAAGGAACCTTTCCAATTCCTAGCTAGCTGTGCGTCTTGCTCAAGACCAACATCAGAAGGCTTGATTTTCTCTGATCACAAACGAAACCGAGTATTACAAAGAAATAAAAGTAAGTTTCTTGAGGGTGTTTTGTAGAAATTTCAAAGTTAGAATGTCTTACTAATCACAATTAGCAATTCAATAAAGAGTAAGTATTACACAAGACAGATGATTACTATTCGGTGCAGATTAGATACTCCGCCCAGCAAATATTCATGGTAAGCAATGAAAGGAAAGTTCAGATACCAAAGTTGCAAACTGTCATTAAGTATCATTGAAGAGAACATAGAATTCCATAAAATGTCGAGATGGATAAGATGTTATAGCACATCCTGCAATTTGATTATGATAGAAGACAAGAAACCCTTCTCCATTGCATTGATGCGCCTACCACAACAGGAGACAAGATATGATACAGCCTAATGAACATTGCAACAATCAAAACTAGATGACATCTTGTTTAGGACACTATTATAGGATAAGTACAACTACTCAAAAGCCTATAAGTTATTATACTTCAATTCTATCTTTAATTGAACACAAAACATCTACTCATGCCCACTGCAATTACTAAGACCGCATCAGGATTGTTCTCCCTTTAATTTTCAGGTAAGTAAGTTTTTGAGTTATTTTATAGATTAAAGAATTATTTAAGAGCATCAGCCAAACCCAAGTATCCAATTAGGGTACAGCTCAATCTCAAAACTAGCAAACATCATGCATTTTCTTTAACATTGACACCAAGCCATGAGTCAAACCTAAAATAGCAAAGCAGTCACAAAGACTAATGATTCATATTGCAGAAACAAAAAACTAACTAACGTTTACAAGAGATTTCAACTATCAAAATAAATATACAGTTTTGAATCCTTTTCCAGTGCCCTTCTCCTTAACTAACTTTTCAATTGAAAACCTGATAATCTATAAATAACACAGCGTTGCTTATGAAGCAAGCTCAAAGAGCATAAAGAAACGCATGCCGCATGGTATTAGAAATTGTTTCTATGCATGATGCAAACCTTTGGCATGGAATTAGAAACATGGAGCCACATGGGCGAAAAATTGACCAAAAAATTTTTCTAGATTTTGGAGGCCAAAATCTTATAACTCAGGCAAACAAAAGATTTGGACAAACCCATAACAGCACAATTTTCTTGAGATTAACGTGTAGATTTGACTGAAGCATGTAAGAAATGGTATTATATCCATCACATAATTTACAAAATATTTCTTTGACAATGGTTGCCCAATAGACATAATCAAATAGGAACACCCCTCTTACTTAACCTGGGATAAAACTCACCTAATGTTAAGCATTTACAAAAGACCAAAAGAATGAATGACATACAAGACGCATCACCTCCTGTCACCAAGATCTTACTCAATAACTAACTTTGAACTCTGAATATATAATTTGGGTGACCAGTAAATATCACACTTCCCTTACAATTTCCTTTTTCCTTACGAAAATGTGAGCATGATTCTTTTGCGTCTTTTCTTTTTCCGCTTTCACCACAGACATTTATTAAAAGTAAAGCAAAGAGTAGAAAACAGAAAGTAACTAGACATTCACTTCATAACACCTGATAGTTTTGTATTCAGAATATCCTAGTTTTATGCAATTTTTCTGTTGAGTTTAACCTTCAGTATGGCATGTTCACTACAAGGGAAAAATAAATTGCTCATGGAGAAAGAAAAGGAAAGAACGACATGAAATGCTCAAAAAGCATGTAATTGACTGAAACGTGTTTGTCTACAAACGATACAACCAACACACAAGATGCTTATACTCAGGTACGTCGCTTATATCCAATTTATTAAGGGAAACCAAGTAAAAACCAATAAATGCATAACAATTTGTCTTGCTTTAACTTTCAAGAAGAGTCCAAAATAAAATTGTTAACAGCAAAAAATAAAACTCACAAGAATGATTCCCCCTTACCTAATAGATTGCGAACTTTTTCTAGAGCTTCCTCTGAAATGGGCCCATCAGGCGTAAGTGATGCTTTACACGCGTTGTAAAGCTTCTGCACAGCTGGCATTGTATAGAGAACTCAACCGACTAAACTCTAAGAATCTGCGAGAACCGCTTGGATACCAAATTGAATCAAGGGTCCTCTGTTTGGGGAAGACTTCAGCTTAATTGCATCAAACCTGGTGCAATTATCAAAAATCACAGCTGGAATCATCAAATCTGCTTATCCACAGAAAGACTTCACTTAGTTCTTCCCTGAGACCGGCAACGCCTATTAAGCAATTACCAACCGCACCAATTTAGTTTCATTTCAAAAGGGTGCATAACAAGAATGGATGAATTTCAATATTACCAGACACAGATTCATGCAGCTCCATGTAAACAGCCTAATTTGAAGAAAACTACCAAAAAGAAAAGGGACGAATATAAATTATTCCTGAGTTATTTCGATGAAGTGAGTGAGGAAACGAAAAGGGCGGCCCGCATATTAACTCAAAACGATAAAACAAACTGAGATTTATAGCGCCCAACAGAGAGGAACCGAACCGCAAATCGAAATAATACCAAAAATTCCAAAACAAAACTGATTATGCAGCACAAAAACAAACCCTCACAATTCAGTACAGTATGACAGAATCACACACTCACGTACACAAATAGAACAAAACAAATACACATATTATTAGGTATATAGCGCACAAGAGACGGAGAAAACCTTACAGTTAACACGAAAACACCACGGGCCGTTGGAAATGGAGAAATCGATCGTCGTAGAGAGATGGAAAACCTAGCTTTGGATTGACGGGGGAGAATCCCCTAATTGGAGAGAGTTTTGGGGTTCCGGCGAAGCTCCGAAGCTGATTCTGCTCTCACTATAATTTGATTCTGCAAATCACTTCACTTATTTGCCCTTACTAACCCCTTCAAATTACCATGATTGCCACTATTCTCGCTCTATTTCGACCTTTTTTTTCTTTTTTTAATAGTCCATATAATTTTTTTTTTTTTTTTTTTTTTGTTGAAAAATAGTCCATAATAGAGTCGAACTCAAATAATAATGGGACAGTTATTTAAAAGGACCAAATATGCTCAAAAGTTATTCTAAAACCCCTAATTTGAAAAAAATATGTTTTATATCACCAATACACATCTTATTTTTTTGTAAACCTCCTAAAGCCCTAAAAAGTCTGTTTTATCCTTATTTTTTTACTATAACCACACCATTTTTACTTCTTTCAATCCAATATCCTTTAATCATCTCTCTTCTTATTTTTCTCTCTTTTTTTTTTTCTTTTTGTTTTTTCGTTAAGACTCAAGAAACTTACTCTCCTCCATGATCAAACACTTCATGCTCCCCAACGATCACAATGGATAAAACGAAATCGAAATCCTGTAACACCTCAAACGGAGGATGCCACATCCCCCGCACTAAGACCCAGACCCGGTCATGAAATAGGAAGCCCATGCCCGAATCCGAATCATAGCGAACGGGAGACCAACTCACACACTAGGCTAGGCGGATCTAACTTGACAAACTCAGAGTGCGGAAACAAATAAAACCAACAACAATAGATAGCGGAAGCATTTAAATCAAAACATGCAAAGCAGGTGACGGGTTCAACTAGCATAGATACCTAATCCCGAATCAATTTATAACCCAACATAATAAACAACATAAGTGTCATCATAATATCTATTAACATCCAAATACTAGCTTATTAACCCCACACGGGTTTAAGTCTAAGTGGAACATAATGATAACCTTCAAATGTGAAACATAAATACATAACAAAAATAAAGTATGCGACAAATGCATCCTAATACCAACTAGACTGACAAGTGTGACTCAGGAGACTCACTTCCGCCTAGCTCAAGCCAAAAGGAAACCTGCAAACTAAAAGATAAATGAGGTGTCAGTCAACTGACTGAGTGAGGGGGCTAAAGCACACCCACAATATATATATATATACAGAGCACAACACATATCAGAAGGATGGACTCATGAACCGGGAATAGGTGTTGCATACCAAAGTGTTTCAAAGCAAAACCCAAATATATATATATATATATTTAGAAAACAATTCCAGAAACTCTATTCCGATTCATGATTCCCATAACATATCATTCCATATGCTCGGCAAGTACGAGCTTCCAACCTCAACTCCTCATATCATAACAAAACAGAAATAACATACCAACCTCAACTCCGGGTGATGGTAGGGTTGCGCAACCCTAACCATCCATACAGTCGAGGGGAGTGCTAATGCTACTCAAACCCGCAGGACTCCGTTTCCCAACCAAACCTCCTGGTGGGTCCCGGTACATCCTCATCATACAGATGGAGACTACGCACAGGTATATCCCCGACGGCCCGATACCATCCCGGGGGCTCCTTACCCGTAGCTCCTGGGCCCCATAACAGAACAGAACATAACATAACATAACATACGCCAATCTTTCATGGCAAATCTCGCTACATAATCACAACACAACGGTTTTTCCAAAATAGCTTACATATGCTTCAAAACTGGTTTTTATAAGTACTCCTACGCTGCAGGGATAGCCCGCCCACACAGGACTCACGCACTTACATTCCCACGCTGCAGGGATAACCCGCCCACGGAGAAGTGCAAGCATAAGATCATAAAAATATCATATTTAACACATACATATCTATAGTAAGGTATACTCGCATGCAAGGGTTGAAATTAGCATATTAAGGCCATAGGTCACATAACTATACAAAATCCTAAACCTCACCTTGTGTAAGTAGAGTCTGAGAGTGTGAAGGGCCAAACACTCTAAACTTCGGGCCCACTGGCACCACCAAACTCTGTGACAAGACATACAAAAACCCAGACTTAGACTCTATATGAACCAACTAAGCCGCACGGCGAGCATAAGCATGAGTGGTATGCATTATGGAATGATGACTATCAAGTAGGCCACATAGCATAATCCAAGTATCCATTCAAATCATGCAATTAAATGAGGTATTTAAAGTTGGGAAATGCAATTAGAGTCGTATCATAGCATATAACTCATAAGGCAACTCAAACGGATTAAGCAAACACGAAAATGACAAGTATTCACATGAATTCATTCAATTAAATGTAGTACTATCATCAAAGATTGCAAATGAAGTCATAACATAACATATAGTTTAATTATCAATGAGTTAAATTAAATTACAAGAATCACACGAGGAATTTAAATTAAAACAACTAACTTTTATTTAAAACTAGTGCTACTCAAAGATATAAAATAAATACATGTACTTTAAAGAGTTAAACACCAATGACATACTTATCTAATATATACACTATATACATAACACAAGAGCACATATAAATATATAACTATATATATATATATATATATATATATATATATATATATATACACAAGCACACTTGCATCCTGACGATTAATAAGCTAAATTAATTAATTCTAAACAACCAGAGTTAGGGTCCAGGGGTCAAATTCCAATTACTAATAATTTAAATTCAGCATATATATTTCATATTAAGATTATGAATTACATTATTAGTTTGACAAAAGTGCTTTTACGAAGTTTCCAATTTCCATTAGCAACAATTTATAAATAAACAAGTTAAACTCCCAAACCAGCCCAACACTGATTAGTCAAAACGAGAATTCAATCATAGTTAGAATTTTATTATTACAACAGGTATTTCATATAGTAAAATTTCTGGCAATCAACTAATTAAGCAGGTCGGCTCCAATTGCTTATTTAACTAATTCACATTTAAACACGCTGAATAGTAGCAATTCATGTATACTGTATAATTCTTACCCGCAATACAATCACAAAATTATAATTCGCATAACAACCCAATTAAATGCGGGAGAAATAAAAGAAGGAAATGGGCTTGTAACATCATTCGGATTGCTCAAAATTCTTTCTCGATCATCAAGAACCAAATTAACAAACTAATCTACTAAATCCAACATACCACGTAAATAATATAATCTGATTCATAATACGTGTAAACAGCATTTACTCTTACAGTTCAAGCCCTCAATTTACAGTTATACATTTAAAAACCAATTATGCAAACATTCAGCTGGAGAAGGAGAGATTTACAATTCTGCAAAAGGAGCAGCTAGGGAGGACGATGGTCGGAACAACGGTGGCAGAAAGTCCCGGTGGAGGTGAGAAGGGAAGTCCTCGGTGGTCACGGAGCTATATGGTTGTCTGGAAGCAGCTGCTGCCGCTACTTGATTCCTTCCTTAGCTGGAGTAAGGTTGCGGCTCACCGGAGATGGAGGTGTCGGGAGAGACAAGGTGGTGGTTTGTTGGCCGAAATTGGGGCGGAGAGGCAGTTGTGAAATGGTAGGATCAAGTGTAAGGCTTTCGCCCCTGTTCAGATCTGAGCGAGGGTTGAGATTTCAGAACGATGGCGGTGGTGGGTTGGTTGTCGAAGCAGAACTGGCTGAGACACCAACAGCGGCTTCACAGTGGCGGGGTGTCGGCTTCCTTTCTTGCGGCAGGTGGCGAGAGAAAGAGAATGGTGGTGCTTGGCGGCGGCTTCGCGTTGGAAAAGATGACGCCGGTGCTGCAGCTTGTTGAAGACAAAGGGGAAAGAAGAAGAAATGAAGAATGTGAGGAAGGTGTTGCGCTGCTGGGTTCCTTTCTTGGCGGAGAGACTGGAGGCGATAATGGCTCTTGGTTGTCGCTGCTGGAGTGGTGGCGGCCTTAGAGTCTGCCCCTTTCCAGATCTGGGACGAGAGGGAAGATTGAGGGCGGTGGATGGTGGCGAGATGACAACGGAGGTTATGGTGGTGGAGGGCTGAGTCGCGGCGGCAGTTCGGTGGAGAAAAGTTGCGCCGCTACTGAACGAGGGAGAAAGAGATGGTAGCGGTGGTGAATGGCGGCGGAGTTCGCCGGAGAAGAAGGCGTTGCAGGCGGTGGGGGTTGGCACAACAACTGTTGCGCTGCTGCTGCTCCAAGCCGAAAGGGAGGAAGAAGAAATGAAGAAAGCTGCTAGGGTTTCGGTGTATTAGAAGACCATTTCTTCCGAAATTGCAATTTAGTCCTTCGAGAATTTAAGTGGTGCGATTCAATCCTCCAGTTTCCAAAAAGATCAATTAAGTCCAATTAGAGATTTGATAATTATAAAAGCAGCCCCCAGACTTAAAGATAAGGTCCAATTAAGCTCAACATAGAAATTAATAAATTAGGAAGCGAGTCCCAAACAATTAGACAAAGTTCAATCAAGTCTTTAACTTTATAAAACTACAAATTAACCCACATAATTCAAATTAAAGAGCAAATAGTTATTAAACACTTATTTCAATTAAGTCCACTTATTTTCATAAGTATACAATTGAGTCAAATAAACAATTAAGAAGTTAATAAATCAATTCAATTACGTGCAAGGTTGAATAAATAACGTTCTAATCGTACGAAAACGACATCGTATCTTACTCCGAAAATACGGGGTGTTACAAATCCGACCAACGACGAAGGAGATATGGTCGATCAAAGTTTCGAAATCGCGCTAAAAATTGACAGCAACTTTGACAACCTCGTTCGGCCTCATCCGACAACGGAATCCAGTGAAATTGGTATGCAAATCGAACTTCTCAACGAGATCTACAACATGGAGGTGGTCTCATGGCCTTAAACGGCCTGGTGATTGAGATATCGGTCGATGAAGCTAGCAGCGGCGCGCGCGACAGTGGCAATGCATGTTCCATCCCTTTTTCCAGCGATTTAGGTGGCTAATCGAGACAAACAAGACATGGGCATTGTAGTACTCTTCAAGAGAAAGATTTCGGCTGTGGTAGCAGGTGCTAAGACAGAGTATTGGCGGAGGAATCGTCGTTTGAAGGCGGTTGTGATAGATTAAATATTCGTAATTAAAAGCAGAATTTGTAGAGTCATGGTTTCAATATTCGTAATTAAAAGCATACCTTGTAGAGTGATGGGTTAAATATTCGTAATTAAAATCAGACTTTGCAGAGTGATGGGTTAAATATTCGTAATTAAAAGCAATCTTTGTCTAGTGAAACGTTAAAAACTAGTAATAAAAAACAGCCTTTGTCCAGTGAAACGTTAAAAAATAGTAATAAAAAACAGGTTTTGTTAAGTGACACCTTAAAAACTAGTAATAAAAAGCAGACTTTGTCTAGTGAAACTTTAAAAATTAGTAATAAAAAACAGACTTTGTTAAGTGAAACGTTAAAAACTAGTAATAAAAAGAAGACTTTGCCTAGTGAAACGTTAAAAATTAGTAATAAAAAACAGACTTTGTTAAGTGAAACGTTAAAAACTAGTAATAAAAAGCAGACTTTGCCTAGTGAAACCTTAAAAGTTAGTAATAAAAAACAGACTTTGTTAAGTGAAACGTTAAAAACTAGTAATAAAAAGCAAATTAGTAATAAAAAACAGACTTCGTTAAGTGAAACATTAAAAACTAGTAATAAAAAGAAGACTTTGCCTAGTGAAACGTTAAAAATTAGTAATAAAAAACAGACTTTGTTAAGTGAAACGTTAAAAATTAGTAATAAAAAACAGATATTGTTAAGTGAAACGTTAAAAACTAGTAATATAAAGTAAACTTTATCTAGTGAAACAAACTAGTAATAATAAGCAGACTCTGTCTAGTGAAACGTTAAAAACTAGTAATAAAAAATAAACTTTGTCTAGTGAAACGTTAAAAATTAGTAATAAAAAACAGACTTTGTTAAGTGAAACGTTAAATACTAGTAATAATAAGCTGACTTTGTCTAGTGAAACATTAAAAACTAGTAATAAAAAGCAAACTTTGTCTAGTGAAACGTTAAAAATTAGTAATAAAAAACAGACTTTGTTAAGTAAAACGTTAAAAACTAGTAATACAAAGCAGACTTTGTCTAGTGAAACGTTAAATACTAGTAATAATAAGCAGACTTTGTCTAGTGAAACATTAAAAACTAGTAATAAAAAGTATACTTGGTTTAGTAAAACATTAAAAACTAGTAATAATAAGTAGACTTTGTCTAGTGAAACGTTAAATACTAGTTACCATTACATGTTGCGAATCTTAATTCCATATTTAGTGTTTACAAAAGTTACCATTACATATTGTGAATCTTAGTTCCTTATGAACAATGACACTCAATATTGAGTTACATGTTATGTGACGCCCCGTCTCTTCGGCATTCTAGGTACGACGTCACGAGAGAGTTTAATTCAGTATTTTGTAAATTATGTGATTTAGCTTGCTTACGTGTCAATGTGAGATCTATTTTAATTACGGGTGCTCTAGAATTTAATTAAATGTCTTGGACTCAATTGTCCAATATTTGCAATTTAGGGACCTAATTATAATTAGGACGTTTGAGCCTTCGTGGCTATTTGAGCTCGGAAATTCGAATTCGAATTCCGACCCTATCGTTGAGTTCGTTTCGATGATTCGAATTCAATGAATTAACCTTTTAATTCTAAAACCATTTGATAGCCCTATCGTTTTAAATCCGATCCGTTTGGACCGGATACCGTTTGACCCTATTCGTTTCAACCGACTCGTTTGCCCGGCCCTAAAAGGGCCAAGCTTTTTCCCTCCTCACTTGATCGATCAGCAGCAACAAGGAAGAGAGGAAGAGAAGAAATTTTCCCCATTTTTGGTCATCAAGCCTTGAGCTCGGGTTTGGAAGATCCAACCGTCCGATCAACAACCCAAGGTAAGATTTGTGACCCTTTCGTTACGTACTTTAATTTATCGTCTCTTTCGTGCCTCGGATTTGTGCCTACGTGCTTTGTTGGGGAAGATGATGAATAGTAGTGGGTCGGGGATTTGGCGTGTTTAAGCTCGTTTCTTGAGCTCTTAAGTGTAATTATGTGCTATATATGTTATATATGCTTTACTGTGTTAATTTTGCATGATTTGGTTGTTGGTTGTGGTTGTGTGAGTGTGGTGGTGTTGACTCCCGACGCCATTGCTGCTTCTGCTCTGTTTTAGTGAGCAGGACGGTCCGGAACGGCCGTTCCCGTTTTGGCCTTGGAGCCGGAACGACCCTTCCCATCCGTGTATGGGAACGGTCGTTCTCGTTTTGTTCTTCCGGCTGGAACGGCCCTTCCGGGCAGCGCTCGTGGGAACGGCTGTTCCCGTTTTGCCTTGTGTCTGGGAACGGCCCTTCCCGTGGTCCAGTAAGTTGGTTTGAGTTTTTGTGCTTTTAATTGATTTCTTTTGCCGCTTATTGATTTATATCTTAATTGTATTGCATGTTTCGATATGAATTCGTATTATATGCTATGTTAGGTGCATGAATTGTATCTTAATATTAAAGAATGAGTATTTTATGAGTGTATACGTGATCCATGACTTCATGCCAATCATAAGCATACGCCGTGCGTTTATTTGGTTCATTCACGTGTCTAAGTCCTGTTTTGTATTCAGCTTGTTCAGGTACACCCGGGGTGGTGTTTTGTTAGCCGTGTTGATTCCGGGGTGGATCAGTTGTTGTGTCTTTGGCCTCTTCGGTGTCAGGTGAGGTTAGGATATAGTTACACCTTATTGCAATGTGCTCGGTTTTGATTGCATGTGATTTAATAAGCCTTATATGTATATAAATAAGTGTGAAATATGTATTTGTTGAATATGCCTCGAGTTTGCAAGTATGTTAAGCAATGTACGAGCCTATGTGTGCTTGGTTTGGAATGATTTGTTATGATTTGCCACGTGAAGCTATGCTTCTAACCGTATACTTCTCATGAGCCAAGTTTGGCAAGGTCCGAGTTTGATTGAAACGGAAAGTGGTATGTATTCGTATATATGTATAAGTTATGTCTGTCTGTCTCTGTTGTAGCGGGTTATGATATGATATGTGTTTGTTGGGCCCCGGAGCTATGGGTAAGGAGCCCTCGGGACGACATAGGGCCGTCGAGGTTAAGCCTGTGCATAGTCTCCATATGTCTGCAGAGGATCACCCCTGAACTCACCAGGAGGTTTGGTGAGGGAAGGAATCCTGAGGGTTTGAGTACTCGCAAGGCGCTCCCCTCGTTTGTTTGGATGGTTTGGGCGTATACACCCTTCCATCACCCGGAGTTGAGGATGATATGATATGATTTGTATGTAAGTTTTCTGTTTTGATTCTGATTATGAGGAGTTTGGGGGAGTCGGAGCTCGTACCCGCCGAGTTCTATATGATATGATATGTATGTTCTGCTAAGGTTTATGAAACGGGGATAGATTCTAAGTTAAACTAAAAGGGAGTTTTTATAAGATAACCTAAGTTCTGAATATGTTAGATTTAATAAGCTTTGCTAAGTTTGTTCGGTAAGTTATTTTGGTTTGTTTGATTTTGTTAAGTAAGCCCTATATGTATATATCACGGGAAACGATTTAGTGTGCAAAAACTATCCCCGCGTTCATGAACATTATGAGTTTGATACGTGCTTTGCTCTTATATATATAGTGTGTGAGTGTGTTAACCCCTCACTCAGTCGAGTTAAGACTGACCCCTCCCCTTTTACCTTTTAGTTTGCAGGTTCTGCTTGGAGTTCGTGCTACGCGGAGTGTGTCAGTCCTTTGCAGTTTTCATTCGAGTCCTTGTCTAGTAGGTGGTCTTGCATTTGCACTTCTTTCATTTGGCTTATGTATAAGATATGTTCGTATATGTTATTTGGAATTTAAATATGTATTGATATGTATATTTCGGGACAGGTTAGGACAGATTTGCTTGAATTAGTTGAACCCGTTGGATTTATGATTATTGTTTGAGTTTCGGGATTAGGTATTTATGCTAGTTGAACCCGTTAACTGTTTATGAATGTTTTCATTATTGCATGGCTTGTTTCGCTTCCGCATTCTTGTTGTGGTTTGAGTTTTGCTTTCAGGGTCTAAGTTCCGCCTAGCCTAGGTGTGAGTTTGTCAGTCTCCCGTTCGCCACTGTTTGATTCATGTACGGACTCTCCATTTCGTATGTGGATCGGACTTTGGTGCGGGGGATGTCGTGACCCACCGTGCGGGTGCTACATGTTATGGACAAGAATATTACAATCATGATACTCAAGATTGATTGATTATCATAAGTGTAATTGGATGGGGGAAAGAATATTACAATAATGATACTCATAATTGATTGATTATCATAAGTGCAATGTTGTGGATATTACAATAATGATACTCCAGATTGATTGATTATCATAAGTGTAATTGGATGGGGGTAAGAATATTACAATAATGATACTCATAATTGATTGATTATCATAAGTGCAATGTTGTGGATAAGAATATTACAATAATGATACTCAAGATTGATTGATTATCATAAGTTTAATGAGATTAAACCTTTTAAACTGGACAAAGTCCCTATCCCATTACGCATTAAACCTTATTTAACTGGACAAAGTCTCTATCCTATTACGCATTAAACCTGTTTGACTGGACAAAGTCCCTTTCCCATTACTCATTAAACCTGTTTAACTGGACAAAGTCCCCATCCCATTACGCATTAAACTTGTTTAACTGGACAAAGTCTCAATCCTATTACGCATTAAACCTTTGTAGAGTGATGAATTGTGTCATTATTGTAATGCTGTCCACAACATGTGACTCAATATTGAGTGCATTGTTCATAAGAAACTAAGATTCACAATATGTAATGGTAACTTTTGTAAATACTAAATATAGAATTAAGATTCACAACATATAATGCTAACTAGTATTTCACTAGAAAAAGTCTACTTATTATTACTAGTTTTTAATGTTTTACTAAACAAAGTCTGCTTTTTATTACTAGTTTTTAATGTTTCACTAGACAAAGTTCTCTTATTATTACTAGTATTTAATGTTTCACTGGATAAAGTCTGTTTTTTATTACTAGTATTTAATGTTTCACTGGACAAAAGTCTGTTTTTTATTACTAGTTTTTAATGTTTCACTAAACAAAGTCTGTTCACTAAACAAAGTCTGTTTTTTATTACTAGTTTTTAATGTTTAAACAAAGTCTGCTTTTTATTACTAGTATTTCGTGTTTCACTTGACAAAGTCGGTTTTTTATTACTAGTTTTTAATGTTTCACTGGACAAAAGTTTGTTTTTTATTACAAGTTTTTAATGTTTCACTAAACAAAGTCTGTTTTATTATTACTAGTTTTTAATGTTTCATTAAACAAAGTCTGTTTTTTATTACTAGTTTTTAATGTTTAAACAAAGTCTGCTTTTTATTACTAGTATTTCGTGTTTCACTGGACAAAGTCTGTTTTTTATTACTAGTTTTTAATGTTTCACTGGACCAAGTCTATTTTTTATTACTAGTTTTTAATGTTTCACTTAACAAAGTCTGTTTTTTATTATTAGTTTTTAATGTTTTACTAAACAAAATCTACTTTTTATTACTAGTTTTTAATGTTTCACTAGACAAAGTTATCTTATTATTACTAGTATTTAATGTTTCACTGGACAAAGTCTGTTTTTTATTACTAGTTTTTAACGTTTAACTTAACAAAGTCTGTTTTTTATTACTAGTTTTTAATGTTTTACTAAAAAAAGTCTGCTTTTTATTACTAGTCTTTAACGTTTCATTAGACAAAGTTTGCTTATTATTACTAGTATTTAATGTTTCACTCTATAAAGTCTGTTTTTAATTCCTAATATTTAACGCATCACTCTACAAAGTCTGCTTTTAATTACGAATATTTAACCCATCACTTTACAAAGTTTGTTTTTAATTACGAATATTTAACCCATCACTCTGCAAAGTCTGCTTTTAATTACGAGTATTTAACCCATCACTCTATAAGGTCTGCTTTTAATTACGAATATTGTAACTATCACTCTACAAATTCTGCTTTTAATTACGAATATTTATTCCATCACTCTACAAAGTCTGTTTTTAATTACGAATATTTAACCAATCATTCGACAAACAAACTGATATGATTTGAACAAGCACTTCATTACTAGGATCTTTTTTCATATCTTCTTTCTCTCAAATTTCTTGTTCATTCTTTAATATGGAACTTGAAAAAAATAATACGGAATATTAGAACCTGCAATTTGAGAAATTTTTTCAGTTATATCCTTTAATGTAGAAAAATAATTTTCATGGATGAAACGTGAAAAACAGTTCAAGAAAGAAGATAATATACTCAATTGCAAATTTTCAGTTCTGATTAAAATTAAAATCTCAAATTTAAGCAGAAATCTCTGGACATATATCAAAAATTTCAAATCTGCTAAGTTTTATCAAGTCTAAATCTCAAATCTAAATCTCTTCACACATATACTCCACCTTCCCGCCGCCACTGTCTCATCATTTGGATGAATTGGACGATGAGACCGCAGTCGAAATCTTTCTCTTTAAGAGTACTACAATGCCCATGTCTTGTTTCTCTCGATTAGCCACCGAAATTGCTGGAAAAATGACTGGAACGTGCACTGCCACTGTCACGCGCGTTGCTGCTAGCTTCGTCGGCCAATATCTCCATCACCAGGCCGTTTCAGGCCATGAGATCACTTCCAAGTTTTAGATCTCGTCGAGAAGTTCGATTTGCATACCAATTTCGCTGGATTCCATTGTCAAATGAGGCCGGACGAAGCTGTCGAAGTTGTTGTCAATTTTTAGTCGCGATTTCGAAACTTTGATCGACCATATCTCCTTCGTCGTTGATCGGATTTCGATTTCGTCTTAGACATTGTGATTGTTGTCTCGAGATCTTCGATTTTGACTATTCGTTTGCATAAATCAGTTGCCGGACAAAAAAGTTGTAATTCTTGGGGTGGAGGAATGCCGGTACACGCAAGACAGAGAGGAGAGAGAGAAGAGGGAGAGTGTGCTTCTGCTTCTTCAATGCAACAAGGGTATTATGGCCTTTTCATACGTTTTGGGGGGTTTACAAAAAATATGTTATGTATTGGGGATGTAAAATAGATGAATTTCAAATTGGGGTGTTTATGATAACTTATGTGCCATATCAGGGATGAAATATTAATTCTCCGAATAATAAAGTGTCAATTTCTCTATATAATTGTATTTGCATACCCAAACTCGAACACGATTTATTTGATCAAATTAATATAAAATCGAATCACTATCCTACGACCTTAGATAGTTTCTCCTTCTATATTATTTCGTCCTTTTTATTTTCTTCTTAATTTTCTTTGTTTTTTGGGATTAAAGTGAAAATACAATTTATTTCTTAATATAGGCCATGATATTGGTAATTGGTTGGTGCGTAATAAATTACTGCTAACCGTGCATTGGGCAATTAATATATACTCGTAATTATTTTTAATGATAATTATTAAATTTATGATTCATAAATTAATAATTCAAAATATAATAAGATTATATTAGTGAAAATATAATAAAAGCGAAGTAAAATATACGCGGGAAGAGGATAGAACGAGAAAAAAAAAATACAGTTGAGGTTGCATAAATTAAATGGGGGAATGTTTGAAAACTCCTCATGGGTTTAAAAACTTCCTTTTAGCTCTCCATTTTCAAATACATCATTTGGGGTTTTAGATACGCGATTCTGGTTTTTAGATACGCGATTTTGGGATTTAGATACGCGATTCTGGGATTTAGATACGTGATTTTTTCCTTGTATTTCAAATACATCATTTGGGGTTTTAGATACGCGATTTTTGAGTTTTAATACATCATTTTTTAAAATGGGGAGCTAAAAGGAATTGGACTTATCATTTGGGGAGTTTTCGGGAATTCCCCGAAATTAAATTGTGAAAAATACGACAGTAAAATAAAAAACAATTAGTCTGAAAATTTCAAACAATTAATTTAAGGCATATTATAAGTGTGAGCTTTGAAGTCTACAGTAAAAGTCTAAAATTAATCATTAGTACTTAGTAGTTTTCTCCCTTAAAAAAAAAATAAGTAATTTATTTTAAAATTTGTTTTGAAAATAAACATTGATTTAGGCAAATAGCTAGATTCCAAGTCAAATGAGGATTGATAATTAATATTATTTAGTTCTATCAAGAATAGTTGGAAGATCAATAATGAATATTGATCGTGTCGAAATCTGGGCTGTGTGCTGGACTGCGGATTAGGACTCCAAATCACCCGAGATATTTGTAATGTGTGGAGAACTCCGACGCTTCCTCCAACTGAAAAGGTTGAACAAACGTGAACTCAAAGGCCAAGACGGGGAAGAGTGGGGGTTGATCCCGTTTTGGCACTCCGACGCTCAAGTCAGCTTAAGCTCTTGGACAGAAATTGCTAGAGCTGAGAGTTTTTGTGCGTGAAGAAGAGCTTACCTTTGGCCGTCGCTAGGCGAGGCTTTTATAGGGCGAAGATGGACTTCGCGGGGGCAAGTACACCTCCCAGAAAGTGTGGATCTGGTTGGGAGGAGAGAGTCCTGGTCCTCAGGCCGGAACAGTGCTTTTCCAGCCAAAGCACTGTTCGCCTGCTCCTGCCAGGATCCCTGCCACTGTACTGGGGGCGGCTGTCATTAATGCGGCCGGCCGTAGGTGGTACTCGCATTAAGTGCGGTTGTCCGGTAGTGACCGGGTCGGGGTCTCGCTGGGTCGCGGCTTTCCTTGGAATGAAAGGAGACCCTGGGTCGCGGGAGACCACCGCCAAACCGGGACTTGTGGTGTTCAGTCAAGTGGTGGGTCGATGATAGCCTAAGCGGCTCGGTCGTGAAAAGCTTACGTGGAGTAGGCTGCTTATCTGGCAATGACATCTGGCGCTAAATCAGACTCCCCGATTTTCCCCTTATCATCTGCCCCCCCAGATCGGGCACCATTAAAAGAGTGGTGTTTGATCTCAAGGAAGGCTTTTCGACCGGGGTAAAATGGGGGAGGCCTGGGTCGCGATGATCTCGTGGAGGTTTGGGTCGTCGGGAAAACTGTCCGAGCCAGGATTCGACGAGCCAACCTCCTTCGACCCCAGATATGTTTCGACCCAAGACATGAGGCGTGGCCTCATGCGCGCATACTAGCTGTGCCCCACTGGGCGGGGAACTCTGGAAACCCCCTTTGTCAGAGTCATGATTACACTTTTTGAAATTTGAAGGACTTGCACGGGTTTTGAGGTTCGGTTGCAGGCGGCCGTTTTGGGGGTAATGGGACACGTTCTTCCCCAGTATATTAATTTATGGCCACGTGGGTAGGGATAACCACGCCTAATTGAAACGTAGCTATAAATTGGGGACTTAGGCGGTTTTTCTTCCTTCCACGCCTTTCCCAAGAGCAAACCCTAGATTTGAAGCGACTCTTGCCCTCCACCAGACTCTGTCAAAACGCACTCCGGGAGAATTCGCAAGCACATTCTCGAGGTACGCTTCTCAATCCCAGATCTCTCCCCTCTTCCTTTCTCCCTCACATCCCAGAAATGGCTCCCAAGAGGAACGTCTCCGGGCCTTTCGAGAGCCAACCCCCAAATGAGCAAGTGAGGAGCTACGGCCCGCGGGACATTCCGTCGGACTCTGAGGTGTCCCTAGAATGCATAGGGGTTAAGGCTCCAGGGAGGGCCAGGTGGGAGGATCCCACCGTGACGATGTATATCAGGAACCCAGCGGAGGAAGCCACCGGATCGGCTCTGAGGGAACCGGCTGACAGTGAAGGTTCCGTGGAAGCTGAATCCGTCCCCTTGAGCGGTGATAGAATGCAAGGCGAAGTAGACAGCGAGGTTGTAGAGGATACGGCCGCAGAGATTGAGGAGATGTCGCTGGAGGAAGAAGGTCCGGGCGGCGCAGCTTCGGACGTTGAGCGGGGGCCCCAAAAGGGGAAAGCGAAAAGGAGAGGACAGCAGAAATGCCCGAAGTACTATCACGAGTTTAGGGCCGAGGTGTATGGGTCGGAGAGGACCACCGCCATAAAGAGGCTGACTGGCTGGAGAGATTTGGACGCCCGTTGCGAAGTTTTCACTCCCAACAAGGATGAACACATGGGGGCACCCCCTGAAGGGTGTATCGCCATATCCCTGCAGGCCATTGAATACGGATTCCGACTCCCTCTCTCCCCATTTCAGGTGGCTCTGTTTAATCATCTACAGATCAGCCCCATTCAGCTGCTCCCAAATGGTCACGCGATGGTAACAGCGTTCAGGTCCTTGATGAAGATCTTGGGTCAGGTTGAATGCGTGGAGCATTTTGCAGAACTATTTGTGGCTTCCGTCGACTCAGCTGCTTCCCCCAATAGGAGGGGGTTTGTGAAGTTGCAATCTAGGTCGGGGAATAAGATTTTCGACACCGAGAAGTCCTCCCATGGCGTGGATTGGAAAAAGAAATTTGTTTTCCTGAAATATACGGACGGGTGGAACGGGCTAAAACACACTTCTTGGAACGACGTAGCCCAGGTTAGGTTGGAGAGGGGTCCGGTACGTTGGCCTAACACCTTGTTAGCTGCGCTGAGGGGGGTGCATCCCTTGGATACAGGGATCTTCACGAACACCCACTTGCTAATTAACTTGGGGTTGGCTCCGGGAACCCGGAGACACATTGATTTCAGAATGGGTAACTATACCCTCAATACTCTTAGGCCAAGCACGTTCCCTTCCCTGACTTCATCTTTTCTTTACCACATTGATTTCTAATTCTGCCCGCTGAACCCTATTTTATTTTTTTTATGTGCAGGGTCGATAATGGTAGCCGGACGAGCCAAAGCCGTGGATCGCCTTCTGAAGAAGAAACAAGCCGAGAGGGCCAAGAGAATTGCTGAGGAAGGGGTGCCTGGCCCGCTCCCCTCTGTCCAAGAGATAGCGCGAGAAGAGGGCCTCACGGAGGCAGATTCCCTGGGTCGGATTGCGGCTGTGGAGCGGGCAGCCGGGCAAAGATGGGCTGATGCCCATGTTCCTACGGATGGGGGAGAAGCGGATGCGCAAGGGGCCGCTTGGATCCCCCCGGCAAACGATGCCGCGGCTCCACCTCCGGTAGATCAAGGCACCGTCCCTTCAAAACCAAAGGGGAAAGTGGTTATTTCTGCCGGGCGACCGGATACGAACTCAGAGACCAACTCTGGGTCGTTTCCTCCGGAAGTGCCCAGGGGTCGGCGTACTCTGAAGAGGAAGGACAAGGATGAGGTGGCGGACAGGGCCCCCAAGAGACCTGTTAAGAGGGATGATCCTCCTTTCCGGCCACCGGGCGGCTGGGCTCCCCCAACTCTTCGGCCGGGGACCTCGCCCGGCTTCACCATGCTGAGGGGAGACTATGAACGTATAGTCGCGGTCCCCACATTCGCCGGGCCCAAGTATCCCTTTGGGGTTTCGGAACGTAAAGAGGACGGGTCAGAGAGGAAGGTCGCTACTGGGGAAGTCGACCAGGATGTGCTGGGGGCCATTTATTACTCCCTCCAAACCGCAAGCGACCACCAGGAGTTGGCCAAGGAGAGCAATGCGACCCTCTCTTATAACAAAATTGCGCTCTTGAACGCGGTAAGGGCCCTTTCGCCTTTCTTTTCCTTGGGTCGTGCTTTTCATTGTTTCGTTCCTGACTTCTTCTCCTTTTCCTCTTCCCAGTTGATAGTAAGGGAGCACCAGTCTGCCATGCGACTGGAATTGGCCGATGAAGCCCGCCGCAAGCTGCTGGCGGAGAGGGCAGAGGTGTTGCAGGAGAAGAGCTGGAAAGACGAGGCGGCGAGGCAATCCCAGGCGTTGGAAGATGCCCAGAAAGCGTACACCGTGAAGCTTGACAAAATGGACAAGCTGGTAAAAGCTTCCCTTATGGAGAGGTCAGCCCTAGAGAAGGAGTTGGAGGAACTAAGGGCTGCGAACGAAGAGCTGAGAACGGGTGTGGCTACGCGGCAAAGCTTGTTGGACGCCGCGGAAGCGAAAACTGAGGCTGCTTATGCCAAAGGCAAACAGGATGGATGGCCGGATGGCTTTGTGGAAGGGCAAAAAGATGGAACCAAAACGACCTTCTGGACGGTCGAGAAACTAGTCCCGCAAATAAAGGACAGCGCCGTGGCAGAGTTTCTTCAATCCAAGGTGTTTGGCACCGTCTCGGGCACCCTGGGGGTTTCGGATATAGAGACCGGCTTCATGAGGGCTCTATCGCAGATCCACCTTCACCACCCAATCCCCCATGCCCTCCTTAACGACCCCCGTAAACTTAATGCAGCGAACGGGTATGTTCCCAACACATTGCCGCAAGAGTTCATGGCTCGCGTTGATTTTGAAGAAGGGGCGAATCAGGAAGCGACAGACGGTGAAGGGGATGAAGAGGAGCCGGACTGGAACAAGGTGACCTACGGCTGGGCTGTGGAATGGGCTGAGTCTCAGCTCGACAAACAAGCAGGAGCGGTATCTTTGCCGGGCCCGGTGGATATTGAGCGGGCAAAAGAGACTTTGCTGGCTACTTATGCTCCTTCAAGTAGCGGGTCGAAAGATGATGACCTTTTAACCGGGAAAACTGGTGGTCCTGCTTTAGCAATCCCTCCTTTGGCATCACTCCCTCCCGCCATTGAAGTGACTCCCCCGGCGCCTCAGCTTAATCTTCCAACTCCTCCTTCTAGCTCTTGAACATTTGTAACATTATTACTGCTATTTCCTTGTAATATTCCGGGGATTGAGCCCCCACCTCCTCCTGTAAATTTGAGCATTTAATATTCGCTTTTGATACTGTTTCATTCTAATGTTGTTTATTTCTAAGACATTGGTCTTGTTGGCGAGTATGGCTTTTTCGCAATCTTTTGAACGAAAACTTAAATGAAACTTGAAAAGTGCATGTGGTGGGTCGGAAGGGGTTGCCCTCGCGAGCCAACACTGGCTCGCTGGGAACATGCCTCACCGGTCGCCCCGAGCGACTTCTTAAGGTTTCCTTGATCTCTGTTTTCGTTATTCATCCTCCTTAAGATGTTTCGGATCGCATACGTAAACTTCGATTAACGTATACATCACAACAATTAGCTGAAGATAAAAGTCAATTCAGATGGACTGAAAGTACTTTACAATACTTAGCTGAAGATAAAAGACAACTCAGATGGACTGAAAGTACTTTTCATCATTTGGGGGACGAACATGGGGAAAGTACAAAATGGTACCTACAACTTAGAGAAATTCTTAAACATAAAACTTCTTGAGGTTATGCGCATTCCAGGATCTGGGAATGGCGTTTCCCTCCATATCCTCTAGGTGATAAGCTTTGTTGCGCCCTATCTCAGCAATGCGGTATGGGCCTTCCCAGTTAGGTTGTAACTTGCCCACATGTTTCGTCACTTCAACCTTTTTGAGAACCAGGTCGCCGATTTGAAAAGCGCGGGGCTTGACCTCTTTGTTGTAGCTCCGAGCCACCGTGGCTCGATATTGCTGCATGCGCTGGAATCCCTTCTGCCGAATTTCTTCAATGGTGTCAAGCTCATGCGCTCGATCTTCCGCGTTTCTGGCGAGCTGGTAGTTGGCAACCCTGGCAGTCTGATGTAGAAGCTCCGCGGGGATCATGGCCTCCGACCCGTAGACCATTGAGAACGGGGTTAGCCCTGTAGCAGTTCTAGGAGTTGTGCGGTACGCCCATAGGACCCCATCTAGTTCGTCGACCCAAGCTCCCTTCTTGGCCTCCAGCCTGGTTTGGAGGTTCTGAATAATGATCCGATTAATTACTTCGACCTGGCCGTTCGCCTGGGGATGGCCGACCGACGCGAAGCGCTGACTGATTCCCATATCCGTACAGTAGGACCTAGTGCTGGCGCTTTGAAATTGAGTTCCGTTATCGCAGATGAGGACCCTGGGGATCCCAAATCTACAAATGATGTTGCGCCATAAGAAATTTTGGATAACCTTGTCCGTGATTTTTGCCGCGGGTTGGGCTTCGACCCATTTAGAGAAGTATTCCACTGCGACTAACAGGTATTGCCGTTGACCCGTCGCGAGTGGCAGTGGCCCAACGATGTCAATGCCCCACTGATCAAAGGGCCAGCAAATATCTACAGGGACCATTTCTACGGGGTGCTGATGCGGGATGTTGGCGTGTTTTTGGCAATTAACACACCTACGGGCGTATTCCTTAGCATCCTCGTTTAGAGTGGGCCAGTAGAACCCACTTCTGGACACTTTCTTGGCCAAGGATCGACCGCCCGCATGATTTCCACATTGCCCACTGTGTATCTCTTCCAAGACGTCCAAAGCCTGTGAGGGACGTAGGCATCGCTTGGTTGGTCCCATGAATGCCCGCTTGTATAATCTCCCTTCGGAATCCAGGGAGTAACCTGCGGCTTTGTACTTGAGGCGTCTCGCGGCATTTCGGTCGGCAGGTAACACTCCATCTCTGAGGTAAAGTATAAATTCGTCGACCCAGCATGGTTCTGCGGGGTCGATGGAGCATATTTCCTCTGCCTCGCTATCAATCACTCTCCCCTTGCTTGACAAGTAAGTGATGTTTTGGTCCCTGGAGCCTCTCATTCCGTTCGCGAACTTTGATAACGCGTCCGCACGCGTGTTTTCTTCCCTGGGGACTTGTTGTAGCGTAAATTCTTTGAATTGAGATGCCAAGGATTTGACCTTGGCGAGGTACTTGATCATAGTTTCCTCACGCGCTTCGTATGAGCCCTGAAACTGGCTCGCCACCAGCTGGGAATCCGTCATCACGGCAATCCTTTCGACCCCATGCTCCTTTGCGATTTTAAGGCCAGCGATGAGCGCTTCGTATTCTGCCTCATTGTTGGTGGCTGGGAAGTCCAGGGAGATGGCGAAGTCAAGCGTCTCGCTCCCCGTGCTGGTTAGGGAGATCCCCACGCCGCCTCCTTGAGAAGTTGAGGAGCCATCGACCGACATTGTCCATAGCGCTAAACGCGGGGTTTCCTTACGGGGGTCGCTCTTTTCAATGATGAAATCTGCGAGGATCTGGGCTTGATATGCAGCTCGGGGCTGATAGTTGATATCAAACTGACTCAACTCGATTGCCCATTTCACGATTCTTCCCGATGCTTCCGGCTTTTCTAGGACTTGGCGCAAGCCCTGATCTGTGAGGACGATAATGGAGTGGGATTGGAAGTAAGGCCTTAGCTTTCTGGAGGCATGCACGAGGGCCAGAGCGAATTTTTCGATCTCCATATAGCGCGCTTCTGCGCCGTGGAGTATCTTGCTAACGTAATATACTGGCATGTGCTTCCTTTCGCGGACGGCTACTAGCACAGAGCTCACTGCCTCCTCAGTGACCGCCAAATAAAGGTACAAAGTTTCTCCTGTTACAGGTTTAGCGAGCAAAGGAGGAGAAGCAAGATATTCTTTGAGCCTTTCAAAGGCTTCATCACATTCATCAGTCCACTCGAATTTTTTAATATTGCGTAAAATTTTAAAGAACGGGAGATTTTTCTCAGAAGAGCGAGAGATGAACCTGTTTAGTGAAATGATTCGACCGACGAGACGTTGGACGTCCCTCACGCTGTGGGGTCTGTTGATGCCCTTTAGAGCTAAGATCTTCTCCGGGTTGGCTTCAATTCCTCGTTGGCTGACTATGTAACCCAGGAATTTTCCGCCTTCTACGCCGAAGGAGCATTTGCCGGGGTTCAGCTTCATTCTGTACTTGCGGAGCAGGTCGAAAGTCCGACCCAAATCGGCCAAGTGCATTTCTGCCTTCTCGCTCTTGACGATCATGTCGTCAACATAGACCTCCATTGTTTTGCCTATCTCGCCCTCGAAAACCTTGTTGACCAGCCTTTGATAGGTTGCGCCAGCGTTTTTCAATCCGAATGGCATGACCTCAAAACAATAGATTCCCTTTACCACAACGAAAGCGGTCTTCGCCTTGTCCTCCTGGGCCATGAAAATTTGATAGTAGCCCTGGAAGGCGTCCATCATGCTCAGGAGCTCACAGCCGGCAGTTGAATCAACCAACTGATCAATGCGTGGGAGAGGGTAAGGATCCTTGGGACAAGCTTTGTTTAGGTCGGTGAAGTCGTTGCACATTCGCCACTTCCCTCCTGTCTTCGCGACCAAAACGACATTGCAGAGCCAATCTACGTACTTGGCCGGCGTGATGTATCCGGCATCCAGCAGTTTGTTGACCTCTTGCTCGATTATTTTGTTTCGCTCATCACTCTGGGCCCTCAACCGTTGTTTGATGGGTCGGAAACTTGGGTCCACATTCAAATGGTGTTCGATAATTTTTGGGTCGACTCCGACCAAGTCTGAGGACTTCCAAGCAAACACATCTGCATTATCTCGTAGGAACTGAATGAGCATGCACTGCTGTTTACCTTTGAGATTCGCCCCAATGTGCGTGATTTTCTCTGGGTCATCCGGAACCAGTGAGACTGGGACGAGGGCTCCTACTGCCTCTATCTTACCATCATCAAGCTTCCGCTTCTTCCTTGCTATGGTGGAGGTCATCTGCTTGGAGCACATCTCGGCGGTGGGATCGTCTGGGTCGGCAAGTTCCGCATCTAGGAAATCGCCCACATCTATTAAAGGAACGACAGTTTTGTTCGGAAGTTGTACCTTTTCCATGGAGATGGAGTAGCATTCCCATGATTCCGGTATGTTGCAACGGAGCTCCCCTATCCCATGCGGGGTCGGCAGCTTGATGGTTTGGTGGTAAGTGGAAATCACCGCTCGGAAGCTGATCAGAGCGGGGCGTCCTACGATGATGTTGTAAGCAGAGGGGCCTTCCACCACCAAGTATTCCAATAATTGTGTGGCCCGTTGCGGCAGCTTCCCCATGGAGGTAACAAGCTTGACTCTTCCTTTAGAATAGACCTCCGAGCCCCCAAAACCTGTCAATGGTGTTTTAATAGGCTCATAGTCAAGGGAATTATGGATGTTCATCTTTTGCAAGGTGGAGTAGAAGATAATGTTAACGGAGCTCCCGCTGTCGACTAGGGTCTTATGAACAGCGCAATTCGCTACGTCCAAAGTAACGACCAGCGGGCAACTAGGCATTCCCCCATCTCGTGGCATTACCGGTATGAAGTCCTTATCGCTAAACGAGATTTCTTGCTCGCGCCATTCTTGCCCTTGCTCCACTTGCATGATTTCTCTGGGCCCATAAAGCTCCCGACCCGCCTGACGCCTTGACCGCTTGCGGGCTGTCTTGGAGTCTCCTCCTGCGGGGCCACCCGCAATCATGAAGATTTCGTTTGTGGGTATGTTGTGGGGATTAGCCTCTCCCGGCTTCTCCAATGGTGGCTTTCGCCCCCTCCTGGGCGGAGGCGACTCCCTTGGGTCGAGAATTTGGCGGGCCCGCTCGTCCAATTTTTTGACAAACTCCATGAGGTGGCCTCCTTGAATTAATCGCTCTACCTCCTCCCTTAAAGCGATGCATTCTGAAGTCCAATGACCGGGCTGCATGTGGTAAGCGCAGCGCTTTCCAGACTCTTTAGCCTTCTTAGTTTCCTTCAGCTGCTTTGGCTTTTTAAGGAGTCCTCGATCCATGACTTCGTAAATTTCCTCTATGGGGCAAACCAAAGGTGTGTAACCTTTCCTGACCCCGCTCGTTGAGGGTACTTCCCGCTTGAGCCTCTGTTCCATTCTGTTGGAGATCCTTGGAGGTTCCGACCGAGGCGGGTCGGATCTGGGGAACCTATCGGTAGCTGGGTCGTTTGCTCGTCGATCACTTTTGCGCCCCAAAGCGCGCGTTGTGGACTTGACCTCCTCCAACCGCATGAATCGGCGTGCTATGGCCATTATTTCCTCCATATTCTGGGGAGACTCAAGGATGATTTCATCGGCGCACTCCGCGTGGCGGATCGCCTTGTGTAGGGTCTGGGTCAGGATGTCAATGTCCAAATGCTCGACTTTGACGAATGCCTCGTTGAACCGTGAAAAGAAACTCCTCAAGGTCTCGCCTTCTTCCTGCATGATACTATACAGATAGGTGGACGGGAGCTTGACTCCCGTCATGGAGGAGAAGTGAGCTTTGAACTTTCTGGCCAAATGATCATAATCTCGGATGCTATGCGGCGCTAGCCGCTCAAACCAGTCTTGGGCTGGACCCTCGAGCGTGGTTTCAAAAATCTTGGCCCAGATGAGTTTGGAGTGGCCATAGAGGCTGACTTGTGCTTCGAATTTGGAGCAGTGCTTCACGGGGTCGGTGCTCCCGTGGTATATTGGCAGATTGGTGGGAACTCTATCCACCACCTTGGCGTCAATGATTTCATCGCAAAAGGGGGACCTTGCCTCCCGTTCACTGCGGTACATCCTCCCCTGACGTGGGTGGAGGTGACCGTGGCGGTGGGCAGGTGCCCTTTCCTCAAAGACTTGCCCTTGGGGGAAGTGTGATGACACTTCCTCTTGTGGATCGAAATACTCCGACCCTGGTGCCGGGTCGGGTAAATAAGCTTGCTGCTGCTGCTGTTGCTGTTGTTGTTGTTGCTGTTGCTGTCTCCGGGGGAGATTATTTCGGAGATCGCCCTGTCCCACCCAATGTCCCCGATTGGCCTGATGGTAGGCGTTGGGATGGACCCTAGCCCCCAGGCGATCGAAAACAGGCATATTTCTAGGGACAGGAGCGTCTCTATTCATTTCGCTTGCCGTCCCTGCAATGTGGCGCGCGCCCCTATCCGTATCCCTCATATTGCGCAAGAGTTGCGAGGGGCGTTCCTCAGCCTGACCATTCCTTCTTCTGGCTGGCTCCTGTCTGCGGGGTGGGTTCTCATTGTCATCGAAACCCTCCTCCAGGTGCGCACCCAGATGGACTGGATGCTGGGCTCCCAAGGCCGGAGCAATGTATATGGTCTGAGGTTGCGCGTAGGGGTTTTGACCGTAGGGGAGCTGCGGATACCCCCAGATACTTAGCTGAGGGGCATGCTGATGGACAGCATACGTCCCTGCTGCAGAAGGCCCTTGAACTGTGGGGTGTGCAACATTCTGAGGGGTCAGAGCCAAAGGGCTTCCTCTTGGGGGAGCCGGCATGACCGGCTCCCTGTTTTCTCTTGCAGCGGCCATCGCCTCGGCCCGACAGCTCTCCGCGTAAGCCGTCAAGTCCGCTTCTGAAAGTATCAAACGGCTAGGAGCGCTAGGGCCAGCATCCGCAGCGACGATCCCTACTACAGGGGGTGGGAAGTTCCCCCCTGAGGTGTTGAGATCCGGAAAGATCTCTTCACCATTCTCGCCGTAGACTCGTCGCCCGTGACGTGTTTGGACCATCGTCAATGGAGAGATGGATTAAGCTAGTGAGGAAGAGAGACTTTTTGTTCAGAGTTTCCCACAGACGGCGCCAAGATGATCGTGTCGAAATCTGGGCTGTGTGCTGGACTGCGGATTAGGACTCCAAATCACCCGAGATATTTGTAATGTGTGGAGAACTCCGACGCTTCCTCCAACTGAAAAGGTTGAACAAACGTGAACTCAAAGGCCAAGACGGGGAAGAGTGGGGGTTGATCCCGTTTTGGCACTCCGACGCTCAAGTCAGCTTAAGCTCTTGGACAGAAATTGCTAGAGCTGAGAGTTTTTGTGCGTGAAGAAGAGCTTACCTTTGGCCGTCGCTAGGCGAGGCTTTTATAGGGCGAAGATGGACTTCGCGGGGGCAAGTACACCTCCCAGAAAGTGTGGATCTGGTTGGGAGGAGAGAGTCCTGGTCCTCAGGCCGGAACAGTGCTTTTCCAGCCAAAGCACTGTTCGCCTGCTCCTGCCAGGATCCCTGCCACTGTACTGGGGGCGGCTGTCATTAATGCGGCCGGCCGTAGGTGGTACTCGCATTAAGTGCGGTTGTCCGGTAGTGACCGGGTCGGGGTCTCGCTGGGTCGCGGCTTTCCTTGGAATGAAAGGAGACCCTGGGTCGCGGGAGACCACCGCCAAACCGGGACTTGTGGTGTTCAGTCAAGTGGTGGGTCGATGATAGCCTAAGCGGCTCGGTCGTGAAAAGCTTACGTGGAGTAGGCTGCTTATCTGGCAATGACATCTGGCGCTAAATCAGACTCCCCGATTTTCCCCTTATCAAATATCTTTTTGTAATAAGGGTTTGACTCCGTAGAAGATGAGTAGATGACTTAATGATAAACATTTGCACCTCAAATTTTCATAATAAAAAACCATAATATTATTTGTTTAGTTCTATTATCTTATTATAAGGCTTTTCCATTAAAAGATATAACTCGTAATACGATTCACTACAATTTTACATGACTGATTAAATTATAAGAGGTTAATTTTATTTGATTCTTTTAACATTTAACCTACTTCTTAAAAATGAAAAACGTTGAATTTTTTTTTGCTTATCACCTATTTCAAACCTAATAAAATGCAATATAAAAAATAATAATTTTATATTTAGTAGGCAAAGTCAAGCTCTTTTTATATATTTGCTTCGAGGTTGTTTCGATATTCAACTAGAACAAGAAATTCCGAGCTGAAAGGACAAACTGACAAAGTAGGTAGTACAATCCGTTAGGCCAATCTTATTAATTATTTAGAATAAAAAAAGGTATTGTTTTCTAATTTGTGTGGGCCTAAGAAATAAATAACACTAATATTATACATATAAACACATGTATAATGTATATATAAAATTTATAAATATGCAATAGTAAAACAAGCTAGTTACGACAACTTTGGGAAAACCGATCAACTTGATTTATAATTATAATATTAATTGGTTTAGTATTAATGCTAATCAATTAAATAACTTATACATAGCAATTGCCAATTAGCACTATCCATACAAGTGGCAACACTACATTATACTTTTTGATTTTCCAGGGAAAAAAAAGAAGATGAAACACAGTATTTTTCACAAAAGTATAATATTATCCATCTCTCAACATTTAATTTAAATACATTTTAAAATATAAAACTCCTCAGATATTAAAAATAATACTTAACTTGCCCTAGTTCTTTCTAAAAAAAATAAATAGAGAAAAAAGGGATGGGAAAAATATTATTAACTATTAAGTAATGAGCTAAGGCTTAAGATTATGGTCCTAGGTTCTAGTATATATATATATATATATATATATATATATATATATAAGAATATCGAACTGATTCGGCCGAATCAGTGCAATAAGGAAACGAACGTTATACATTTATTATATGTATATTTATTTATTTTTGATAGAAATACATTTATTATATGATTAGTGAAAGTTTTAAAAATATTATCGCTTATTATATAATTAGTTAAGATTCGTGCTAATTGGGTCTGAAATTATTATTTTTTATTTTAATCGGATCTGAAATATAATATTTCCTGTATCAGAGCATTGCCAAACCATAGATTGATTTGAGTGAGTTACCTTCAAAGTAGTCCAAGTGCATCGTAAGAGAATATAAAACATATTTCTCCTCTAGTTTCCGATAGTTTTACTGTCATTTGAAATTTGTCCAAGTGCATTGTAATAGACAATAATTTATTCAATTTCTCAATCATATCCCATAATATGGTAAAAATTAAGGCATAAATCCAAGTACATGCGCCAAATAATGAAAATTCGACATTTTGTTTTTATTCAGTAATTTATTTTGGTTGAATACTGATGGTGCAAGAACTGGAAACGTACTAAATCACCAACACTTTCAAGATTTGTTTAAAAAGGGAAAGACCATCACAGGCGAGGTGCCTCAAGAACTGGGTTTCCTTTAAGCGTGGGTTCTTCCAGCTAGGATAACACCAAGAGTGCAAGTGTGACAGAGATGCAGCTGTGGTGCGTGAAATGTGGAGCTTGAGAAGAAGAAGGGAAAGCAGGAGAAATGCCCAGTTTGATGCAGAGTATTCCTGTGGAAGAAGATGACTTGGGGGAGAATGCATGTGTCACCCTCTATTTATATGCTAGGGGTGAGGGTGGTCTGGGTAATTTGTCCAAGTGGTCCCAAACCTGTGTTGCCCTAACACGTGGCGGCCTATGACGGTATGAGAGCGATGGCTCTGAAAAGTGGGCGGCGTGTCAGGTACGAGGTGCACACTGCCACTGTGTCAGAGGTTGTTAACGAGAGTCGTGCGTTGGGAGGCTCAAGATCTGTCATGCGAGCGTGCGGATGCCCTACTTGGGGCAGGTCTCACCCTAGCGTGAGTGACGCTCGAAGGGATGCACGAGAGAGTTTCCCCTGGCAGATGACCCACGAGCGTCAGATACACGAGCGTCAGATAGGAGGAGCCCTCGAGAAGCGTTTCCCTGGGAAGGGTGATCCCGAGAGACCATACCATGAGCGCTGGGTCTGACAGTGTGAACCCCCTGCTCGAATAGTGGACCGAGGCGTGCGGGCCTGGATTAGTCAACAAGCGAATGGGTCAGGTCGTCCTGCGGGCCCATTAATGCGAGTGTCCAAGCCCTAAGTAAGTAGATGGTGCCACGTGGACAGCTCTGATATGAGCGTGAGTTTATGCCTCATCATTTTGCCCCCCAAATTCTGTAGTAGCGCTTGAGCGCACTGTAGAATTTCAGAGAAACAAACTTTGAACTTTTTGAATATCCGAGGGTCAAGCTTCTGCGAAGGAGGCGACCGCTTGTCTTCCGTAACGGACACGTTCTGACATCGCCATAAATGAAGTCATGTCCGCATTAAATGCTGAGTGAGAACGTGGGCGCGTGTACTCCGGGAGTCGTGAGGCGGTTACCAAAAGTAGGGGGACTTTCAAGGTGGGAAATGATTGCATTTTCAAATCCCTAACCCTAGTTAATGCCAGCTTTTGTCCCTATAAATAGGGAGAGAGAAAGCCTTTGCAACCTTTCACGCCTTCAGTCTTCTTCAAGCAAACTCAGAGCAAAAAGTTCTGCGAATTTCTGCAAACTCCAGCAAATTTCTTCCTTCAATCCTTAGGTAAAATCCTCGTAACCTGTGATTTCCTGTACTAACTTTAGATTTAGGTTGTGTGTGAGTGATACTTTTGGTGAGGAACCCTTTTTTGCCATTGAATTCATTCTGGAATTCCTCTTCCCCACTGAACTTTGTGAAAAGCTTCATCTTCAAGAATAAAAAACCAGACATGGCGGAAAATAATGCAGAAGCTTATGTGAGGGCAGGGAAGCACGGACACGCCTAAAAATGTGTCCGTGCAGTGTCCGAAAAAAGAAAAAAAAAAATTGGGACACGGTGTCGGACACGGCGACGTGGAGTGTCCGACACGGCTCAACAAATTTGATCATTTTTTTATGCTAATTTTAATATTTTTTGAATTTTTTGGAAAGAAAATTGAAATAACAAAACTTATTTTAGTTTTTAATATTATATATTTTTATAAATATTTTATGTTACATAGATTATACTTATAAAATATTTTTATTTATATATAAAACATATTTATTTATATAAAATATAGTCGTGTCGTGTTCTAAAATTTTGAAAAAATCCGTGTCGTCGTGTCCGTGTCGTGTCGTGTCCCTGTCGCCGTGTCCGTGTCCGTGCAACATAGTGTGAGGGAGATAGACGAGATGTCCGTTGGGAGTTCTTCCCCTTATGATAATGTTCCCGTGGTCGTTCCCCTGGCGAGGGCCTCACCAGGCGATGCAAACCCAACCGCTATTCCTGTAGCAAGGGCTCCGATAGAGGCTGGGGATGAAGAGCTTGATGCCGCCGTTCAAGGGATGAACGAGCGGGATCCCGAAGGGGTAAATGATCTCTTTGAAGAGATGAACAACGTGATGGAGATGCAGAGACAAGGGGAGAGGGTACTCCCTGTGTTGAACAGTGCGGTGAGGCCACAAGATCACCAGATTACAGTGGCGATTGCGGCTCCCGAAGGTAGTGCAAGGCCTTCTGAGCGCCAAAACGAGGGTGAGCCTTCCCGCAAACGCCGTCGCATGGGGAAGGAACCTTTGACACAAGTGAGGGTGAACAACCCGCATCAAACCGACGGGTCGCCGGACGACATAGAGAGTGTTATGATGCTTGCAGAACAACCCGCATCAAACCGACAGGTCGCCGGACGACATAGAGAGTGTTATGATGCTTGCAGAATTAGCGGAGTTGAAGTTCAAGGCTTATTGGAATGATAGTGTGTACTGGACTCGCTTGCCCTTGAGTGGTGAGAGGGCTAACCGCCCGCCCCCGGGAATGATGACCCTATACTTAGACTCCGTCCTGGTCGGCGGTTTGAGATTTCCAATTCCGCCCGTTGTCGCCAACATCTATAACTACTTAGTTCTGAGCCCCATTCAAATTCTCCCTAACAGCATTGCTCTGATAAACACCTTTGTGATCTTGATGAGGGCTATGGGCTACGAACAAACCCTCAATAGACAACTTCAACAGCTTAATCCAAGTGGCCCGTTCTCCCCGCTCGTCTCCGACTGACGGGTTCTACTATGCCCAAGCCAAGTCTGCGCTGAAGATGATTGATTCGCCCTCGACGTCGTACGGTGAAAACTAGAAAGAGAAATACTTCTTTGTTGGGGCGCCCGGGGTGGTTTTTGGAGCTCACCGAGGGTGGATAGTACACGGAGACGACCCTCTAGTTAGGGATAGATCCGCGAATAAGCTCTTCGAGCACTGGGCGAAGAGTTTGGCCCTCGTGATGAAAAATGAGAGAAAATGGATTAAGGTCAAGGATCTGATGAAGAACGAGGGGGTACTGTTCCGCTATGGACTTTCCTGCCCTCCAGAAATGATACTCAATCCTCCCGCAGACATCATAGGCCCCGACGGTTAGACTCTAGGAACTAACTCTTCTAACACTTAGGATAGCACCGCTAACTTGTTTAGGTTGTAATATTTTTATAGCGATGATCCAGATATTACCCTTCTAATGCTTACTTTTTTTATTTTGCATACGTACAAATACTCACGGTCGGAATGGATGCAGAAAGGATTGCTGAAATGATGCGCGCTCAACGGGCGGGTGCTAACCAACAGCAGCATGCCCAACCCTCAAATGCCCCGAGGGGAAGAGGCGCTCGCCAAGGAGCAGGGTGAGGGGAAGGCAGAAGAGGCGCTCGCAGAGCGGCCGGGGGTGAAGTCCATGTCGCCGGTCCTATTGAAGATCTGATGCTCGAGGGCGCTCGCGATACCACTCCCCCTGCCGCTCCTGCAGAGCCGATAGCGCTCAGTTCTGTCAACCGCTCGGGGGAGGTCACCCGTTTCCATGATACTGTCAGGGCTGAACGCTCCGGAAAAAGGAAGAGGCTGCCAGACTCTATCCCCATCTCCAGGAAAGGTAAAGAGGTGGTTGTGGGCCACCAAGGCGAGGACAGTGATACCTCATCGTCCGAGGATGAGGATTTTTGGAAGATTGGGTGCAGGGGGGATGCCCGCTACAAGCGCCAAAGGACGGACGGCCCAGTCCTTTTAAAGAAGAGCGCAGCTCGAGTTGCAGACGATGCCTGCCACGCTCTTTTGACGGTAAGATTTCAAATTTCTCTGCAAAGTTCTAAACTTTTTTGTGTTTTCCTCAAATAGTAACTTTTGTCCTTGGCTTTTCAGGAAGTGATCCCGAGGCTGAAGAACTTACAGGGACGAGCGCAGGCCTACTCTGAACACAAGGCCAAGTATAAGAGGCTGCTGCGGATTTCTGACCCTGGTCAGTTGCAGGAGGACTACAACGATGTTTGCGCTCAACTTTCAGCGTCCGAGCTCGAGCAGCAGAGGTTGAGGGAGGCTCTGAAGAACTCTGATGACGCATACCTAGCCTTGGACGAGCATCACAAAAAGCTCAAAGAGGAGCGTGATCAACTGAGGGTAGCCAACGGGGAGCTTGGCGAGCAGTTGGCCGAGAGCACTCGGCAAAATGAGGTAACCAAGAAGACCCTCGCTAAATTGCAGGAGAAGGTGACCGGCCTGGAGACGAAGGTGGCATGGGATGCGGTGATGAAATTTATGCGCTCGAAGGCTTTTGCTTTCGCCGCCAACCTCCATTGCTTCGATAACGCTCGGCGCTTCTTCTGGAAAGCTGTGGGGCAGATAGTGATGGTTTGACTGGCGCCTGAGAGTGCTCGGGCTGATGAGCGTTTGCTCATGGACTTGGATGAAAATCTGGAGCCAATCGTCCGTACTGGGGACCCAACAGATAGCCTGGCGGAGCCAGAGTACGAGGATCTGGTGACGATGCTCCAAAGGGACTTCATGGCCGCTAACCCAGTACATCCCGAACCTATCCAAGTAGAAGACGACGGTATCACCGTTGACGCTCAAGATGGTGATGATCCTGGCGATGCCCACACTTCCAACGCCAACGTGCTGGCCCCCGTTCCTCTCTCAACTGCCCCTTCGGAGCCTCTTTGTGCAAAAGGGTCCCAATCGTCGGTCGAAAGCCGGCTTTACAAGCTAAAAGTGAATAAGCATCTCGGGATAACGTGCCTCCACATTCTAAGAAGGTGGAACAAACTCAACCATAAAGAAGACGAAGTGGGCGATGACTGAATGAATATGAAGCAACGAACCCGCTTATAACTTTGTTTAACACCATGCTTCCTCCGAAGCTTTCATCTGAGTAGTCACTACGCCCTACCCTATCGCTGAGTCTTTTGAATCGGTTGAACTTCAAGAGCCAAGCCCAATGAGACTTTCCTTTGTCTGCTTTCCCATAACTATGTCTGTTCGCTTCCTATTTTTGCTAAGAACACTTAATTTCTATATTTTAATTTGATACTCTTGACAACGTACTTGGACTTGTTCTCCATTTATTCTGCGATGATGTTTCCACCAATGAATGTTGATTTCCCTCAATATTGAATGTTGGGCTTTGTTGCTGTTTTATGTTTGATGTTTGTATGCTTGTTTCTGTCGGTACTTGAATATCCATGATGAGAGTGTGCACGTACGAGGGTGCTTCTTTTGAGGGTATCCTGGCAGCATATCGTCATGTATTCTAAGTTTAGGACTTGAGAATGCCTGAAAATCTGAGAAATGAATATATGGGCGCGAGGGTGTTCCTTACGAGGGTACCCTGGCCATATTCATAGTGAGGCTCGAATTTGAACTTAGAAACCCCCTGAGGATTAAACTAAGTATTGGCATTAAGCATGTGATGCATACTTCTATTTTGAGCGTTCCAGTAGTTTGAGTGAATTTAGAAATCAACTGTAGGATTTGCTAAGTATGGGGTTAAAGCGAGCGCGCTGTAATGTTAGCTTCGTACTTAGGTATCCTTGAGAGGATAAGCCTAGCGATAGCTTTGTACGAGCGTACCCATACCCAAGAGGATGAGGGTCATCAGGGGTTTACGAGCGCAACTAGTGTGATCAGCATCCAGTTGGTGTAAATTAAGCATTTAGCATCCCACCTTTTCGACAAGCTCATTCTTAGGGTTTACATGCTTATGAGCGTCAACTATTCAGTGTGGAGGGTTCTCAACACACAGATAGCGTTGATTTGAAATTAATGGGGCGTTCACTAAGCCGTCTGACGTGAAGGACGCTCGACACGGAGTAGGCCTTTAACGTGATTGATTACCCAAGCCATTAATCTAAGAAAAAGCAAGTACATGACATAATAATTGGTAAAACGCTTACTGTTATGCTTGCAATTAATAATAATAATGACTGTTATGCTTTCTGTCAAAAGAAAGTACAAGGTGCCACGAGTGGGCAATTACAAAGGTTGGCGTTTACACATAGAACCGTCTAAGGTTACATGCATTCCACGGTCTAGGGAGACGCTCGCCTTGCAAAGTCTCTAGCAGGTAGGTGTTGTTCGCTCGTACCTGAATGACTTTGAAGGGCCTTCCCAGTTGGGGTCCAACTTACCTACATGTTTGGAGACTTCAACTTTTTTGAGGACCAAGTCCCCTAACTGGAAGGTCCTCTCTTTAACACGCTTGTTATACTGGTGGGCTACAGTCGCCTTGTATCTATGGATCCGAGCCCAAGCAGTATTTCTCCTCTCGTCCAGTAAGTCCAATTCGAAAGCCCGATTACCCTCGTTGGCTGCAGGCTCGAAGTAGGCAACACGTGCTGACTTTTGAGCAATTTCCGCCGGTATCATAGCCTCGGAACCATATATGAGGGAGTAGGGGTTTTCTCCTGTTGCCGCTCGTGGGGTAGTACGGTATGCCCAAAGGTCGCCTTGAAGTTCCTCTACCCATTCTCCCTTTTTACTTTCGAGCATCGTCTTCAGATGCTGAAGTATGGTTCGATTGGTCACCTCAACTTGACCGTTGGCCTGAGGGTGACCCACGGAAGTGAAGTGTTGCTCAATCCCAAGTTTGTAGCACCAATCTCGTGTGTCAGCGGAGATGAATTGGGAACCGTTATCCGAGATGAGCACCCTCGGGATGCCATATCTGCAGATGATGTTCTTCCAAATGAAGTCCCTCACCACTTTGAATGTTATCTTTGCGACCGCTTCAGCTTCGGCCCACTTGGTGAAATAGTCCACAGCGAGGATAACAAATTTCTTTTATCCGACCTCCATTGGAAGGGGCCCCACTATATCGATTCCCCACTGGTCGAAGGGCCATGAAACGTCAATAGGGACCATTTGGGCTGCCGGTAGTTGAGGGGTGTTGGAATGAAACTGGCATTTGGGGCATCTCTTGGAGTAGCTGATGGCATCATGCAGTTGCGAGGGCCAGTAGAACCCACTCCTTAATACTTTCTTAGCTAGAATTCGTCCGCCAGAGTGATTCCCACAGCTTCCGTTATGTACATGCTCTAACATTTCCTTGGCTTGCGAGGGTCTCAGGCACCTTAATGGTGGACCCTGAAAAGACCGCTTGAATAATCGACCGTCGCTGTCAAGAGAGTAGCGAGGGGCCTTACTCCTGACCTTCCGTGCTTCCACTTTATCGCTCGGGCAATCCCTATCCCTGAGAAACCTAATGATGTCATCGAGCCAACAAGGTTCGGAGGGATCGATCATGCTCACCGCATCCGAGGGTCCTGCTTTACGGATCAGTGGCTTCTCTGTTCTAAGGAATGTGACTGAACGCTCACAACAGTCTTCAAGAGCGGATGCGAACTTGGAAAGAGCATCCGCATGCTCGTTTTCCGTTCTTGGGATCTACAACAGATGGAACTCTTTGAATTTGGAGATCACTTCCTTAGCACTCGCCAGGTACTACACCATAGTGGTTTCTCGAGCCTCATAAGTGCTCAGAGGCGGGCCCAGAACAGTAGCGGTCCGTGACCACATTTTAAAATTTTTTATTATAATACAAGTATTAAAATATTTCTAAAACATTGTAATACAATAGCGGAAGACTAGCCGGATCTATTCAAGTATATACATGCAATTGATAATAAATTTTAAATCACTTAAGCAGATAAATATCTAACGGTATTTTTTCAGCTCCCGAATTCACCTCCCGTGAACCCGATACCCGATCTGCTCGTGAAACCGATAGAGCTTCCCTGCAATAACCCCAGAGAAACCCTCGGAGTGTGGGCTCCGAAAGTATTTCTCTAAATACTTAGAGAAAATAAATTTTAAACTAGAAAACCCTTTTCAGGGTTTAATCTCCCGTAATTAGGCGTTTTATATAAACACCTAATTAAAATTAATTCCAAAATAAATCGGAATTAACTAGGAGAAAATGGGACTTGATTTCAAAGCCAAAATTTGGCCAAAATCATCCCAAAATGTTATATGAAATGAGGGAGGGGGTCAGCCCATTTATAGGCAAAAATCGGAGGGCAAAACGGTCATTTTAAGTACAAAAGCAAGGGTATATTGGTCATTTTTCAAACCGCGTAAAAACCGTGTGCCGTTTGACCAATCGGAGCACTCCACGTGGTAGCTCTCTCCGCCGCGGACACAACGCCGCCAACCACGCGCCGCCACAAGTCGGCCAAGTGGTTGGCGCGTGTTGAAATGCGTAGCTCCACCAGGACGCGACACGTGTCCAGGTCTGGCCCTGCCCAGACCCGGTCCGACCCTACCCGGCGAATCGGCCCGTTTACCCTGCTGACCCGGTCCGGTTTGACCGGACTATCCGGCCCGTTGATCGACCCGTTTCCGAAGCAAATCTGGCCGCTGGTTTACGCTGACGTGGCTCAATCTCGACCGCCCACGTGGCGCGCCACGCGACCGCCGAGTCAGGGTCACTTGGGCCCCAGCCTGCTCAGCAAAAATGCCATGTCATTTTTTATTATTATTTTTTAAAAAATCTAAAATTTTATTTTCTCCAAAATAAAATTTCGGGCATTTCCAACTCTTTGGAACTTGATTCATTTTCTTAAAATAAATTCTTTGGCTATTTTCAAACACTTTGAAAATTCATCTCTCTTTCTCCGTTTAATATTTTCTCTTTGGGTTTTTCAATTTGGGGCTTGCAGGGGGACCTGCAGGACTAATTAATTTTAGCTCCAAACGGATTAATATATTATCATCTCATGATAATAATTAATTACCGTTTAATAATATTTAATTCCACTAAATAAATATTATTGCACTCTAAGATTAATTAAATTATTCACGAATTTCTCGATCTAGAATAATTTCGCATTTCACTCCTCCGTGTAGATATCCATGAAAAATAAATTGCAACTACTATCATTTATTTTTCATCTCTAATCTGAAATTTATTGATTCGCCTTAAGTTCAAATTCTCTGTATGTGAAACACATTCAACATACAAATTCGGTGACGTATCACACGAAATGCTTTGGCCAAAGTCTTAATTCGAACTTTTGTAAATCTATTTCAGGGATATATTTACCTTCCAGCAAGACTACAGATTCCTCGATCAATATAACTCTTTAGCACATTTCATGTAGTCATTGAATATACAAAGTATTTTGGCCACACGTTACCGAGACCTCACTTCGAGTATATTACAGTGACTAACACTACATGCCTAAAGCCGAAATATTATCAGGATTAAGAGTACAATGCTTCCTGAGATTTCATTTATTTTAGATAGCAGTAAAAAATGAATAATCTTCGTGGTCCAGTTCGATGTTTCCAATCCTATTGAAAACCATCAACGTGTTATAATCGGAATCACCATTCCATATGACGAAAGACTAATCATCTTATATAACCACATTATAGTCTTGATAAGAACATATTCTTATCTTACTGACTAGAACTTTAATGACACGTGATTTCGGTATTTAAAGTCTTTTCATATGAAACACATTTCATATAAGAATACCACCACACGTCATTAATTATCAATATGTGAAATACTCACAACTCGCTGTAAATTCAGTTTAATTAATTCAATAAATTGAATTTTCAGGGCACTATTCCCAACAATAAGTGTCATCGATTTGACTTGCAATCAGCTGGGAGTCAACATATGCAGTGACCCGAGCGGCTCCATTTGGGAGGGCTATCCTGAGCCCCTGTATTAGAGCCTCATATTTTACTTCGTTGTTGGTGACCTGGAACGCCAGTTTGATAGCGTAGTCCACTTCAGCCCCAAGAGGATCCCTGAGGGTCACCCCGGCTCCCCCCCCTCCCTTGTGAGGTCGAGGAGCCATCTGTGTGTAGAAGCCATAGTCCTTCCTCAACCGAGGGTGCGGTGTCCAGGTTGAAGCGTTCTACCAGTAGGTCTACCACTGCCTGAGCCTGTATCACCGTACGGGGCTCGAAGGTGATGTCAAATTGGCTGAGCGCAATAGACCACTTGATTAGCCTCCCTTAGACATCCGGTTTCGAGAATACCTGCTTGAGGGGCTGGTCCGTAAGCACTGTGATGGTGTGGGCTTGGAAATATGGTCTCAGCCACCGGGAGGCATTGACGAGTGCAAAGGTAAATTTTTCTATCTCGATATATCTTTTCTCCGCTCCTGCAGGGTCTTGCTTAAGTAGTAAACTGGCAAATACCTCCGTTCGCGTATAACTACGAGGACCGCGCTCGTGGCTTCTGAGGAGACTGAGAGGTAAATAAGTAAGTTTTCCCTTGGGTTAGGCTTGGTCAGCAGTGGTGCACTCGAGAGATATTACTTCATGTCTTGCAAGGCTTTCTCATATTCCTCGCTCCAGGCAAAATTACGAGCGTTACGCAAGATTTTGAAAAAAGGCAGATTTCTATCGACCGAGCGGGAGATGAATCTGTTCAAAGAAATGATCTTGCCAACCAGCACTTGGACCTCCCTCACATTTCGAGGGGAGGGAATGTCAAGGATCGCCTTAATCTTATGCAGATTGGCCTCTATGCCTCGTTGGCTGACCATGTACCCTAAGAATTTGCCACCCCGAACGTCAAATGTACACTTGGAAGGGTTCAATTTCATTCTATAATGACGTAGGATGTTGAATGTTCGCTTGAGATCCTCCAAATGAGAATGGTCACGCTCGCTCTTGACAATCATGTCTTCCACATAGACTTCCATGGACTTTCCGATTTCGCGCTCAAACATTATGTTGACCAGGCGTTGATAGGTTGCTCCTGTGTTCTTGAGCCCGAACAGTATAACCTTGAAACAATAGACGCCCACATGGACCACAAACGAGGTTTTTGGGTGATCCTCGGGGGCCATGAAGATCTGATAATACCCTTGGAAGGCATCTATCAAGCTCATAAGTTCACACCCTGCCGTTGAATCTACCAGTTGATCAATCCTTGGTAGAGGGTATGGGTTTTTGGGGCACGCTTTGTTGAGATCTGTGAAGTCATTGCACATGCGCCACTTATTAGCGCTCTTGGGAACGAGCACCACGTTGCAGAGCCACTCAGGATACAGGATCTCCTCTATGTATTGAGCCTCAAGGAGTTTGTAACCTCCTCTTCGATGACCTGCCTCTTGAATCCATGAACGTCCCTTTTCTTTTGCTTGATAGGTTTGAAGGCCGGGTCCACGTTGAGCCTGTGGACAATGATGCTCGGATCTATTCCAGTGAGGTCAGAAGCCTTCCATGCAAACACATCAAGGTTCTCTCAAAGAAAATCAATCATCATGATCTGTGAGGGACCGTCGACACTGGAGCCTATTTGCGTGGTTTTATCCGGATTTCCTGGCTCCAATTCGATGGTCAGGAAATTTCAGTAGGTTCCATGCGAATTTCAGGCCGAGGGGTTTCGAGCGCGCGCTTTTTACCCGTAAGCTTACAGTCCGCTTCGACCGAGGGGTCCTGGCCCTCGCCTACCGAAGAGGAACCCTCGACGGCGCCGGGAGGGCCGTCCTCCGCGCCTTTGTCCCTATTCGCCGCTCTCTTCTTGTTCTTCTTATTATATAGCTTGGCCCTTTTGCGCTCGGGGCCGTCCTCATCCAATTTGGGAAAATCCACTGACTTCTTGGTGGAACCTGCTTGGATGGTTTGTTTGGGTTTGTGGCTCCGAAGGGAAAGGATGTAACATTCCCTAGCCTCTTTAACATTGCATAGGACTTCGCCTGTGCTCTCGGGGGTGGGGAACTTGACCTTTTGGTGGTATGTTGAAATAACTGCTTTGAAGTCAACGAGCGTCGGACGCCCTATGATGATGTTGTAGGGGAGGTCCACTTCAACTATTGCGTAAAGGACGCTCAAAGTCTTTCGCTGCGGGGCACGACCAAAAGAGCTGGCCAAGCGAATTTGTCCGCGAGGGACGATCTCGAAACCCCCAAAGCCAACGAGGGCTGTTCTGAGGGGTTCGAGGGGAATGTTTGTTATATTCATCTTTTGAAACGTTGAGTACGGGAGAACATTCACAGAGCTTCTACTATCAATTAAGACCTTCTTTACAAGATGGTTATGAACGTCTAAACTAACCACCATGGGGCAGTCAAAGGTTTCGCCGACCCCATGGGGTGTTATAATGTGCTCTAGGTCTTTCTCTGTGAAACCTACAATGTCATTCTCCTTCGAGAGTGAAGAGCTGTTGACAGAAAGTACCGTCTTGGGCTGGGAGGATTTCTGATCATAGCTTCGGATATGGCGGCACCGGGATACATTAGAATCCCCTCCTGAGGGTCCCCCAGCGATCATGTGGATGACCGCAAAGGGTTGGTTCTCCACGTCGGCGACCTTCTGTTTGTTACGATTGCTGGTTTCAGGGCTGTGATGGCGCGGGCTTCTTGAGGGCGAATGGCTCCTCCCTCTGGCTCTCGCGTGCTCGGAGCAATGTTCATCATACCTCTCCAGCACCTTCACAAATTCTTTGAGGTGCGCCCCCAGCGATGAGCCTCTAGATCTCGCTCTCCAACTGGCGACACTCATTTGTGTCGTGTCCCTTCTATTTGTGGAAGGCGCAGTACTTTCCCTAGCGTTTTTTAGCCTCGGTTTCCCTCATCTTAGGCGGCCTTTTGAACAGTTTCTTGTCCGCCATGGAATAGACTTCGGCGATTGAACGGTTGAGGGGGATGCACTCGTATCCGCGAGGGGGCGGAGAATTTATTCGAGCGGGTATTGGGCTTCGGCGGTGATTTTTGGATTCGACCCTGTCCTCCGTGCCCCGACTGGCTCGAGGGGCATTGACAATTTTCTGCTCCCTCGCAATGTACATGTCTTCGAGGGTGAAGAAAGAGTCAGCTATATCCTGAACCTCTATCAGCGAGCGTGGCTTTCTCTTTGCCACTTCCTCCATGAACTCCTTGCTGATATAGTTTTTCATGTTGATGGCCCCAAAGAGCACGTGCCTCAAGAAATCCATTAAGGGCTTTTCCACTAGCAGAATTTCCTTGTTAAATCTACCCATGAAGGACCTGAGCGTCTCATGGGGTCCTTGTACTAGGCTGTAGAGAGCCATGGCAGTGGGTGCAGGAGCTTTCATGGAGCTGAAGTGGCTAATGAAAGCATCAGTGTACCCTCGGATGTAGTGGGGAGATAACTTCTTATACCATTCTTTGGCCATTCCCAAGAGGGAAGTGACAAAAACCTTGGTCTAGTAATGACTGGAATGCTCATAAAGGTGCATCAAGTGCACGAAGTGATCCAGGTGCTTAGCCGGATCAGTGGTTCCATCGTACCGGTTGACGGACGTAGGAATTTTGCCCTTCCCGGCGCTGGCCATCAGAATGTCGTCAACGAGGGGCGAACCGCCTGTCAAAGGCCTGTGGTTCCCGCCCTCGCGGTCATGTTCCTCGCTATCTTCCCCCCTCCAGCGGCGGGGGACTTGGTTGCGTGGAGGACGAGCGTCTCTGGCCTTGGACCTCTCATCCTTCTCGTAGGGGATTTGAGACCGCGCTCGAGAGAGCTGTCCCACGATGTGCTGGAGGTCTTCCAGCTAGTCCTGCACTGTGGCTAGCCGAGGGTCGTCTCCTTCCCTCCTATTGGCTCTCCTGGTGGTCCTGGATTGGACCTCTTCTTCAACATCTCCCCTCGTGGGGGGATCTTTCTCCTTCTCTCCCGGTCGCAACTCAGGATCAGCCCTCGCGGGGGCATCTTTCCCTTGTGCTGGAGGCGGTGGAGGTGGCTAGGCCCCCAGCACATTTTGTGCCATCATGAGGGGGTGGACCAGGAGTCCACCAAGCGGGGGGGGCCGCCCGCGAGCCTCCCGCCTGGGGGAAGTAAGTGGAGGTGAAATGACCTCAGGCATTTTGCACGGCCTGCGCCTCGCACTGAGTGTAGAGCACCTGAAGTTGCTCTCGGGTTAAGGGTGGCATCTCCACTCCTTGGATCTCATTTGGCATGGAGATGGGAAGTTGTAGCGTGCCTACTTGGTAGGGCTGGATCATGGGCATCATGGGGGGTTGCACATACATGAACCCCGGTGGTGGCATCGCCATGGGACAGGCAGCAGGATTGGTGACTGTGGTGACGGGTGGAAGCGTCGCCGGGGGAATAACGGAACTAATCCCCCATTTGCAATTCCTCCGGCCGGGAGAGTTCCAGCCGCGGTCTCTCTGTCTCCCTCTCCACTCCCAACAACTAGTGGGATCGTACCTCCAGCCGGTATGCTGTTATCTAAGTTTTCCTCATTTATGGGGGGAAGAGCACCCCTGCTATCTAAGACTCCGGATCTCGTTGCAGCTACCATGATCGGAGCGACTTGGTGTTACTGCTCAACTAGCTCAGGGAAGAATCTGATGGAGATGAAGATGGTGGTGATGGATTTCCCGCAGACGGCGCCAAAAATGATGGTGCAAGAACTGAAAATGTACTAAATCACCAACACTTTCAAGATTTGTTTAAAAAGGGAAACACCATCACAGGCGAGGTGCCTCAGGAACTGGGTTTCCTTTAAGCGTGGGTTCTTCCAGCTAGGAAATCACCAACACTGGACAAAGTCTGTTTTTTATTACTAGTTTTTAATGTTTCACTGGACAAAGTCTGTTTTTTATTACTAGTTTTTAATGTTTCAATTAACAAAGTTTTTTTTTTATTATTAGTTTTTAATGTTTTACTAAACAAAATCTGCTTTTTATTACTAGTTTTTAATGTTTCACTAGACAAAGTTCTCTTATTATTACTAGTATTTAATGTTTCACTGGACAAAGTCTGTTTTTTATTACTAGTTTTTAACGTTTCACTTAACAAAGTCTGTTTTTTATTACTAGTTTTTAATGTTTTACTAAAAAAAGTCTGCTTTTTATTACTAGTCTTTAACATTTCACTAGACAAAGTTTGCTTATTATTACTAGTATTTAATGTTTCACTCTATAAAGTCTGTTTTTAATTCCTAATATTTAAAGCATCACTCTACAAAGTCTGCTTTTAATTACGAATATTTAACCCATCACTTTACAAAGTTTGTTTTTAATTACGAATATTTAACCCATCAGTCTACAAATTTTGCTTTTAATTACGAATATTTAACCCATCACTCTGCAAAGTCTGCTTTTAATTACGAGTATTTAACCCATCACTCTATAAGGTCTGCTTTTAATTACGAATATTGTAACTATCACTCTACAAAGTCTGTTTTTAATTACGAATATTTAACCAATCATTCGACAAACAAACTGATATGATTTGAACAAGCACTTCATTACTAGGATCTTTTTTCATATCTTCTTTCTCTCAAATTTCTTGTTCATTCTTTAATATGGAACTTGAAAAAAATAATACGGAATAATAGAACCTGCAATTTGAGAAATTTTTTCAGTTATATCCTTTAATGTAGAAAAATAATTTTGATGGATGAAACGTGAAAAACAGTTCAAGAAAGAAGATAATATACTCAATTGCAAATTTTCAGTTCTGATTAAAATTAAAATCTCAAATTTAAGCAGAAATATCTGGACATATATCAAAAATTTCAAATCTGCTAAGTTTTATCAAGTCTAAATCTCAAATCTAAATCTCTTCACACATATACTCCATCTTCCCGCCTCCACTGTCTCGTCATTTGGATGAATTGGACGATGAGACCACAGTCGAAATCTTTCTCTTTAAGAGTACTACAATGCCCATGTCTTGTTTCTCTCGATTAGCCACCGAAATTGCTGGAAAAATGACTGGAACGTGCACTGCCACTGTCACGCGCGTTGCTGCTAGCTTCGTCGGCCAATATCTCCATCACCAGGCCGTTTCAGGCCATGAGACCACTTCCAAGTTTTAGATCTCGTCGAGAAGTTTGATTTGCATACCAATTTCGCTGGATTCCGTTGTCAAATGAGGCCGGACGAAGCTGTCGAAGTTGTTGTCAATTTTTAGTCGCGATTTCGAAACTTTGATCGACCATATCTCCTTCGTCGTTGATCGGATTTCGATTTCGTCTTAGACATTGTGATTGTTGTCTCGAGATCTTCGATTTTGACTATTCGTTTGCATAAATCAGTTTCCGGACAAAAAAGTTGTAATTCTTGGGGTGGAGGAATGCCGGTACACGCAAGACAGAGAGGAGAGAGAGAAGAGGGAGAGTGTGCTTCTGCTTCTTCAATGCAACAAGGGTATTATGGCCTTTTCATACGTTTTGGGGGGTTTACAAAAAATATGTTATGTATTGGGGATGTAAAATAGATGAATTTCAAATTGGGGTTTTTATGATAACTTATGTGCCATATCAGGGATGAACTATTAATTCTCCGAATAATAAAGTGTAAATTTCTCTATATAATTGTATTTGCATACCTAAACTCGAACACGATTTATTTGATCAAATTAATATAAAATCGAATCACTATCCTACGACCTTAGATAGTTTCTCCTTCTATATTATTTCGTCCTTTTTATTTTCTTCTTAATTTTCTTTGTTTTTTGGGATTAAAGTGAAAATACAATTTATTTCTTAATATAGGCCATGATATTGGTAATTGGTTGGTGCGTAATAAATTACTGCTAACCGTGCATTGGGCAATTAATATATACTCGTAATTATTTTTAATGATAATTATTAAATTTATGATTCATAAATTAATAATTCAAAATATAATAAGATTATATTAGTGAAAATATAATAAAAGCGAAGTAAAATATACGCGGGAAGAGGATAGAACGAGAAAAAAAAAATACAGTTGAGGTTGCATAAATTAAATGGGGGAATGTTTGAAAACTCCTCATGGGTTTAAAAACTTCCTTTTAGCTCTCCATTTTCAAATACATCATTTGGGGTTTTAGATACGCGATTCTGGTTTTTAGATACGCGATTTTGGGATTTAGATACGCGATTCTGGGATTTAGATACGTGATTTTTTCCTTGTATTTCAAATACATCATTTGGGGTTTTAGATACGCGATTTTTGAGTTTTAATACATCATTTTTTAAAATGGGGAGCTAAAAGGAATTGGACTTATCATTTGGGGAGTTTTCGGGAATTCCCCGAAATTAAATTGTGAAAAATACGACAGTAAAATAAAAAACAATTAGTCTGAAAATTTCAAACAATTAATTTAAGGCATATTATAAGTGTGAGCTTTGAAGTCTACAGTAAAAGTCTAAAATTAATCATTAGTACTTAGTAGTTTTCTCCCTTAAAAAAAAAATAAGTAATTTATTTTAAAATTTGTTTTGAAAATAAACATTGATTTAGGCAAATAGCTAGATTCCAAGTCAAATGAGGATTGATAATTAATATTATTTAGTTCTATCAAGAATAGTTGGAAGATCAATAATGAATATCTTTTTGTAATAAGGGTTTGACTCCGTAGAAGATGAGTAGATGACTTAATGATAAACATTTGCACCTCAAATTTTCATAATAAAAAACCATAATATTATTTGTTTAGTTCTATTATCTTATTATAAGGCTTTTCCATTAAAAGATATAACTCGTAATACGATTCACTACAATTTTACATGACTGATTAAATTATAAGAGGTTAATTTTATTTGATTCTTTTAACATTTAACCTACTTCTTAAAAATGAAAAACGTTGAATTTTTTTTTGCTTATCACCTATTTCAAACCTAATAAAATGCAATATAAAAAATAATAATTTTATATTTAGTAGGCAAAGTCAAGCTCTTTTTATATATTTGCTTCGAGGTTGTTTCGATATTCAACTAGAACAAGAAATTCCGAGCTGAAAGGACAAACTGACAAAGTAGGTAGTACAATCCGTTAGGCCAATCTTATTAATTATTTAGAATAAAAAAAGGTATTGTTTTCTAATTTGTGTGGGCCTAAGAAATAAATAACACTAATATTATACATATAAACACATGTATAATGTATATATAAAATTTATAAATATGCAATAGTAAAACAAGCTAGTTACGACAACTTTGGGAAAACCGATCAACTTGATTTATAATTATAATATTAATTGGTTTAGTATTAATGCTAATCAATTAAATAACTTATACATAGCAATTGCCAATTAGCACTATCCATACAAGTGGCAACACTACATTATACTTTTTGATTTTCCAGGGAAAAAAAAGAAGATGAAACACAGTATTTTTCACAAAAGTATAATATTATCCATCTCTCAACATTTAATTTAAATACATTTTAAAATATAAAACTCCTCAGATATTAAAAATAATACTTAACTTGCCCTAGTTCTTTCTAAAAAAAATAAATAGAGAAAAAAGGGATGGGAAAAATATTATTAACTATTAAGTAATGAGCTAAGGCTTAAGATTATGGTCCTAGGTTCTAGTATATATATATATATATATATATATATATATATATATATATATAAGAATATCGAACTGATTTGGCCGAATCAGTGCAATAAGGAAACGAACGTTATACATTTATTATATGTATATTTATTTATTTTTGATAGAAATACATTTATTATATGATTAGTGAAAGTTTTAAAAATATTATCGCTTATTATATAATTAGTTAAGATTCGTGCTAATTGGGTCTGAAATTATTATTTTTTATTTTAATCGGATCTGAAATATAATATTTCCTGTATCAGAGCATTGCCAAACCATAGATTGATTTGAGTGAGTTACCTTCAAAGTAGTCCAAGTGCATCGTAAGAGAATATAAATCATATTTCTCCTCTAGTTTCCGATAGTTTTACTGTCATTTGAAATTTGTCCAAGTGCATTGTAATAGACAATAATTTATTCAATTTCTCAATCATATCCCATAATATGGTAAAAATTAAGGCATAAATCCAAGTACATGCGCCAAATAATGAAAATTCGACATTTTGTTTTTATTCAGTAATTTATTTTGGTTGAATACTGATGGTGCAAGAACTGGAAACGTACTAAATCACCAACACTTTCAAGATTTGTTTAAAAAGGGAAAGACCATCACAGGCGAGGTGCCTCAGGAACAGGGTTTCCTTTAAGCGTGGGTTCTTCCAGTTAGGATAACACCAAGAGTGCAAGTGTGACAAAGATGCAGCTGTGGTGCGTGAAATGTGGAGCTTGAGAAGAAGAAGGGAAAGCAGGGGAAATGCCCAGTTTGATGCAGAGTATTCCTGTGGAAGATGTCTTGGGGGAGAATGCATGTGTCTCCCTCTATTTATACGTTAAGGGTGAGGGTGGTCTGGTTAATTTGTCCAAGTGGTCCCAAACCTGTGTTGCCCTAACACGCTGCTGTCTATGACGGTATGAGAGCGATGGCTCTGAAAAGTGGGCGGCGTGTCAGGTACGAGGTGCACACTGCCACTGTGTCAGAGGTTGTTAGCGAGAGTCGTGCGTTGGGAGGCTCAAGATCTGTCATGCGAGCGTGCGGATGCCCTACTTGGGGCAGGTCTCACCCGAGCGTGAGTGACGCTCGAAGGGATGCACGAGAGAGTTTTCCCTGGCAAATGACCCACGAGCGTCAGATACACGAGCGTAAGATAGGAGGCGCCCTCGAGAAGCGTTTCCCTGGGAAGGGTGATCCCGAGAGACCATACCATGAGCGCTGGGTCTGATAGTGTGAACCCCCCCTGCTCGAATAGTGGACCGAGGCGTGCGGGCCTGGATTAGTCAACAAGCGAATGGACTGGGTCGTCCTGCGGGCCCATTAATGCAAGCGTCCAAGCCCTAAGTAAGTAGATGGTGCCACGTGGATGGCTCTGATATGAGCGTGAGTTTATGCCTCATCATTTTGCCCCCCAAATTCTGTAGTAGCGCTTGAGCGCACTGTAGAATTTCAGAGAAACAAACTTTGAACTTTTTGAATATCCGAGGGTCAAGCTTCTGCGAATGAGGCGACCGCTTGTCTTCCGTAACGGGCAAATTCTGACATCGTCATAAATGAAGTCATGTCCGCATTAAATGCTGAGTGGGAACGTGGGCGCGTGTACTCCGGGAGTCGTGAGGCGGTTACCAAAAGTGGGGGGACTTTCAAGGCGGGAAATGATTGCATTTTCAAATCCCTAACCCTAGTTAATGCCAGCTTTTGTCCCTATAAATAGGGAGAGAGAGAAAGCCTTTGCAACCTTTCACGCCTTCAGTCTTCTTCAAGCAAAATCAGAGCAAAAAGTTCTGCGAATTTCTGCAAACTCCAGCAAATTTCTTCCTTCAATCCTTAGGTAAAATCCTCGTAACCTCTGATTTTCTGTACTAACTTTAGATTTAGGTTGTGTGTGAGCGATACTTTTGGTGAGGAACCCTTTTTTGCCATTGAATTCATTCTGGAATTCCTCTTCCCCACTGAACTTTGTGAAAAGCTCCATCTTCAAGAATAAAAAACCAGACATGGCGGAAAACAATGCAGAAGCTTATGTGAGGGAGATAGACGAGATGTCCGTTGGGAGTTCTTCCCCTTATGATAAGGTTCCCATGGCCGTTCCCTTGGCGAGGGCCTCACCAGGCGATGCAATCCCAACCGCTATTCCTGTAGCAAGGGCTCCGATAGAGGCTGGGGATGAAGAGCTTGATGCCTCTGTTCAAGGGATGAACGAGCGGGATCCCGAATGGGTAAATGATCTCTTTGAAGAGATGAACAACGTGATGGAAATGCAGAGATAAGGAGAGAGGGTACTCCCTGTGTTGAACAGTGCGGTGAGGCCACAAGATCACGAGATTACAGTGGCGATTGCGGCTCCCGAAGGTGGTGTAGGACCTTCTGAGCGCCAAAACGAGGGTGAGGCTTCTCGCAAATGCCGTCGCAAGGGGAAGAAACCTTTGACACAAGTGAGGGTGAACAACCCGCATCAAACCGACAGGTCGCCGGATGACATAGAGAGTGTTATGACGCTCGCAGAATTAGCGGAGTTGAAGTTCAAGGCTTATTGGGATGATAGTGTGTACTGGACTCGCTTGCCCTCGAGTGGTGAGAGGGCTAACCTCCGCCCCCGGGAATGATGACCGTATACTTAGACTCCGTCCTGACCGGCGGTTTGAGATTTCCAATTCCGCCTATTGTCGCCAACATCTATAACTACTTAGTTCTGAGCCCCACTCAAATTCTCCCTAACGGCATTGCTCTGATAAACACCTTTGTGATCTTGATGAGGGCTATGGGCCACGAACCCTCAATAGACACTTCAACAGCTTAATCCAAGTGGCTCGTTCTCCCCGCTCGTCTCCGACTGACGGGTTCTACTATGCCCAAGCCAAGTCTGGGCTGAAGATGATTGATTCGCCCTCGACGTCGTACGGCGAAAACTGGAAAGAGAAATACTTCTTCGTTGGGGCGCCCGGGGTAGTTTTTGGAGCTCACCGAGGGTGGATAGTACACGGAGACGGCCCTCTAGTTAGGCATAGATCCGCGAATAAGCTCTTCGAGCACTGGGCGAAGAGTTTGGCCCTCGTGATGAAAAACGAGAGAAAATGAATTAAGGCCAAGGATCTGATGAAGAACGAGGGGGTACTGTTCCGCTATGGACTTTCCTGCCCTCCAGAAATGATACTCAATCCTCCCGCTGACATCATAGGCCCCGACGGTCAGACTTTAGGAACTAACTCTTCTAACACTTAGGATAGCACCGCTAACTTGTTTAGGTTATAATATTTTTATAGCGATGGTCGAGATATTACCCTTCTGATGCTCAATTTTCTTATTTTGCAGACGTACAAATACTCACGGCCGGAATGGACGCAGAAAGGATTGCTGAAATGATGTGCGCTCAACGGGCGGGTGCTAACCAACAATAGCAGCAGCAACATCAGCATGCCCAACCCTCAAATGCCCCGAGGGGAAGAGGAGCTCGCAGGGCGAGGGGAAGGCGGAAGAGGAGCTCGCAGAGCGGCCGGGGGTGAAGTCCATGTCGCCGATCCTATTGAAGATCTGACGCTCGAGGGCGCTCGTGGTACCACTCCCCCTGCCACTCCTGCGGAGCCGATAGCGCTCAGTTCCGACAACTCCCGCAACCGCTCGGGGGAGGTCGCCCGTTTCCATGATACGGTCAGGGTTGAACGCTCCGGAAAAAGGAAGAGGCTGCCAGACTCTATTCCCATCCCCAGGAAAGGTAAAGAGGTGGTTGTGGGCCACCTAGTCGAGGGCAGTGATACCTCATCGTCCGAGGATGAGGATTTTTGGAAGAATGGGTGCAGGGGGGATGCCCGCTACAAGCACCAAAGGACGGACGACCCAGTCCTTTTAAAGAAGAGCGCAACCACTTGCAACTTGGTTACGGATATCGTCAGTAAGCTTCAATTTTTCGGCGATCATGATAAGTTGAACGAGCATGACGCCGCTCGAGTTGCAGACGATGCCTGCCACGCTCTTTTGACGGTAAGATTTCAAATTTCTCTGCGAAGTTCTAAACTTTTTTGTGTTTTCCTCAAACAGTAACTTTTGTCTTTGGCTTTTCAGGAAGTGATCCCGAGGCTGAAGAACTTACAGGGACGAGCGCAGGCCTACTCTGAACACAAGGTCAAGTATAAGAGGCTGCTGCGGATTTCTGACCCTGGTCAGTTGCAGGAGGACTACAACGATCTTTGCGCTCAACTTTCAGCGTCCGAGCTCGAGCAACAGAGGTTGAGGGAGGCTCTGAAGAACTCTGATGACGCATACTTGGCCTTGGACGAGCGTCACAAAAAGCTCAAAGAGGAGCGTGATCAACTGAGGGTGGCCAACGGGGAGCTTGGCGAGCACTCGGCAAAATGAGGTAACCAAGAAGACCCTCGCTGAATTGCAGGAGAAGGTGGTCGGCCTGGAGACGAAGGTGGCATGGGATGCTGTGGGACCCCTCTCAGAGAGTGATCGGGGCCCACTGATGACCGTATTATATATTGAATTTATATAATACGTTCACCGCATAACAGTAGCATCAAACTAAAAGTGTAAGCGGAAGCGTAAAGTAGATAGACTGATTATTACAAACGGTATGATATCCGATCCCAAAAGGACAACTTAATCAAAAGGGAGTACGTCTTAAACCCTATTTTACAACCCGGCCTATATTACACAAACCTACTTTCTTAAACAAAAAGTGACGCCTCCTACCGACGGATTCTCCTACTGGTGTTTGAGCTGACATGGTGCCTTATTCTGAGGCAATGAACAGAAGGGGGTTGTAAGTCAAAAGGACTTAGTGAGGCCGAATATACATATGGTAAAAATCTGAAAAGGGAATATGAAATATAAAATAACAAGAATTTAAACGTGCTAAAAATAATTTTTATAAAGGTAAAATAAATGATTTCTGATGATGCAATGGTGAGCAGGAATTCTCCAACCTTTACTTCCAAAAGAAAACCAATAAAACAAACAAATCCCTTATCCCTCCAAATATCGAGAAATCATCTCGACAACAGTATCAGTAGGTGTGCCCCGTGCCCGGGTCAATACACCGACCCAATTCCATTACAACCAACCTCCGACTGTAAATGTAATTGAATCCTGCGGTATGGTAACGGACAAAGAGGACCCTACCGTCGGCCCGTGCCGCCCGATAGTCCCGTCTGTACAATACCTGGGCCCGACTCTCCCAAGGGCGTCCCCAAGGGTGTCAATCAGTAACAGTAAACAGTACCAACTCACCCAATTTGATAATACAGTATATCGAACAAATGAAAATAGGAAGTAATATATATAATCAAATCGCGACAAATAACAATATATATATCCTAAAATGCAGATATATATCTAAGAGATTATAAAACAATTCATAACAAATGGGGTTGGTCATACGCGAATATTTACTATATAAATAGTTCAATGCCCCAGCGAGAAAAGTTAAAGGCACTCACCTGGTATAAACTTAAGCTTCGATCGGAGATTGATCTACGGGATTACCTAATATTTGGCAAAATAATCTACGTTAGTGTCTAATTCTAAAAGAATCCGATTTTCATAGTGTAAGTTGTATCTCTAATTAAATTCTTTAATTATTTATTTTGCTAATAGCATCATTGAATTCTTTCTGTGTATCAATTTTCTTTCGATAATAATGATTAAGCCTGCACATAATTATACTCAAAATATGTATATACTTAATTTTCATTTCTAATAGAAGATACTTATTTTCCATTAAATTACATTTGTTTTTATGTGCACTGTACTAATATAACTTTATATATATATATTACGAATGTGTGGAATAAGAAATACATATATATAAATTTATTGATTGTTTTGTACATCTACTTTATAGATGCCGTAATAAATAGAAACTAATTCAGTGGGTATGTGTGTGATTGTGATGATGAGGGAAGAATGAAAAGTTTGATTATTATATAATATGCATGACTCCAGAAAGAGAGAATTAGAGATGGCTGAATATGACTATTTTAGCATGTGTGTATGGGAGTAGGAATTTGGGAAATATTTAGTGAACAAGATACACGAGTAAAACAATTAAAATTTGAAAGAGAGAAAATGAATTTGCTGGGCTTCGTAAACAAATTGGAGAAATAGAAGCAAGGTGGGTGGGAGTGAAAACGAC